>LPNX010698816.1:162045-186520 GCA_001517045.1 Pseudotsuga menziesii
GGAAAATATGACTTTCTTAGGAGACCCAGTGTGGGTCATCTGGTACACTGATAGAAGGTTGGAGGCGAGACCAGGGACATACAGCACATTGTTGAAGTTACCATGATCAAGATCTATCCTTCCTTTGCCTTTACTTTTAGTGAGAGAGTCATCTCCCAGTACAATAGATGGTCCTTTCGACATATCAAGTGAGGAGAAAGCCTCCTTAGTCGAAACCATGTGTCTTGAATCTCCAGAATCTATGATAAAACTGGGTGAGCTTGATGTGCCAGCAACTAGAGCATGAACTCTCTCTTTGTCATCGGAACTTGATCCTCCTTCTCTCTTCTTTGAGCTTTCTGGAAGGGAGATGCCATTCTTCTCCAGGAGATTGGTCAGCATATCAATCTGCTTTTTCATACAAGAGCTTTCAGTGTGATTGCCCTTCGAACAGTATGAGCACTTGTTCATTTCACCTTTGTTTTTCTTCTTCTGGGTATTTTTCTTGGGACCTTGTTGATCCTCTGGAGACTGCTTCTTGTCTCTTCTTTACTCAGGTGGATTTTTAGCTTTCTTTTTGCTTTTTGAATCCACCCTCGAATCTCCAGCAATCAAAGCTTGATCTTTGGATGGTTTGATGGTGCCCATCATCACCAGGTTGTCCTATTCTTGTGTGAGAGATTCCATGAAATCTGCAAGGCTAGGCATCTTCCAGGTTCGAGCTGTGAGTTTTGTGGCATAGAAGGTCGAAACAAATACTGAGTAGTTAGGTCCTAGCTTCGAGAGGATGGAAAATACAAGCTGATCATATTTCTTTTTGATACCACACTGCTTCAATTGCAAAACTAGTGCTTTGAACTTGGAGAAATATAGCTGCAGGGATTCAAAGCTACTGGGACTCAGAGAAATCAGCTCATTTTCGATCTGATGTCCCCTCATCTCATCTGTCTTTCCAAAAAGATCAGAAAGCTTCTCCCATACTTGATCCGGTGAAGTTAATCCATCGAGATGGAAAAGGAGGTCTTGGGAAATACTGAGACATAGGAGGCCATAGGCCTCATCTCTCCGATTGTGCCATTTGATCTTCTCTGTAGCAGCATTGGGATCTGCTTCTGTAGCCATAGTCACCCTGTAGAGGCCTTTCTCTCTCAACAATATCTCCATCTCTGCTTTCCATTCAAAATAGTTGAAGCGAGTCAAGATAGTTTTCTGTGAATCCATAGCTTTAGAAAATCTGTCTCGGCTGTCAGTAGAAGGCTCCCAGTCTTGATGTCGAACCTGCAAAACAATTTTTGAAGGAGAGTAACAACCTAAAATGGCTTTGATACCATGTAGAAATTCAGGCCAGCAATAGATTAATTTTACCCACAACAATTATCAATTGATCATGCAAAATTGCTAACAATGGAGACTGAATATGGAGCTGTAACACAAAATTATATTAACTGAGTGTACAATAGACAACCCTGTAATAACATAGGTTGCTGAATATATAGAATACATCAAGAGATTGAATGCATAAGGAGGCATACAAAGCTATCATAAAGCAGGCTTACCCAAAATAGGCAAATCCCCCATAGGTGTAAAAAGCTGATCCCAAATCTATCATGAGGCTCACGAATTGGCAATGGCGCATGGGAAAGCTAATGAGTGGTGGAATGGAAGCTCATACATGCTTTTGCA
The DNA here is from genome assembly GCA_001517045.1 of Pseudotsuga menziesii. Taxonomy (NCBI): domain Eukaryota; kingdom Viridiplantae; phylum Streptophyta; class Pinopsida; order Pinales; family Pinaceae; genus Pseudotsuga; species Pseudotsuga menziesii. The sequence goes on from LPNX010698816.1 coordinate 163,708, forward strand.
CGGAGGAAAGAGTGGAGGATGAAAGGGGCAAAAAACAAGTTCACCTCACCTAGTCTTGCTTTCCTATGTGCCTTAAAACACTGAAAAAGCAGGCAATAAAGCAAAAAAAGTAGAAGGGCGCCTAGGAGGCCAGGAATAAAGTAGATTTTATTCCTAAGGCTTTCCCAAGCGCTACATGAGTCAAAGATGGCAAGTTTGACCTCTATGGATAGGCAATTAGCAACTTGCACATAGTGGGACTCATGAACTAGGCAAATAAGACAAAAATAAATGAATTAATGTCTAAGTGGGTAATACTATGGGTTTGATTATTCTAACATTCCTCTTCCATATCATCATTGTCGACGTTCGACACAATATTGACATTTATGTCGACGATTCCATCCCATGATTCATTCTCGACGAATTGAACATCTCGACTGATTATCACTTTCCTTGTGACGGGATCATACAGCTTGTATGATTTTGTGTCTTCTGAATAGCCGACAAAAATACATTTATGTCCCTTCTTGTCTAGCTTCCTTCTCAGCTCATCTGGAACATGAGCATATGCAACACAACCAAAAACTTTTAAATGAGAAACACTATGATTCATACCTATCCATGCTTCTTGGGGAACTTTGTTCTTCACACTCTTCGTCGGACACCGATTCATAATGTATATGGCAGTTGCGACTGCTTCACCCCAACACTCATTTGGCAAATGCTTGGCTGCCAACATGCTGTGTGCCATTTCCATGACGGTTCTTTTCTTTCTTTTGGCAATACCGTTCTGCTGAGGTGTATACCGTGCTGTGAATTGCTTATGCATGCCACGGGTCTTGCAAAAATTCAGAAATTCATTTGAAACATATTCACCTCCTTTGTCGGTCCTTAAGATCTTGATGCGATGTCCACTCTGGCTCTCCACGAGTGCCTTGAACTGCTGAAAATAACTAAATGCATCAGATTTATGTTTCAAGAAATATACCCATGTTTTTCTTGAGTAGTCATCAATAAAAGTTAGAAAATACTTGTAGCCACCAATGGATGATGTCTGCATTGGACCACAAATGTCAGAGTGCACAATTTCAAGTGGTGTGTGTGCTCTATAGGACTTTTCGACTGGAAATGTCTCTCTGTGCTGCTTGCCAAAAATATAGCCTTCACAAACCCTCTCTGGTCTGTCGATCATTGGTAATCCTTTCACCATATTCTTTGTGTGCAGTAGCTTTAGCCCACCAAGATTCAGATGTCCAAATTTGAAATGCCACAACCAGGATTGATCATGAACTTTTGTCTGAAATGTAGCTTGCAAATTAGCGCTGCAATTTTCTCTCTTGTCGAGGAGCTTTACTGTTTCTTCACTTTCTACCTTGAATGCAGCTCCTAAGTTTTCCTTCCCTTTTAGGTCAGGAACTATCCTCAATGGAAACAAGCGGTTGCTTGTCATTGGCACTTTTGCTATCAGCTGGTTGCTTGGACGCTTGTCTTTGATCACACAGTGTTCATCTTCCATGTAGACTCTGTAGCCTTTTTGTAACAACTATCCAATGCTTAACAAATTATGTTTCAGACCTTCGACATGATAGATATCAGGGATATACTTACTCTCCCCCTGTTTGGTTAGAATATCAACAGTTCCTTTTCCTAAGACAGTAACTTGGACATTGTTTCCAAGTGTAACATCAGTTTTAACTGAAGTGTCTAGACTAGAAAACAGATTCAAATTACTAGTCATGTGGTTGCTGAATCCTGAATCTAAGTACCATATGTCATGTGGACTTTCTTGAAGAGCATTGCATTCAAGTGGAGATGTCGATGCCATTAACATTGCACCTGTCGAAGTGTTGGTGCTGGTTGACTGACTTGGGCTTTGCCTTCCTTGGTCATATTGCTTCTTCCTGCATTCATATGCATAATGATCAAACTTCTTACAGTAATGACATTGAATTTTTTATTTACCAAACCTCTGGCCACTTGGCTGACTTGGGTTCTGGTTATCCCCTCTACCACTAACATTTGCAGGACTTTTGCCTCGTCCTCCTCTTGAAGAACTTCTTCCTCTGTCTCTGAAATTCTTTCTCCCCCTGCCTCTACCACGGCTTATGGATGATTGTGCTGCAAATGCACCTTCCAATGATGTCTGTGTTCTGCTAAGTCTATGTTCATGATTGATGAGTGAAGCTTGCAGCTCATCAATGGTAAATGTCGACATGTTTGTGTGTTCCTCTAAGGTCACAACTAAGTTTTCAAATCTTGGTGGAAGACTTCTGAGAATTTTTTCAACAACCCTTTGGTTTGCTATGGGTTCTCCATGAGATTTCAGTTGGTTTATCAACCCAACAACTCTGGTGTAGAATGTCTCTACATTCTCTGAATCTTTCATGGACAGAGATTCAAAATCTCTTCTCAGAATCTGCAGCTTGGATGTCTTTACCTTATCCAAACCTTAATAGGCAGTCTCCAATGTATCCCATGCCTCCTTAGCATTAGTATTTGCTACTATTCTTTGGAGTATGCTCTCATGCATAGTTTGATGTATGAAAAATAGAGCTTTTCCATCTTTCTTCCTCTGTTCTCTCAAGACATCTTTCTCAGCTTGTGTGAGATTGTTATATGCTGTCATGTCTGATGGTTCTGCATAACCATGCTGGACTATCTCCCAGACATCTTGACCTCTGAATAAAGCCTTCATTGTTAAAGATCAATATTCATAATTATTTCCTATAAAGATTGGAGTTTGCAATGAACCAGAAGTGGAAGCCATTTTAATTTTTAATTAACTTTCCTTAGAAAATTAATTTCCACCTTTTAAGACAAGATTTGTTTCCTAAATCTTGGGCTGATATAAACCTTGCTCTGATGTAAAACCTTGCTCTGATACCAAATAGCCAAAACCAAGCTGTCTAAACTTGAGTTTAGGGCTCAGTCGATATTAAAATGTAATTTTCACTTTTTACACCGACCACTTTTTCTTTTTACTTGTCAGTGAAACTTGTCTATCTCTGGACTAGACAAGTTTATAAGTTTTAGTTGGTCTTTCACTCGACTAAAATTAATTTGACTTACTTGTCGGTTCTACTAACCGGTTTTTACCTCGACCACTTGTCACTTTGACCAAGTTGACTGACTTCTTCTCTTCAACCAAGCCGGCCGCTTCGACCAAGTCAGTTGCTTCAACCAAGTCGGTTCACTTCTTGTCTTCGACCAAGTCGGCTCACTTCTTGTCTTCGACCAAGTTGGCTCACTTCAGTCGGCTGACTCAACTGACCACTCAAGTCAGTTCTCTTTGGTCGAAATCTACAGAGTAAGTTTCTTAGTCTAAAGACTTAAGAAAGTACAAATGCTTTTCACCTCTGAGTAAGATGAAGTAAAAATGGACACATTAACAAATCCAAAGAACTTATAAAAACATATGCCCAAATATGTAGGAAGACTTGAGTTGACTAATGTGCCGTAAAAACTGGAACTTTCATGCGGTGAGATTTTTATGGGTTCTTTGATCTTTCACTTAACAATAATTGTAAAAGACATTTACAGAAGTAAATATGGAAATATGTGCAGCCAAACAATCATTCATTCAACCATAAACTATTTCATATATTTAACTATGCGGAAATAACAAAGTATTACAAACTTGTCACTTACAAACTGGTTGGTCTAGACTTGTCGGTCCACACTTGTCGGTCTATAGAGCTTCGACTCTTTGACTAAATCACATACACAGAAGCTTGAGCTTCAACTTCTCTTTCCTCACCCTAAGTTCCTTTAGTGTATATTGTCTCTTGTGTATGTTAACTGATTTACAATTTGCTTCTTCTATTTATAGGCAACCTGAAAATTGCTTCAATAGGGGCCGACTGACTCACCATTAATGACTGTAATAACTATCTACCTAACAAATTAGCTTCAGAAATAAATTTGACATGGTATACATTGCCGAATCATGGACTCTTTCTTCTTGTCAGACTAACAGACAAGATCTTGACTTGTATAGACTATCACAGAGTCGGCTAAGAGTCAAGTACAGATCTGCGAGCAATTACATTTTTCCAACGATGGTGGGATGATTCTGTCATACTTTCGAATCCTATGAATCTGTAAAAACATTCGTATCACAAAAATATCAACATTTTTTGAGATTCTACAGTGAATTTTAGGGATTACCATTGTCGCAGCCTGCACGTGCAAATGAATCTTCAACCCTGAAGTAAAAGACTAGATATGGAGGAACTGGGGAAAGAGGGGGTAGGTACGTCTACAATGCCTTCTAATATCTGCAATACTTTACTCATCGACGGTCTCTCGTCTTTGTCATCCTATATGCACCATCCTGACACTGTGGCAACCCTCTTTACTTGTTCCATGTCTGCATCGTTCAACAATTTCATGTCAAGCACCTCCATCGCGTTTCTGCTGCTGATCTGAGCTACAGCCCACGGAGGAAAGTACAGCTCGCTGAATTTTGAGACCTTGTCTATGTTTCTTCGCCTGCAATTATTTCGAGCAATGTCATGCCGAAGCTGTAGACATCGGCCTTCACAGTTATGGGCAGGCCAGAGAGCCACTCGAGGGCCAAGTACCCTCTAGTTCCTCTCATGGTCGTGAGGACCTTACTATACTCTCTGCCCAAGAGCTTCGCCAGTCCGAAATCGGCTACCTTGGGATAGAAATTACAATCCACGAGAATGTTTTCGGGCTTGATGTCATAGTGAATAATGCAATCCCTGCACTTTTCGTGCAGGTAGACAATTCCTTGGGCAGTCCCCACTGTGATGTCGAAGCGCGTTTTCCAATCCAACAGCTTGTGCTGCTGATCATCTCTCGGGCTTTCATGGAATAATAAGGAACTGAGGCATCCATTAGGCATGTATTCATACACCAGCAGTCTTCGAGAGCCTTCTACATAAAATCCCACCAGTTTAACCAAATTCACATGTTGCGTCACTCCAATGGTACTCACCTCAGTGCAAAATTGCTTCTCTCCTTAACTCACACCCTCCAATTTCTTAACTGCCACCAGAGAACCGTCCATTAGAATCCCTTTGAAGACAGAGCCGAAACCCCGCTTCCCAAACGTTCAGAAATTTTTTTAGTTGCGCTCTGTAAGAGAATACAATAAGCCCAACAGGCGTGTATTCTATTGCAGACAAGCCCAGGCATTTCCTGCACGAGATAAAGAACAAGACAAAGCCCAAAATAGTTACCATCCTGCCTACCACACCACCCCCCACGTCTGCCAGAATCGCCTTCTTGTTGGAATTAGATATATGAGCGACATCAGTGGCATTGAACTGCAGGAACAAAGTGGTCCCGTTGGAGTTATCATAGAGATTTAGCAATTCATCGAAGCACATTACACATGTCTACAAACTGCCATTAATGATGGCATATGTGGTGCACGAGCAATCGCTGAGATAGGCTTGTTGGCACTGTACTTTCCCTTTGTATTGAACCCCTTGAGGCGGCATAGAGGTGCCACTCAATTCTACAAACCCGTCAGTGGTGGTCTGGTTTCTGGCGTGGCTGCATTGTAACGGTGTCTTTGGAACATAGCCGCTTGATCACTGCAGAGATTCCCATTCTCTGGTATCTTTTGGGACAAACCAGACAAGAAGTTGCATGATTGAACATTGTTATTGTTGCACAATCCATAAGGTCCGCATGAAGCACAAACATCGCATTGAGCTAAAGGCTGTTGCCAGACCATGCTCCATTCCTTATTTTCCAGCATCATGTGCCCTCGAAGTTGTCCCGACTTTTCCATAACGAAACGTGACAAAGATGTTAACACAGGCCCTCGGGAAATATTGGCATACTTGTACGATCCATTACTGAAATAGGTAATATCATACTAGTTGGTCAAGTTTGGGTCAACAAAATTGCTGAAATATTCTCCATTCCAAAGACTGCTCTCCCAGTATGTGGTGTGATTCTTCCACATCATGACGAACTGGTCTGCTCCGTTTGGATCTATCTGAAGGCTGAAGGGCTCAAGACTTGGATTCCAGTTACTACTCCATGACGATAGCCTTTGCAGGTTACTCATCTTCATCCCACCTGGCAGCCATGTATTTTCGGGATGGTCGAAGCTCTGCCAAATGAATTCAGAGGTATTCTCAGCACTCAACACGACCAGGTTACCAGAGTCCATTATCACGGCAGAATAATTATTTTTCCGGTTTCCGTTGGATGACCAGACGGTGGAAGTTCCATAAGACAGGAGGAGACTCCGGTCCTCTGTGAGATTAAGAACGCTGGAAGCGTTGTGCAGCGGATGCTCCACGTTGGCCACCCAAACGATTGTCTGCTGTGAAGCATCATTGGCATACCAAATACCGAGATACTAGTCTTTAACGTTGTTGTTGTTGATATTGAAAAACCCGAATTGGAAGATACCGCCTATAGAAATCCGGGTCTGATTACCAGTGAGAGAGGCGCCTGACACTAGGATGTCTTGGGAAGCTATGTCTGCCCCATCGCTCCGCTTTATGAAGGAAGAGAGAATATGTGGGAGCTGCTCTCGCATGCTATTTTGACTCCCCATTCTAAAATCAATGAGCTGCCCTGCTGCTGCAAACCAATGGTATTAAAATCCATGCTGATTCAAATCCATTTTCCATTTTACTTTGTATTAGTTATTAGGTAGAAAATTTATAAAATTATATCTTTGACTTTATATTATTTAAAAAAATTGTGTTAGTTAGAAAAATTATAAAATAATATATTTGTATTATTTACGAAATTATAAAATAATATTTTATTATTATTTTGAGAGGACGTTCAATGATGGAGCCGTGTAAGAGCCTAAAAGGGGAGAGCCGAGACTTGCAAACGGTCACGGTCACGAGAATAAAAGTGGGTACATTGTTGCCTAATTTCATAAATATTTTTTTTTTGTTTAATGCATGTAATATTAAGATTTATTATACAGTAAAGATATTATTATTCGTACTTCTTTCATTATGCATTATTGTGGTCCTATAACTAAGTTATTATAAGTTTAATTATATTGACATGACATTATTTTGTGATATAAGAAAATTGTCTTTAGTTAACTTTTTGTCGTTATCGTTTGTTTGATTCTAACTTAAGTTGTACAAGGAATGTGTCAAAGGTCTTAGATCTTACTCAGTCGCTATGACTAAAGCATGAATCTATGTTATTATGTGTGTAGACAAGGAGGTGTCTTGGTACAATCAGTTACATAAACAACACTACACTTAAGGCGCAAAAGGAACAAAAGAAAAGGTAACCTAAGGTTGAGTCCATTTTAGCAAAACATTTAATACTATTTAAATGAGTATCATTTAACCATTTTGATTGTTTTATAGGCTTAATTGTTATCGATGTTTGTCAAGGTTCGTAAGTACCCAAGGTTATATATATAACAAAACATTGTCAAGGTTGATTTATAACACCCACCAAATATTTTGTATTAAAACCAATGGATTTGAATACTACCCAACCGGATACATTGCATTTAAGTTATTCCCCTTAATTTTCTACTTGGTAGTTTATACAACGACTTTTATTCAAAAATCAATGTAAGGTCCTTTCAATCAACTTAATGTCGATTATGTCCTTTATTGGGTTGAAGATTTGTAATAAAAAAATAACTCATACGAAAAGATACGACCTCCAGCTGTGTGATATACGTTTGAGGTAGAAACCCTAAAGGGTTAATGCTCTTCGACAGTCGTGCCATTTCATTGATAGGGTTATTGTATGGCATTCTTGGGCTCTTGTGTTCTTGGGCTCTACAAAACAATTCTTCTGCACTCGACAGAGATGGAGGAGTCTTACAATTTACCATCCACAACTGTTCAAGTTGGGTTTGCTTATTGAGAAGGTTCACTATCCTTGCTCAGAGGATACTGGTAAGTTTTCTCTGTGTCTTTGTTTGTAACAACTCTTGAATTATGTAAAGATTCTTATTCTTATTCCAAGTCTTCCTTAAGTCATTCATGGTTTAACTTCTAGTTAATGTATTGTTTGGAGGTACAACTTCTAGAACGAAGTGGAGGAGAAACTGACTGCTAAGTCTTCCCCTTTACTTATAAGACATTTGTCAATCCCTTGCGCGACTCTTGAGAACAGACAGGTTTCTTGGTATGTTTTTATGACGTCAGTTTCCTCCACTCCAAGTTCGATATGGAAGTGATACTTGGATTTTGGTATTTTAAACAATCGTTAAATTTAAGGATGTGAAACAACTCTTGTGGAGTCATGGACGACTATGCCACTCTGTAATCCTTTATTGGCTTTTGAAACTTGTTTGTTACAGTAAGACCTGTAACGGTTTGGATATGGTATCTCTGTCTAAGTCACTGTTTTTAGTTACTTTGTATTAATCCAGAGCTTTGAGAAGAGTCTTGTTACTGTAATGCCCCGGTTTTGACCCCGTTACATTAGATGTATATGATGTGTATATTGTAAATGATCATGGTGTGGAGTTAAAGGCCAAGGCCCCACCATTGATCGGTCACATTATGTTTTAGGATTTAAATTTGTCACCGATGGTATATCGGGGCATGCGGCATATATTATGTTGGTCATCATGTAAATATGCATCTATAATTAAAATGAACACAACCAGCTACGGTCGTGGCAACTAAATCGAATGGGGCATGACTTTCCCAAGGATAAGGAGGTGAGGGAATTTGTCAAACCTTGAGCCAAAAGGGGGAAAAACCCATGTGTCTTCTTCTCTTTGTTTTATTCCAACCACTTTCATTAAGAAAGGCTGCTGGTGGTTGAGGCAGTTAATGGTTTTAGGAGTGGGGTGGCAGGACTGTCAGTCCTCACCCACACGCACACTCTACCCACGATTTTGGTTGTTCATCCTCTCACGCAGACACTTCTTCCTCTCCATGAGTTGCTAAACACCCACGCACTGCAAATTCGCGTCCTCCTGGTAGCTGTTCACCTTCACACACTTCCCATTTGGCTGCTCATTGTTTTCACGCACAGGAATTTTCCTAGGTTTTACCCATGCGATTTTCTCCTGCAAATTCGCATCCTCTCCATTGCTGTGCATTCTCACACAGAGGGATTCCTTCCCGTTTTTGGTCTTCACACATAGGATTTTGCTGGATTTACCCATGCAGCAGTTTTCCTCTGTGGATTGGTGAATAGTGTGGCCATATCCTGTACTCACGGGACGATTGTGGGTTCTGCATTGTTGCTCACGCTCACCCACAGGCTGGGAGACTGTAATTTCTTCCCCAGCTCGGTCTGTATATGTTTTCTTGGTGATTTCATTGCCTAGGATGGGCTGTGTTTTCCCACATTGTTGGTTGTGGTCTTCCTTACATGCTGGGGGCTGTTGTAAATTCGCCTGAGAGTCATTTTGTCCACGATAGGGCCAATAATGACTTAGAAGACGTTTTCCTGTTTAGGCTGTGACAGCTGACTTAGTTGCTTATGTGCAATGGTTGGTCTTCGGACTGTGAGAGGAGCAGGGATGTTGGCTTAGATTTGCTTGATAAACCTGGTGGCCGGAAACCACACAGATAGAGCTAGATGGCTGGCCTTCTTCTCCATCACCCCTAAATAGTACTGGAAGGGAATGCAGGGCCTAAGGGACTGTGTAGCAGAGAAGGGACTGATTCCTTGTGTTGGGTGTGTTTGGGTGTCTTAGAGGTCAGGCTGGTTCTGGTGTAGGTGTTCTTGGCTCTGTAATGAGCTCACCAGCTGAGCAATCTGCCTTCTACAGCTCCTTGATGGCCTGATAAACCCAACTTTGTTGGCTTGGCTATGCTTGAGTATGCTTACCTATGCGTTAACCTGCTAGTTCCCTTATTCCTTGGAGAATCATGCCCAGCTTGGGGGTGGCAGCGTTGCTGAGAGATTGAGGAGCACGCTGGCCTATGGTTGGGTGGAACGTTGTAGCGACGTAGCTGGTTGTGGAAGGAGATTTCATAAGATAAGTGATCTTGTTCATTATACTTCTGCAACCTTATTCTCTGTCAATGATATGAAAATGATGAACATGTTAAAAGGAATGCTTGTGTGAATGCATGATGATTCTGCTGTGCAAGATGAATAGTTATTGCTGTGCATGATAAACAACTACATTTATGCATGTTATACTGCAATGCATTTTCTTTCAGCATTTTGTTCTGCAAATTTTATGCCTGTACATGTTCATGGGGCTCTTAGCCCACTGTGTTTGAAGCTTGTGTCGCATCCTCTTCGCCGGTCGAAGGCATGGGGACGTAAAAAAATGGTATCAGAGCTCTGGGTTGCAGCAATGGGCCTCTATGGGCCAAGAAGATGCAGTGACAAAAGGTAGAATTACCTTCTCTGTTCAGCAGAGCAGCAACAAGTTTCAAAAATCACCTAAGTGTTTGAATAGTTGGAAGGATTGGTGGAATTGACTTCCGTTGTAGTAGAAGGTTTAACCTTTTCCCATCCGCCGTTGCAGACGGTGAAGTGATTCTGCATTCGACGTGAAAGACCGCCGACAGCCAACGCGGTCGAAGAAAGACAAATTTTGAAAATTTGTCTAAGTGTTGGGAAATCGGAGGCGGGAGTGATCTTCCGTCCGCCGTTGCGAAAGGATTCGCGAAGTGAACTTTCGCCAGTCGGAAGGGAAAGTGGTCTGTCAGTCCGCCATTGTGGAAGTGAAATCGCTAAATCTTCCGACCAAAAAGTCCGCCGACGTCCGACGTTCAAGTTGTTCTAAGTGCCAAATCGGAAGAACTGGCGAAGTGGGCGTTCGTCGTTGCGGACGAATTGGTGAAGTTTTCCGTCTGCCGTTGCAGAAGCCCAAACCGTTAAGTCTTCGGACTAGGAAGAAAATCGTGGAAATCTCCAAGTAAAAAGGTGGCAAATCGGAAGGGAAAGTGGTCCGACGTCCGCCGTTGCGGAAGAAAGAATGCTTCCGACGTCCGCCGTTGTGGAAGAAGGAATGCTCCCGACGTCCGCCGTTGCGGAAGAGAGAATGCTTCCGACTTCCGATGTTGCAGAAGAGAAATCATTTTCCAGTCCGTCGTTGCAGAAGAAAAAGTCATCCAACTTCCGATGTGGAAAGACATCCGACTTCTGATGTGAAGGAAAGGGAAATTTTGAGTTTTCCATGAGATTTCTCAGCCGATTTCAACTGTTTTCAGAGGGATTTTTCAGCTTTTTTTTAGGGTTGAAAAGGAGAAATTGGCGGTGATATAATGCGCCAGATTGTGCGAAAACCAATGTGAGGCCACAAGGGGGCAAGCCCCCTTGACCCCCATCGTCCCCTTCAGATAGTCATTCTTTGATGAAGAAAATTTTATGTGTTCGTGAAAATTGTTGTTTTATGGTTATTCCAAGGGAAGGTAAGTGATTCTGATTTATATGTTATGCATCTAACGATTGTGTTATTAACACATTTGCAGAATCATAGTCACCTTCCAGGGAATTATTCCAGGTAGTGCAGTTGATAAGCTAGAGGTGGTTCAGTATGAGAACCCATGATGGGTATGATGCTCGGGATTCCTATGAGCGAGCAGAAGATGCCATGGGAGAAAATGTACGTAATAGGAATGATGACATAGAGTCTAATGGAAGGAGATTCCAAGAGACACCGTCAGATGTTGCAGCTACCATGAGAAGCTTGATTAAAGCCCAGGGAGAGCAGCATCAGTTGAATGCTGCCATGTTGCAGAGTTTGACAGACTTGCATAAGAAGATAGACTCTGGACGAGGTACAACAAAACCAGAAGGCAGTACGAGCAGTACTAGAAGAAGGAGAAGAACTTCTAGTGGAACATCTGATTCTGAAGAATCCAGTGGGGATTCTAGTTCTTCTTCTCATAAAAGAAAAAGAAAGAGACACCATAGGGATTGCACTCGTGATGAATTTAAGAAAGCTAAACCTCCTACGTTTCACGGTGAGATAAAGACTAGATAAGAGGCTGAAGCTTGGCTTCTTGGGATTAAGAAGTACTTTCAAGTGCAAGATTATTCAGGAAACATGAAGGCAAGAGTTGCCATATTCAATCTGAATGGAAGGGCATCCATTTGGTTGGAACACTTCAAGCAAGTGAAGAGGATCAGTGAAAGGAGACTTAAGTGGAAGCAGTTCAAGAAGTATTTCAAGCAGAAATACCTCTCTGACAGGTATTATGATGACAAGATTAAGGAGTTCCATGAGCTGAGATTGGGACAACAAACCATGGAAGAGTATGCAAATAAGTTTTTGGAGTTGTAGAGGTATGTCCAATACATCAGAGATGAAAAAGTAAAGGTCTAGCGTTTTCTAAGCGGATTACCTTAGTCTTACAAAGATAGAATTGAGTTTTATGAACCTAGAACTCTTGAAGAAGCAATAAGGAAAGCTAAATATTGCTATGAGCAAAGCAAAGGTAAACTTGATTACCATAAGGCATGGAAGGACAAGAAGAACGAGAAGTTTGACCAAAGAAAGAAAGGTTTCAAACCTTCTAGCTTCAGGAATCAGCAGAAGCAGCCATCTCAAGCTGCGAGTAAACCAGTTGGAGGGACCGGAGAAAAGCCTAAGGATCCACAATAGAATAGAGGGCCACTCCAATGTTGGAAATGTGGAGGACCCCACATGCGCAGAAATTGCCCACTCGAGAATGAGAGTGTAAGACCAGCTTATAACATTCAAGAAGCAGAAACAGTGGGTCAAGTAGCAAGGGCAGTCCCTAGGATCTATGCAGCACTAGAGGACCGTCAGGAAGATCACCAGTCAGCTGTGGTTGAAGTAGCAGGTAAGATTGTTGAGCAATCTGTTTCTATTTTGATTGACCCTTGTTCTACGCACAGTTACATTACTCCTAGAGTAGTGGATATTTGTGCTTTTAAGAAAGTAAAGCATAGGAAGTCTTGGTTAGTTCAGCTAGCCACTGGAACTAAGAGAAAAGTTAGTGAAGTGGTAGAGAAATGTCCATTGGTCATGAATGGATTGGTCACGTGTGTAGATCTGAATGTTCTATCGCTTGGTTCCTATGATGTTCTCATTGGAATGGATTGGTTAGAAGCTCACAGGGTGAAGCTCGATTGTTACAATAAGAATTTTGAATGCATGAATGAAGAAGGGAACCTGGTAGTTGTGGAAGGCATTCCAAAGGTGATTTCAGTACGGCAGGTTTCAGCAATGCAGTTAAAGAAGTTCTATGGGAAGGGTTGCCAGTTGTATGCAGCTCAGATTTTGGAGGAATTGAGAGATGAAACCCCTAGGTTGGAGGACTATCAGGTGTTACAGGAATTTAGGGATGTGTTTCCTAATGAGATTCCAGGGCTTCCTCCAAAGCGGGACATCGATTTCACAATTGAACTTGTGCCAGGAGCAGCACCAGTGCCCAAGGCACCCTACAGGATGAGTACACCGGAAATGCTAGAGTTGAAAATGCAGCTGCAAGAGCTGTTGGAAAAGAAGTATATTCGGCCGAGTGTGTCTCCCTGGGGAGCACCGGTCCTATTTGTAAAGAATAAATATGGTACACTCAGGTTATGTATTGATTACAGACAGTTGAACAAGGTTACTGTGAAGAATAAGTATCCTTTGCCTAGGATTGATGACCTCTTTGATCAAATGAGGGGAGAAAGGGTATTTTCCAAGATTGACTTGAGGTCTGGTTACCATCAGGTAAGGATCAAGGATGAAGACATTCATAAGATAGCCTTCAGGACAAGGTATGGACATTATGAGTTTGTAGTGGTACCATTTGGCCTCACAAATGCACCAGCTACATTTATGTGCCTTATGAATAGTGTCTTCAGCAAGTATTTGGACAAGTTTGTTCTTGTTTTCCTTGATGCAATTCTTGTTTATTCTAAGAATGAGGAAGAGCATGAAGAACATTTGAGGTTGACATTGAAATTGCTAAGAGAGCATCAGTTATATGCAAAACTGAGCAAGTGTGACTTCTATAGAGATAGAATTCAGTATTTGGGTCACATTATCTCAGAAGAGGGTATATCTGTGGACCCTGAAAAGATTAAAGCCATTATAAATTGCCCTACTCCTAGAAATGTGACAGATGTAAGATCTTTCATGGGACTTGCAGGATACTACAAGAGATTCATTGAGGGATTCTCTAGAGTTGCACATGCCATCACTTCTTTGCAAAAGAAGGGGATGAAGTTCAAATGGACATCGAGGTGTGAAGAAAGCTTCCAGCAGTTGAAGAATCTTCTCACCAGTGCACCAGTATTGAAGGTTGCCAATCCAGAGAAATATTTTGTGGTGTGTACCGATGCATGTGGACAAGGGCTTGGAGGAGTCCTTATGCAGGATAATCATGTGATATGTTATGAGTCAAGAAAGCTAAAGGAGCATGAGAAGAACTATGCCACTCATGATCTAGAGCTTGCAGCCATAGTACATGCTCTCAAGATGTGGAGACATTACTTGATGGGTAGGAGATTTGAGCTTAGAACAGACCACTGTGGACTGAAGTATTTGTTTGATCAGCTTACTCTGAATGCTAGGCAAGCAAGATGGCTGGAGTTTTTATGTGAGTTTGATTTTGAAATCAAGCACATAAAGGGGAAAGAAAACAAAGTAGCAGATGCACTCAGCAGGAAGATGCAAGAAATGCATGTGTCATCTCTTAATGCTTGCCAACCAGATTTGAGGCAGTAGATTTCTAATCATGTTGCCAAAGATGAATTGTATGAGCAGGTAAAAGACAAATTGCAGCAGCAAAGTCTTGAGAAGAGGTATGAGGGATATAAATTGGAAGAAGATGGACTTCTCACTTTTAAAGGAAGAATTCATATTCCGAATGTAGCAAATTTGAGGAGAGTTGTCATGGATGAAATCCATCAAGCTCCATATTCTGGTCACCCAGGATATCAGAAGACAATTGCTACAGCTAGAAAGCAGTACTTTTGGCCAGGTATGAAAAGGGATATGGCTGAGTACATTTCAAGATGTATGAAATGTCAACAGGTAAAGGTTGAGCATCAACACCTAGCAGGTCTGTTGCAGCCTTTGCCAGTTCCAGAATGGAAATGGGTAGTTGATTCCATGGATTTTATTACAAGATTGCCTATGACTTGGAGACAACATGATTCCATCATGGTTGTGGTAGACAAGTTGACAAAGGCAACACATTTTATACCAGTTAAGTCTACATATGAGGCTGGTGACATTGCCAAGATCTTCATGAAGGAGATATTCAAATTGCATGGATTGCTGAGGGCAATAGTATCTGACAGGGATGTCAAGTTCACTTCCAACTTTTGGAAAGGGTTGTTTGTAGATTTGGGTACGAAGCTAAACTGCAGCACTGCATACCATTCTCAGACAGATGGTCAAACAGAGAGAGTTAATCAGGTGCTTGAGGACATGCTTCGCATGTATGTAATGGACAAACCAACCAAGTGGAAAGATTACTTACACTTGGTAGAGTTTTCTTATAACAATGGGAATCATGCATCCTTGGGGATGAGTCCGTATGAAGCTTTGTATGGAAGAAGGTGTAGGGCACCAGTGACTTGGGATAATCCAGTGAACAGGATTGTGCTTGGACCAAAATTGCTCAAGGAAATGGAGCAAGAGGTCATAAAGATCAGACAAAAGCTGAAAGCAGCATAGGACAGACAGAAAATCTATGCAGATAAGCACAGGGTGAACAGGGAGTTCAGTGTTGGGGATCATGTTTACCTCAGAGTGAGGGAAAGGAAGAGTTCCTTGAAGCTTGGAAGTTGTGCCAAGTTGTCACTGAGATACTGTGGGCCATTTGAAGTGCTTGAAAGAATAGGGCCTGTTGCATATAGACTTGCATTGCCTGCTAGCACTAAAGCTCATAATGTTTTTCATGTTTCTTTGCTTAAGAGATATGTACATGATCCTAACCATGTGATAAATTGGGATGTGATTCAGGTGGAACCTGAGGGAGAGTTCTGAATCGAGCCAATGTGCATCCTTGACAGGAAGGTCACAATGCTCCGGAACCGAGCCATAGGTTAGGTAAAGGTGCGATGGGAGCACTACGGACCTGAAGAGGCTACGTGGGAGCTGGAGGATGCCATGCGATTCGCACATCCATTTTTGTTCAATTTTGTGGAACACTAAGGCGATGCCAGTGTAGCATTTTGTTCAATTCTGTAAGCACTGAGGACAGTGCTAATGAAGGGGGAGGGGAATGTAATGCCCCGGTTTTGACCCCGTTACATTAGATGTATATGATGTGTATATTGTAAATGATCATGGTGTGGAGTTAAAGGCCAAGGCCCCACCATTGATCGGTCACGTTATGTTTAGGATTTAAATTTGTCACCGATGGTATATCGGGGTATGCAGCATATATTATGTTGGTCATCATGTAAATATGCATCTATAATTAAAATGAACACAACCAGCTACGGTCGCGGCAACTAAATCGAATGGGGCATGATTTTCCCAAGGATAAGGAGGTGAGGGAATTTGTCAAACCTTGATCCAAAAGGGGGAAAAACCCATGTGTCTTCTTCCCTTTGTTTTATTCCAACCACTTTCATTAAGAAAGGTTGCCGGTGGTTGAGGCAGTTAATGGTTTTAGGAGTTGGGTGGCAGGACTGTTAGTCCTCACCCACACACACACTCTACCCATGATTTTGGTTGTTCATCCTCTCACGTAGACACTTCTTCCTCTCCACGAGTTGCTAAACACCCACGCACTGCAAATTCGCGTCCTCCTGGTAGTTGTTCACCTTCACGCACTTCCCATTTGGCTGCTCATTGTTTTCACGCACAGGAATTTTCCTAGGTTTTACCCACGCGATTTTCTCCTGCAAATTCACGTCCTCTCCATTACTGTGCATTCTCACGCAGAGGGATTCCTTCCCATTTTTGGTCTTCATGCACAGGATTTTGCTGGATTTACCCACACAGTAGTTTTCCTCTACGGATTGGTGAATAGTGTGGCCGTATCCTGTACTCACGGGACGATTGTGGGTTCTGCATTGTTGCTCACGCTCACCCACAGGCTGGGAGACTGTAATTTCTTCCCCAGCTTGGTCTGTATATGTTTTCTTGGTGATTTCGTTGCCCAGGATGGGCTGTGTTTTCCCACGTTGTTGGTTGTGGTTGTTGTGGTCTTCCTTACATGCTGGGGGCTGTTGTAAATTCGCCTGAGAGTCATTTTGTCCACGATAGGGCCAATAATGACTCAGAAGTCATTTTCCTGTTTAGGCTATGACAGCTGACTTAGTTGCTTATGTGCAATGGTTGGTCTTCAAACTGTGAGAGGAGCAGGGATGTTGGCTTAGATTTGCTTGATAAACCTGGTGGCCGGAAACCACACAGACAGAGCTAGATGGCTAGCCTTCTTCTCCATCACCCCTGAATAACACTGGAAGGGAATGCAAGGCCTGAGGGACTGTGTAGTAGAGAAGGGACTGATTCCTTGTGTTGGGTGTGTTTGGGTGTCTTAGAGGTCAGGCTAGTTTTGGTGTAGGTGTTCTTGGCTCTGTAATGAGCTCACCAGCTGAGCAATCTGCCTTCTACAGCTCCTTGATGGCCTGATAAACCCAACTCTGTTGGCTTGGCTATGCTTGAGTATGCTTACCTATGCGTTAGCCTGCTAGTTCCCTTATTCCTTGGAGAATCATGCCCAGCTCGGGGGTGGCAGCGTTGCTGAGAGATTAAAGAGCACGCTAGCCTATGGTTGGGTGGAACGTTGCAGCAACGTAGCTGGTTGCGGAAGGAGATTTCATAAGATAAGTGATCTTGTTCATTATACTTCTGCAACCTTATTCTCTGTCAATGATATGAAAATGATGAACATGTTAAAAGGAATGCTTTTGTGAATGCATGATGATTCTGCTGTGCATGATGAATAGTTATAGCTATGCATGATAAACAACTGCATTTATGCATGTTATACTGCAATGCATTTTCTTTCAGCATTTTGTTCTACAAATTTTATGCATGTACATGTTCATGGGGCTCTTAGCCCACTGTGTTTGAAGCTTGGGTCGCGTCCTCTTCGCTGGTCGGAGGCATGGGGACGTGACAGTTACTTTCTTCTGAATGATATAAGGTTGATTCTAGAAAAGTATTTATTTGATACAGACTTCAAGTGAGTCTGACCCATGAGGGTTTTTTTTCTAATTTTAACTTAATTTCAAAATTATTACAGAAAATCTGTCTGTGAGCCTTCATACTGTGTAATTTTTTTTGGGTGTAGACGCCACTTCTAAAACCCAGTTTGCTATATGATTACCTTGATTGAAATTCGTTGGGTTACCTGAAAATGCTAATAGAGATAGTATAAAAAGCTTGTTTAATTCGTGTTTATTCTTGTATTTTTGTAGCACGATAACACTATGTAACTTTAGGGTAATATGTATTTTATAAAAAGTTTACGAATATTGGGACTCTACTATGGAATCTTTACCTTTCTATATAAAGGGCCTTATAACACAACTGTAAGGCCTCTACTAGATGTTTCTTGTTTCAGCGTTTAAAAACTGTAAATAACTTCATTTATTTAAACTTTATACCTGTGTAAGGGTTGTAATACATTTTAACCAGGCAGCTAAGGAATACTTAAACCGATTTACTGTTGGTGGTTGTTTATTAAATGATATAATGACCTGTAAAGGCTTAAAGTCCTGAGGCTTTATTGTACCACTGAAATAGTCTATAGTTAACTATTGGTTGTAAGTCTCATAGATTGTAAATATTATCTGTAACAAATGCCTTCCTGTCGTTTTGTTTGAGAAATCTGTGAGCTATTTTATTAGTTGTTCAATTATGAAGATAGGTTTTATGTTTGAATGTCCTTAGCACTATTGTTCTACATTCATGATTATGTTTCTACGATAGTAATCATCCTTTAAAAAGACCCTAGAGTTATTTGTTAAATAGCTAGGTCTATTTATTTTAGTTTACTTGCAAACTATTGTAAATTAATCTGTTTATGTAAATACCTTAGGGTTTCATTATTTGGTAAAGTTTTTACTTGTGTAGTTTACTTTGTTTATTTAAATTTAATGGCCATAAGACTGTAAGTAATTCACGTCCATACTAACCATACTATTTGAACATTTAAAAGGTTAATCCCTAAGGCTTCTTGTGACTTTTGTTCTAAAGGAGAAACACTCTAGGAAAAAATAACGCCAAACTAAATCAGAAGCCTGTAACCAGTGCTAAGATTTGTCGATAATCTTGACTTGGAATTTTCATTAATGGTTTAGCTTAACAGTATTATGCTTTTAAGTAAACTTTGGTTATTCTAGATTGACACTCGAATTGATTGAAGAGAAAACAATTGGTCTTAGAAAGGATTAGTATAAACAAAGTAGTTGAGATGAACTTGGATCTGATAATTTATATAGCTAACCTGTTAGAGGATAAAGGATTTGTGAAACGTAAATAACTTATTTATATATAGAAGAAAGGACACTGTAATTTATTTTAGCTCATAAACTTGTACTGTAATTGAAGGTTTTATTAACTGTAATTGTTTATCTAAATGGATTGACAGCTGTAAAATGTAGTTAAACTAAATACCAAATCTTCCAACTAATAGTAAATTGTAAATAGTTTACATAAATACTTCTATTCTCTAGAATAAGAAAAATACATATTTATTCGATCATTCTGATGCTACTATTCAACATAAATTATATCTTCCTGTACTAGAGTACGTCACTTCGGTGAGAGGAAAAATACAAGAGATAATTTTAAACTAATTTATTTTTCAATCAGTTTCAATGCAAATACTTGATCAAATAATCATTGAACAAAAAACATTTAACTATAACCATTTTAAAAATAGTTTCAGCTTAGTCAAACAAGAGTAAATAACATATTACATATATAGATTTGGAACATGGATATGTTACAGAAAATGGACTAACACCCAAGGGAGACTGTTCCACCCAACCGTTTCTTGAAGCAACCAAATCACTTGCTTAGGACCCTCAAGCCTGCCCATTGCACCACTAGGACAGAGATCTCTTCTACACAGCAGACTCCTGCAACTTAGCACTTAGTAGCAGACTTAAATTATCAAAACACTTTAGCTATACCCTCATCAAATTCTTTGTGTGCCATAATTTTTAGTTTGCAACATTCACAAAATTCATTCTCTCAACAATCAAAATGAATGTTGAGCCTCCTATTCAATTTGATGGTTTATATAAGATTTCCTAGGTCTTTGGGTCAGTTTTAGAATTTAATGAGCCACCCATCTCAGTTCCCCCTCTCTAGGAACATGACCACTTTTGAATGCTAGTGCTGCCACTTGTCAACCAGCCTTCTACATCTACCCCTTCCTCTTAATGGGTAGTGAAAACTCATTTAACAATTTCCCTTGAATATGTGTCTCCTTTTATTAATTATTAAAATAAATAATTCTTCAATTACAGTCATCCTTGACCCACTTGGTCATAAAATTTACAATACAAATTAACATAATGTTTTTGTTGAAATAAATAATAAATATTTATTTTTCAATTTTTGGTTTGTTACAACTTGAATACGTTAGGAGGTTTCTGTTGCAGGAGAACAAATTTCTATCTTATTATAATCTTCATTGTAGAAGTAGTTTTGGCTATGTTCATTATGTGGCATGTACATTCATCCCTTCAACCAAAATGCGTTTTTAGATTTATAGTAGCACAATTATTGGATAAGAATTTAGACTAGCAATTTCCCGAAGAGGATGTAATAATATGTTGATAAGTTGAAGTTACAGAGTAAAAAATATTGAAAAAAAAAGCTAAAAACGAATTGGAGTAGAATTGGACTTGTAGGCTTGAATAAATTAACTACAAGATTTGTAAGGAAGGGAAATGAAAGGCTAGCTATAAGAATCCCTTCTAGAATAGGGGAAACAAGTAGGCATTTTAATCCATTACTAGAAAGTAGGATAGGTTTGCATGAAAGGAAGGAATACAAGGTTTAATTTGTGTAACAACACTCAAATCCAAGATATTGAAACATAGTAAAAGTCCATGTATACTTGCTAACCCTAAGGTACCTTTGATCCTATATCCAAAATTCAATAAGGAAAATGTAATCATGAACCCCTCATTATTAGAATTATTTCTTGAGGGAAAGTAAAGCTTAAACATGATCAATCATCAATCGTATCACCAATACCACTATTGGAAATGAGATTGTCAAGATGAGCTACAACACTATCATACATTTGGATGGTTTCAACACTCTATAAATGTAAACTTCTAAAGATGTTTTTTGTCCTCCATTTTATCTTTACACATTATATTTATAACAAACCCATTAATCAACTTTAACTTTCAATAAACATTAAAATATGAGTACAATAAATTAAAGTAATTTGTCAAACAATTAAGTCAAATAATAATAGTAATAATAATTATTATTATTATTACTAACTATAAAATATCATAAACTTTGGCAAGTCATATAAAATCCTATAAATTAGTTTAACAAAGAATATTATGTAAATATAAATGAATAAAATACATAAATTAGTATATGAAACATCATAACTTTGCACAACTTGTCATCTAAATAAATTTTCCCCTTTTCAAAAGAGCACAATAAAAAGTGAGAGCTTGTTACCCTTAAATCTTTGCCATCACTATTAAATGTTTGTATGTGCAAAATGCTCTCTTTATCATTTACACAATGCAACTATTGCTTTTAAATATTTGAGATCACTATTGAATGTTTTCCATGTACATATTGTTATCTTTATCCTTTACACAATGCTAAATAATGAACTGAATATTATGTTTAATCACACTCAAATCATAAAGATCTAGGCAATCTCCTTGACTTTTTAGCACACTTTTCATGCAATATAAAATCATGATTCAAATCATCCAATGAATGGATGGTTTTATTGAAAAACAAATATGTATTTAGTCCATAAAACATGCAAAAATTAAACAATTACACGATAAACAAGCTGATCTGATCCCGGGGGCAAGCCTAGAAAGTCATTGGACCCACTTGAAACAATCGAGACCAATATGATCATTTTTCTGATGTTAGTGCAAGTGAACATGAGCATAATATAAGTGTGTAACACAGAATCATCCACATGAAAATGAAAAATCATTCAAGCACATTAGGGACACAATTTGATTACAGAGTTCACCAGATCTCTTGGCTACGTCTCCGGGCCTACTCCAAAATAGAGTGACCAATCCATTGCAAAGATGCACAAATACATAAGATACATCGCAACGGATTCACCTGTAGAGTCTTCATCATCTGTTCATCTCTACCGTCGCACCATAACTGCCTGTGATGGGTCACATAAGTGCACAAGCTATAGGACTCAATCAAAGACTGCAGAAATCAAGCAAGCAAATGCCTGCCTCCTTTGTCTCGAGAAGTTGCCAAACTTGGACATGAAGATATTTTCCCAATGTAGCCAATCACACTCTTTCAATTGACTCTACGAGCCATGAACCTCGAGCGGATCAAAGGCTTGCATAATGTTGCAAATCGCACTCTTTCAACTGACGCTACGATCCACGAACCTAGAGCTACGCCACACGATATTCTGTAAGATAGTCTCAATAGACGACAATATGTTTGCATGACAAGTGCATCAATAAAACCAAAGTCACACTCTTACCAACCAATCCCTTCACCTTTGTCCTTCGGGATGAGAGTGTAGATGGTCGCTACTTGCCTTCAAATGTAAATTGAAATGTTGCCTCCTCAAACTGACTCTGCTTCTTTGTCTCCTACGTTGGATCACCTTCGGACATGATGGAGCCATGCTTGCTCTCTGAGATGGAACTACAAGGTTGGAGCCTCTCCATGAGCTTCACCAATGGAGATCCCCAATGGGGCCTCTCAGATGCTTGCTTCCTTTATGGGCTACATCTCTCCAAACTTGAGCTCCCTTCAAATGCACATGACAAGTGCTTAAATAGGAGA
>LPNX010698881.1:0-11209 GCA_001517045.1 Pseudotsuga menziesii
ACCCATGTATAGGAAAGCTCTACCATTCACATAGTACCACTTCTAACAACAGCATGAAGGTTCCATGATACCATGGAATGGGTTCGTACCTAAGGTTAATATGTAACGGTCATAAGGCAATGCATAAGTGCAAGCGGATGTGAAATCCTAACCTATATGCCAGTTGAGACATAATACCTGTGATAGGCACGAACGGGTCGAAACCTCGGAGAGAGTGTACAAAAAATGGATCCTACATGACAACCATATTAGTCCAAAACATCCCAAAATAGTCAATATAGAATCCAAACTATAGGATATAGGGAGGAATGATCATGACAATAGCACCCAAAGGAAACAATGCGGTGAACGATGGGACATAAAAAGGAAAGTAAGGTGTAGACCCAACGTTCACGCATCTACTACCACCCCCCATGAGGGTGACCACTGGTGTAAAGACCGAGAGAAGGGAATAAAAGGCCTCCACAAATGAATTAAAGGATGGAATATGACCATTCCCAAATCAACGAGCACGGTAAGGGGTTGTGATGCCCCCAAGTCTAACACCAGTGTCCATACTAAGGCCAAGACAAGTGATAGGATACTAGGCATGCCAAAAATAAAAGGATCTGAACTCAAGAGAGCATAAATATACTAGAGTAACCACGATCCCAAAGGCCAACTAGCACACAAAGAGCACACTCCTAAGAAAATCTACAGCCAACAATACAAGCAAACCAAGGGGAGGATATGTGAGCTCCCAAATGTAGTAGGTATGTCTCGCCTGGGAGAGGCTCGAAACTCCCATACACTACAAGCGGAGGTACGTAACCAATTATAGTGGCCCTCAGCTTCAACGCATAAAGCGACTGTGCTGTCCGACCTCTACCTGGCCGGGACACATGCAGAATAACCTCTACACGTACCCCCTCGATATCCTAGGTAAGGTCACTAAGGTCACCTCAATATAATCAAAGCTCAGGCGGACAGTCGCAGGCGGGATTGACCGTATGGGCAGGGTAGCAAAGCCCGAAACTCTCGAAAGAGCCCCCAGATACGAATACAATCCTGGCAATATCACCGGTGCTACTCAGTTATGACTAGGGGTCATCCCAATCAATAACCGCTCACACTGCCTCGTGCTTGACTCCCTTTTGAGAGGAGCTTCCTGAGAACGCTGGTTATATAAAGGATTTCACACACTCCCTGGACAGACACCTGGTTGTTGTACTTTAGTGATCTTGGAGAATTAACTTTCAATGAACTATTCCAAGATCCTAAAACCTAAGCTTGTTGGTGCACCCTAAAAAGAAAAAGAGTGTAATTCATTTTATTTAGCGTTGATTTTAGTTTGGCTGTAATTACTCAAAGGGAAATGGCCATGCAACTAATGACATTATGACTCAGCAGTGAAATAAATATGCACACCATAACAAACAATGCTAAGTGCAATCTTTGTCAAATGAAAAATAGGGTATGCCACTACATGAGATGCATAAATATATATTTCTTTCCGAATGCCAATGCAATCCTTCCTATATGAAAGCCTAAATACAACTCTCATCCAAGTAATCCAATGCAAGTGCCTCCTCAAATCCATATCTAAGATGCAACTAAAAGTGCAACTACTTTGTATTTTTCAATATAAAAGAATGAAAAATGCAATAAAAGTCATCTAAAACTCTCAGTCTCTGCAGCAAGTATAAAAGACAAGCCCAGCAAGACACCAAGACAAAAAGAGTAATGCACTAATGGCAAAACAAAAAGGAAAAATGACTAAAACTACTTTCAAAGAAAAATCAATGAAAAAGCGGTCTCTGGTCACAAAAGAAGCATCCAACAGACAACATCAGACCCAAGGAAGACCCAACCACACTCACAACCCACCCAGCAACTTCCCCCAACATCGAACTCACCAAAAGGGAGGATATACGCGACTGTATAAAGAACATCCGCGTATGTACGCGACTTTAGGCCCAAAACCCGCATGGAAAAGCACATATACGCGACTTTTGGCCAAAAACCCGCATGGGAAGGCCCATATACGCGACTTTTGGCCAAAAACCTGCGTGGAAAAAAGGATTTTAGGGTAAAATCTACGTGTATACACGACTTTTGGCCAAAAATCCACGTATGTACGCAACTTTTAGCCAAAAACCCGCGTGGACAGAGAAGGCAGTGGTAAAAAGCAGGCCAAGGGTCAAACAAATAAAGGGGAGTGTCAATGGATGAACATGCTATAAAATGCGACACATAAACAAGGAGAAATAGAGAGCAAGTCAATAATATCAAGCCCATTGTTCCCGTAAACCCCAAAATAAAAACAAGGGACATCCCCAGCGGAGTCGCCAATTCTGTTACAGAGAGAAATTCCTATGGCTTGGGGTACCACAACAGACAGCTAGACTCCAGAAATCAATCTTTCCCAATTTGCAATAGAAATAAACAATCTAACACTAAAGGATCGAACCTCGTACCTTATTCCGAACGGTTGTAGTAGATCCTCGTTGAGCTTTCCAATCTTCAGCTTGAATTGCTATAGCACGTCCTCAACAACAAGCAAACAATGCAAGCATACTATATTTCATGGTGTTAGATATATTCTAGCATATATAATCAATAATGTAAAATCATTTGACATATTCCCATGGAAACAATATTCATTCAAATACACATTACTGGACAGGAAAAGATATTTCTATTAATAAGAATCAGAGATTACAAGTGACAACCTCTGACGGCACGTCTGCGAATCGGAGAAACTGAATCCCCCACTTGGGCCTCCACCACCTCAATCCTCCATCACTTCGATAGCAAGCTTACTAGCAAAAGGCAAGCTTGGGAATAACACAACAGTGCTCCAAGGGACAAAGGGATGCAGACTCAAGCATAAATCTTGGCAACAATGGACTATAGTTTTGTTACTCTCAAAGTTCTCTTCTGCTTTCAATGTACCAATGGGTTCCTTATATAGTTCTTCAAAGGGATACTGAAGGGTCGAATCCGTGTGATCTCAAGGCATATGGAAGGCCAGGAGTCATATGAGTCACATCCAAGTCAAGGAACAGTCCAAAAGGATTTGGATTTATGTGCACATCCCGATGTACGCGACTATAGGGGAAATATCCGCGTATGTACGCGGATATCGAGGGAAAAGCCGCGTATATCAATATTCTAATGTTTTTAGGGATGATCAAGGTAACATCAAAAGATATAAAGTGGTCCAAAGGGGCTAATGAGTCTGCAGCGGGACAAGGGAAGGCCATACAATGTGTGATTCACCTAGTGTGGTGAAATCCGCTATAACAGAATGATATTCAATAGTTTCAAGGTACTCTTCTTCCTTCTCATGTGATGTTTCCTCATCTTTTTAAAAGTCATTTAGGAGTGAATTTCAATCCTCTTCATGTACTACTTCTTATACTTCAACTATTTTAGAACTAGGTGGTTCATGGGTCTTCACCTTTTTCTCCTTCAAGAAAGCTGATGCATTTTTCCCCTTGGTTTTCTTAAAATCAATATATTTTTCCCAAATTTGGATAGCCAAAAATTAGAATCCTTTCATAATATTCTTGGTAATTTCTTCAATAATAGGTTCATTTCTTTTTATTATCTCCCCACCATCATATGGGGTTCTCTTTTAATGCCTAGTCATAGTTTCCAAAAATTTCCTTCTTCTCCTACTTTTTTTTTTCCTCTTCAACAAAAGCACTTTTGGTTTCAATATATAATGGTGGTCCTTGAAATATTGTACTCATAAGTATCAGACCATATAAGGTGCCAATATCATGCTCTGATACCACTGTAATGTCACTTTTTAGGAAATTTTATTAAATGACCAATTTTTCCACTTTTTCCCCAATTTTGACCTTAACTAGTTTTGTTGTCTAGAACTCCAAATTGACCCAAATGCTTCCAAATTTTCTCTGAAGCTACATGAATGATAATATAACTTAAATATGATTTTCATGTATTTTTTGTGACCTCCAAATACTTCTAAAAACTTTTTTAATGTTCTGTTCAAAGTAGGAGTCTTTACTAGCAAATTGGGGCTCCAATTCCCCCTGGGTAATTGCTGAAAATGGCTTCAAAAATGATCCCAAAGTCACTTGAATTTATGAAACGAGGCTGGGTATGTGTAAGGTACCTTTTAAAAGTATCATATGCATCATGTTTCAATTTATACATTCTGTTATGACTCTTTCCAAAACGACTCCCAAGTCACAATTTCGTCCCTTGGGGAAAATGCACCAAATCTTCTCCCAATGCAATAAAAATGAGTAAAATGGGTTCCAATGCTTAAGTACTGAACATGATACTTGAAATACACATTAATTATAGTCCATACATAATATATTTATTATATATTCCTTCCTCCATTTGAAATAATAAGCATTACCATGGCATATATCAAAATAGAGTGGAAATGGTCATTGTTTGCTCATTAAAAGTCATTTTGACATACAACTCTTGGGAATTTCGACTTGAAAATTTATGAGAATGAATAAAAAATAATATTTAACCAATTAAAATAATAAATGGACAATTAATGTCTCTCCCAATTCGAAATCATCATCATTAGAGTGGTTCACAACAAGATAGTGGGGAAATGACACTATTTCTTCACTGTTCAACACTTTTACATGAATTATTTTGGGTATTTTAACCTGAGAGTTTTCTGAACATGAAATATAGAGCATATACATCATAAAATAAGATAATGGGCATTATAATCTTCCCCAAAGATATCAATAGCTCACCCAAAGCGCAATCCCTCCATTGGCATGAATATGGTGTGAAAACTGGAAATAGTTGAGAGAGAGTGCTGCAATAGATGAATCCGCATGATTTTCTGTAGATTAAAACTGAAAATAAGACTCCATTAAATCTCCATGAAATACCTTAGTGGCATTTCCAAACACCAACTAGGATGGGAATCTTTAACCCTCAAAATTGGCTTAAGCAAGAAAACTAGTCATCCACTAGCTCTCACAATTCACAAGTGACAATTTCACAAATGAGCAAAATATTTTTCTCATGGATGATCCCTATATTTTATAAAAATTATTGGTATTCTAAGGTTCCAAATCCATCCATAAACCAAATCCAATTCTAATTGGTGTGGCTGCTCATGCTATGCCATACCCTCTTCTCCCAAATTTGAGTAGGAGCCTCTTGTCCTTCTCCAAATCCAAAATTCGACCTCTAAGATGCTCTATTCAGTCCTGAAATGTCAGTATGTGAGTATTTCAGCATTCATATCTGACTTGTGTCATAACTGTAATAGAATCTCCATTATTGGTGTCATAGATGTCATAAATGTAAGGGGAATCTAGCCAAGTGTCCATGAAACTCCCATTTGGCTCTTCCTCTCCCATGTCAGTTACAATTCATCCCAAATTCAACCTATGAATTATATGGAAAATTATATTATACTCATAATCCATCCCAAAACATTAGGCTTCCCATGGATTCGAAATTACAAGAGGATGATGCCATTTAACATAGGAATTCTAGCTTGAGTGGGCCCCATAGTCTCCATGTGTCTCCATTATCCATAGCCATTTCAATTTTTTCTTGTATTTATTTAATAAGCTACATTATTAAATATTTATCCTCTTCTAATGTCTAAACATCATTTATTATCCCCCTTATTCCAAATCTCAAAGATTCCACCCCCAACCTAGGAAACTAGTGATTTTCCTCCTTGGAAATTATTTGACTTTTAGCATCCCTTTGACAACTTTCATGAATATCGAAAATGTGATTTGGCCATTGTGACCCAATGCAAAATTTGGGAAATTACATCCTTGTCCATGTAATTTGGTCTCTTTGTTGATAATAATAGGTCATATGGCCAACCTTTTTGTTAGATATTTGACATATTTATGCCAGGTATTCCACACTAACGTGTGAATTTTTTCACTTATTTTCTATATAGTTGAAACATATTCAAGGCACAAGTCCAAGCGAGAACCTCAAAATTTGGGGGCTTGGGTTAGTGGAGGCAGAAAGTCCTCATCACAACTTACATGAGAGTTTATGTATGTAATGGGAGAAGAGATGGATGTTATTGTTGTTGAGTATTCATATCTATTAGATGGGTTCATTGCTCAACTGCCACTTCAACAACATGTTGATTTGAAGTTCCTTTTATTTCGACTTGATTTCACAGTTTTTTACAACAAAATGCAACTGAATACACTTACAACACCAACGAAATTGAGGAGGACTTCTATGAGGGGTGGGAAACAGTCACACAATGCTTGAAATATTCTCATTGTTTTATGAGTCTACATCACTGGCTAAGTAATATTATTTGAATTTGATGATATTGCAGGAGCTGGTAGAGAAGTTTTGCATATAATTTCTTAATGAAAGGTTTACTCATCCTACAATGCATGATTCACTTGAGTCAAATTCCCTAAAGGACACCACTAAGAAATCATGATTTGCCATCAAATTTTTCACCTCTATTGATCTTGGTGGTATCACTGAGAGTTTGCATGAATGTTTGAATAATATGTAAAGACTTACACTATAGCAAGAAAAGCCTATTTCAGAATCATATGCCTCAAATTTTGACGTTAATTCTTCTAATTCTACAAAATGTAGCTAACAAAACTCTATGCAACCACTTCACACAAATGACATGCTTAGGTTGACCTTGTTGACTCGTGTTAATTGATGCATTGATAAAAAAATGTTTTCTCTTCACATTTGTAGGATTACCAGTTCATCAAGGAAATATCTTATGTGCAATTTGCAATTCAATGATTTCGAATATAAAACTAATTAATCTACCAACATTTTTTTAGATATTCCCATAAATTTTTATAGTATGATTCCATTTTAAATGTTTTGTACATCATGTTATATTTGACATTTTGTACAAGCTAATAGTAAATGCTACTTTTCTTGGAAAATTATGTGCAATTGTGTCTTTATAAAAGGCGATCACATATCTTGAAATACTGAAGTTTTACTAGTCAACTGTACTTGCATCAAATATTTCTTTCTTAGAATATTTTCCCTGCTTTCTTCCTTGTATCAAATACTAATGTTCAGTTAATATTTGTTGGCACAATCTTAACAAACCCTAGGTTCACACACCACCATACCAACAAAACCCAAGATACTGGCCCAAAAGGGTTTTAGCCCTGTCGACAAAACCTACATAAAAGATGAAGTCTCACCCAAAGTAACTATGGGAGTTGTAGGAACCAGGTTTCCGTAGTTATGTAGGGGAATTTTGTCATACATAACTACGACATAACTAAATTTAACAGATCAAAGATTGCAATGGAGATCCACATATTTATCCACGCCATTAAGCAACTTCATAACAACATAAATATCCATTACAATAATATTTCACCCATTCATCCATTCACATTTATTCATTTATGCATTAATAAAAACAATAATTCATCACACACACATCATGCACACTGAGACACTCATATTTTAACATGAAAACCCAAGATGGGAAAAACCACAAAAATGCTCATTGATATGGAAGAGTCATCACTCAAACACTTTAGGTCTGTTCATACAACCTACGAGCATTTCTCCAAAAATGCATTACAACAGATCTACGCACACAACCTATAGATCAACCCTCATACTTGTGACTCTAACTCAACTTAGACTTTGACAAAAACAATATATAGTTTTTTGACATGATACAAAAATTCTCTTCTCTTCTTCAAAATTAGCTAACCCCAACAATCACAACCCATTACAAATTTATAGGCTCTAATGGTCGTTTTACAACCCACGCCCACTACCCGATCCCATAAAAGTAAGTGGACATATTTTGTATTTGTCTAACCAATATTTTGGTTGGACTTCGTCAAAACAACTGGTTTTCCTTTATCTTTGCCTAAAAAATCAGAGTTCACCGCTTTCTTGAACATTCTGTCGCATCTTTGTGGCAAACTTCACATGGAAATTTAAAACTGGTACCCAAAATATCTAAAACATACATAGGGCCAACAATATTTTAATGTGATTAATGCCCTTGTTCTTACACTTACACATAATTAGATCTCATAAAGGTGTTATCATGTTTGAAGTGTACAAGTGAACATTGTCATTTAAGCTTGAATTATATTTGAAGGGATTGAATTTTGACATGGAAAGTATGCAACAATTCTATCAATGTGACTTTAAGCTGGAAAACGCTCTTTTGGATGGATTTCTCGCACAAGTGTTCTCATTCTCTTTTAGACTCTTTTGAAGTGTAGAAGTATTCTCATTTTCTATTAGTCTTGAAATTGATCTAAAGGAATTCAACTTTGACTTGTAGAAAATGCATCAAGTTCATCATCATGACTTAAAGCTGGAAAACACTACTTTTGGATGAAAGTCTTGCACCTCATCTCAATATCTTTGATTTTGGCTATTCGAAAGTACTTTCTTGTACCTATAATTGGAAAATTTCTTGAGCTGGTAGAAATATACCTTGCAGTTCATTTTTAAATAATTGGATTTTGGAGGGTGGCTTCTAAATGAATACCATTTTCTTTTAGTCTTTTGTGCTTCATTCTCATCCCAGCTCAAATGTTGGGACACTTGCATACATTGCTCCAGAAGTTTTGTCCAATAAAGAATATGATGGGAAGTTAATTAAGGCCTCAAGAAAACTCTTTTTCCTTGCTCTAATTTATATAGGAAATTCTGACACATTTGAATCAATAGCAGTTGACGATCAACATATTAAAAAAAATTAAAATCAAAAGAGCTTGTTGTGATCTATGATGCTTCTTTTTTGTTGTATATGATGTTTACTTTGGCTTCTAGTTTTTGTAAATTTCAGATTATGTTAGCATCAAAGGTGATTGTGGTATGATTTAACATTGTTATCCTAAAAGACATTCTTACAGTTGGCTCTTCGTTTCCCTTCCTTACAAGACTTGTAGTTGCGTTCCTCAAGGTACAACACTGGGTCTACACTAACTCATTTTATCTCCCTTTTAAGTCCTTTTTACCCTCTAACAATAATATTTCGACGTATTATTGCACTTTCTTGTGGTAATTTCTAGTTATGTTTATATTAACTCAATAACTTTATTGCTAAAGATAGTAGTTATATGTTTCGTGATTTAGTTGTTATAGCTAGAAAGTCTTGGAATAAATTTGTGATTTTCATATTATAAAATCAAAATTAAGACTTCTCACTAGCGAGCATCTTATTGGTTAAGAGGGAGTTTCACCCTATCAACATCACTCGAATTCAAATCCTACTAATAACATATTTAATCTTAATATTTATTCGATCTAATTCCCATCTTAGAATAGAAGTGTGGGAAAGCTATCTAACCTTCAAAGATCTAATTCCTAATCCGCACTATCTAATGGCTATCGAAGACTACTCCCTAAATACCTTTCTACTCTAAGCTATATAAATTCCTTTTTACAAGCTTCTACTCTCTATAAATACCTTTATGCTATAAGATATATATGAAGACTTAATATCTAACTCCTTCCTAAATTAGATATCTATATAAAACTAATAACTAATCCCTTTAGGTTACTAGTCCCTTTATAAGAATATAACCCTTTCCTAAAGAATACATTAATACTAAGTTACTAAGACTCCTTACTAATACTAAATAGTGTTATATTCCTATACCTAATATTCTGTAATTCCTAAAAGTAAAAAGCTTCTTCCATTTCACCCCATCGACATCTCTCCAATTCAAATCTTGCTTACAACATATTTAATCTTAACCTTTCTTCCATCTAAGTCCCATATTTGAATAGAAGTGTGAGATGAACTTTGCAGGGCTTAACCTAGTTATGATATGTCTGTTATAGCGGATTTCACCACGCTAGGTGAATCACACATTGTATGGCCTTCCCCTGTCCCGCTGCAGACTCGTTATTCCCTATGGACCATTTGTTGTCTTTTGATGTATCATTGACCATCCCTAAAAACATTAGAAAAATGATATACGCAGCCTTTTCCTCGATAACCGCGTACATACGCGGATATTCCCTCGATAATCGCGTACATCGGGATGTGTGCATAATCCAAAACTGTTGGAGCATTCCTTGACTTGGATCTGACTCATATGACTCCTGGCCTTCCATATGCCTTGAGATCGCACGGATTCGACCTTTCAGTATCACTTTGAAAAGCTATATAAGGAACCATTGAGACATTGTAAGCATAAGAGAGAATTGAGAGTATCGAAACTATAGTCCATTGTTGCCAGAACTATACTTGAGTCTGCATCCCTTTGTCCCTTTGGAGCACTGTTGTGTTCTTCCCAAGCTTGCCTTTGTTAGTGAGCTTGCTATCAAAGTGATGGAGGATTGAGGTGGTGGAGGCCCAAGTGGGGGAAACAGGTTTCTCCGGTTCGCAGACGTGCCGTCAGAGGTTGTCACTTGTAATCTCTTATTCATATTAATAGAAATATCTTTTCCTGTCCAGTAATGTGTATTTGAATGAATGTTGCATCCATTGGAATATGTCAAATGCTTATACATTATTGATTATATATGCTAGAATAGATCTAACACCATGAAATATAGTATGCTTGTATTGTTTACTTGTTGTTGAGGACGTGCTATAACAATTCAAGCTGAAGATTGGAAAGCTCAACGGGGATCTACTTCAACCGTCCGGAATAAGGTACGAGGTTCGATCCTTTAGTGTTAGATGTTTTTATTTCTATTGCATATTGGGAAAGATTGATTTCTAGAGTCTAGCTGTCTGTTGTGGTACCCCAAGCCATAGGAATTTCTCTCTGTAACAGAATTGGTGACTCTGCTGGGGAGTTCCTAGTAATTGTCCTTTGGGGGTTGATCTTTTGGCATTCAATGTACTTGAATTGCTCTCCCTCTCTTGTTTCTGTGTCGGGTATGGGGGCATGTATGCCTGGTAGAGCCTGATTGGTGTGAATTTAGTCTCAGCCTGTCTGTTTACCTGGAATTTTTGCATCTTTTTCTTCCTGTACGCGGGTTTGTCACTTACAGTCACGTATACACGTGGGTTCCTCTGGTATTTCCGTGTATACACGCGGGTTTACTGCGCACAGTCGCGTATACCCTGGTTTTATACCTTTTTGTGGAAGATAATGGATTGCTAGGTGAATGTTGTTAGTTGCTGAGTCTCCTCTGGCACTGCCTGAGTCTGTTAATACCTCTGTTTTTTACCAGAAACGTTTTTTTTAGCCTAATTTTTTTCTTTTAGGAAAGTTCTTGTCATGGCATCTTTGAT
>LPNX010698881.1:22424-48979 GCA_001517045.1 Pseudotsuga menziesii
ATTTCTCTCCGTAACAATGTCTAATAGTGTTAATTAGATCCTTTATCTTTAGTGTCAGCCATTATCCCTAGTCAAAATAACACAGAGCATGGAGAGAGTTCCAAAACAGACATGGAAAAGGGCTTGAAAAATCCCAAAAATGCACTTTATAAAGTGTTTCATGGATATAAGACTTGGTGTATATCGTCCATTATTTTAGTCATATCCATCATAACAACTAGGTTTTGAAGTAGTAAGGAGGATTAAGAGAAACAAAATCTAAGGTGACTAAGGAGGGTGGAGGCAGTAACAAAGAGCTAGGTAAGGGTATGGGTACCTAACCTTCCCTAAGGGATAATGTTGAATCAACCATGGAACTGACCTTGTCAATATAGGAAACTAGTTTTAAAATACTCCCATGTTGCATGGGATATGTTCCAAACTCGGCCTGCAAAATGGCTTGTGGGATTGCGCATTTACGATAGACCACTCATTTTAGCATGGGGGATTGTACTTTATAATGTGGGCACAATCAACAGGGATTTATCTAGGTCCCATATCTCATCCCCATAGGGAATTATCAACTTTATGATTACAACAAAAAAGTGCATATTATCCGAGATGTCTTAGATGTATGTGTGAAAAAGTTAGTGTGGTTGTATAGAGAGTTTCCCATACCCATTGCTAAGTTGGGGTTGGAAAGCAAGTTGCAAACTGAACTTGTGGCTTGTGAAAAGGACTCCCAAATAAGTGTAAGTTTTGGTTATCCAAGGAGTGCCAAACCTACCAAATGGAATTTTAACAATATGAGAAGAGAAAAATAAAATGATGTCAATGCAAAGCATTATTCCAAGTTGTTGATTAGGTTGTATGTTCAACTTCAATAGGGAAACTGTAATGAAACTTAAATTATCCTTTTAAGCAAAATACTGTAGCTAACTTTGTTTCTTTATTGCCATCCATTAATAAATTATATGTACACTTTTGAACATTGAAGAAAATATATAATCTATGTATTGATATACATTATAGTCTACTCATTATCCCTTATAGACATAATGTATTGACGTATTGATGCACTAGGTGTTGGTTTCAGTCTATTATAGAAATTTTATATAATTGATGCACATGACCTAGTGTAAATTTTATATCCTTTTTGGCACATTTATAATACCAGAAAGCTTTGTAACTAGTGGTCTCATATATTAAATTGCACACCACTATAACCAACAATATGTGTGACTTTTTTATTATTTCCCAATGCATTTTTAATATTCTTTAGCACTGTTAATGATGCATTAAAATATTATCAAGAGAATTAGATGACCATGGCCATAGTGTTTATTTTTATTATTATTTTTTATTCAATGCATTTACAATAATAGGATGCACCAACACGGGTAATGTAATAACCCAAAATTTCGTAAAAATTTAAAATTTTAAAAGTGACATAAAATGTCTAAGATCGCAACTAAGTAACTGCTAACGGTTAGTGAAAAATGGAACAGTTTATAAGAGATCATGGGATTGTTTCATTAAAAGAATCTGTAAAATAAAGGATGTAATCTTAGACACCTGTGTTAGTACTATTAATGACTTAACAACTTTAATTTTATTAGAGTTAGAAAAGGACTTGCAATTAGCTGCTGCTAGATATACTGATGATTTACTTTTGTCAAGTAGGTAAGAATTCTTGTTTGAGATCGAGGCTTACTTAGCATTCTGATAACTCAATTGGACTGTTGGTTCTTATAGGTTTAGCAGATAAGCGTAAGATCCAGTAGGTGTTATTTAAAATTACGTCGAGAAAATTACTTTCCTAGCATGTTAAGATGCTAGTTTAAAAAAAGGTTAAATAAGCTGCTTGTCTACAAGAAGGTAAAGTCGATTCTTTTTCCATTGTTATAAATTCATAGTTGTACTTATGGATAACACCATGATGACCTTTTATCAAACCTAAACAAGGGTTTAAATTGGCTGGAACAAGTACTAATCAAAGTTCCTTCAATTGTTAAAAAACTTAAGACGATGTTTCTCATCTTATGTTTACAGCAAAGGTTAATTGTAAATTTCCAAAAAGAGAATAGAGCTCATGGTTTTGGGGCTTAAGTTCACTTCGAACTGTTTAGTGATCTCACATCTATTCCGATTTCAATACTCAAAATATGTCCTTCCCTTAAAGCATGAACAAGTTCCTATGTTTTTCAATTATAAATTAACAATGAGTTATTAGAAAATTTATCAGGATTCTCCAACATTTTAGTCTTCAGTTTCTTGAAGTCTCCCTCAACAAAAAACATAAAGGTTTTGTTTTGAGAAGTTTAAGGCTTTTCCTTTTTACTATAGTCATAAGCTATGTTATAACCATCTCATAATTCCTTTTACTAGTTCTAAAACTACACCATACATATTCAACTTGTTTGCAAGCATGAAGATCTTTTAGGATAAAATAGTATCCATGTTGTAACCATAGTATTCGAGTTATAACTATAGTATTTATTGAGTTATAACAATTGTATTAAGTTATAACCTAAGGTAGAATTACCTACCAAACAAACTACTATGATGAAATCGAATGATGGAAATCAAAGCTTATATAGTTTAAACCTAGACTTTGTTAATTTCCAAGGCATAATATATATCGTTCGCATATTGCATATCATTAGCAATCATAGGTCATATGGTTATTGAAATGATAGTTTGTAATTGTGTTGTGCAGCGCTGACTTAAGGTTTTGACCCACACTTGGATAATTATTTGGTTGGGCACGTGGATAGGTTACATCCACTCGTTGGTTGACTTAAAACCTTGCAAACCCTACTCCTTTGCATTGCAGACCGGGGGTTCTCCTTCTTGCTGGCCCAGCTGTGAGCTCACAGCCATGGAAGACCTGTAACCACCTTCGAAAGTTGGCATTTCCCCTCCATTTTATACGCTGTAACTGTTGAGAGAGGTTGTTTATGGTTTTGGTCTTTTACTGGTGGATGGAGTTATAGTAAGAGTGGATAGTGGCCTTTCTTTATGGCTTGAGGGCTGCGCTGTTTTTAACCTGCAACTGAACACCATAGCTTCTTCCCTTGTATACTTGAGTCGATTTCTTGTGTTTCCTTCGTAGAGGTGACCTCGTGTCTTCTTCCTCTCAGCATGGTGCCAAATGTGACCTGGTGTGGCCATCCTTCCGTAGCTTCCACTCCAATTTACAGAAGGTAAAGTCTTACTCTAAAAATCAGTTTTTCCATTTGTTTTACTTACGAGGGTTTTACAATTTTTTTATGCAAACAAAATATTTAAAAAGATTTGGTTTGGAACTTGCAGGTTCCTGCTTCCAGCTCCAATACTATAGGTGGAAACGAGCTCACACTTCATTCCTTTCATGGGCTCCGAACTGGTAAGCCCTGGTTCCATCGAGGGTTCTTCTTGCATGTAGTTGTGGTTGTTGGAAGTTGGTTCCTGTGGTTGTAAAGCATGGCCTCGGTTCTCTGTTAGTTATGTTTTAAAGCTTGTTTATTACTTGTCAATGTTTTTAGAAACCCTTAAAGGGTATTTCGTGCAGGGTGAAAAAGGATCTGGAAGTCGTGATGTAAATGGTTTTTAAATGATGTTTTTAGCCTTACGGCCTGGACAATGTAAGTGCTTTCGTTTAAAAAAAAAAAAATCCCAGCTCTGAACTCAAAGAGGCTTGTCGACCTCTGTCTAGTTTATTTCAGTTTTTACAGTAGATTTTGGTTGGTGAAGGAAGATTGTGAACAGTCGGGATTGTAAATGAGAACGATATCTTCCTCCTATCAGTAAAATATTTTGATAATGTTTAATATAATATAGATTTTTCATA
Organism: Pseudotsuga menziesii; assembly: GCA_001517045.1. Lineage (NCBI taxonomy): Eukaryota > Viridiplantae > Streptophyta > Pinopsida > Pinales > Pinaceae > Pseudotsuga > Pseudotsuga menziesii. The sequence goes on from LPNX010698881.1 coordinate 26,236, forward strand.
TTCTGGTTTTAATAATCAGGCTTGAGCCTCGACCCTTTGACTCTAAAGGCTGTAAGCCATTCCTTATTAATGGATTCAGTATTTGCAAATGGTTTAAGTAATATTTGATTATTTTAATTTATGTTTTCAATAACTTGTTTAAGTGATAATTTAATTTATTACCCTGTATTTATAATAATTTCTAGCGCACAATTTATGGGGAAAATTACTATGTTTTAAGAGTAATATTTTACTTTGTTTTGGCTCAAAGGGTTAATTAATATATAAACCCTACAGTGCAATAATAGCATTTTTTGTACTTAGTGAATTCTTAGCTCTGTTCGATAATAGATAATAGATAATAGAATTATTTACAAATAATAGTTCGATAATAGCTTTGTTTATTTAATAATTTCCTTAATGATTTTTACAGTTTTTTTTTTAATTCTCATCTAAGAAGAATTAGGGTTTTAATGTTGCATACTAGTGAAAAGGAAATATTTATCTTTCAAATTTTAAGTAGTATATTACTGTAGACACTTCTGTGGTTCTAAATAGATTATAGTAGAATCCTTCTGTCTTAGACAGAGACACACAGTATCTAGAATTCAATGTTGTAAAAATATTTTACAAATTCTTTTACCTGGTTCTTAGATGTTAGCCTTATTTACTATACTTATGTTTAATTATTAAAGTGTAATCTCTATATTTTATAAAGAATACTAATACTAGAATTATTCTATAAATTTTATTATTACTATTCTTTTCCATACCTATCTTTTAGTTTATAACTGAAGTAAATAAATGCAGACAAGATTTACTACTTCTTAACAATAGAAATCATAAGCAAACTAAAGTAAAATCTAGTTACAGTTTTCATTCAAGTAAAAGAATCATCTCATTCACCTAAACACCCAGCGGTACTAGAGTACTGCTTGAGTCAGGCGTGGAAAAGTACAGTATGGAAATTGTAATTCTATCTGTTTCTCATTTTGCATATTCATTTCTATTTCTAACGTAATTTGTAATTTACCAAGTCTAACATTACACAATTACTCCTTTCTTCATAAACCCTAATTAAATTAACATGCTTGTAGTTAGAAACTAATAAACATTTTACTGAAAATAGTAAACACATACAATAATATAAAGGCAAATAGAACCTGTCAATGATAAGACGACAACAGCTTAAGGAGGTTGCTCCTCCCAACCAAACTCCTAGAGAGCACTCAGACAACGCTTCCTCAGGACACTTGAGCGTTCCTGGTCTTCTTGGCAGAGAACTGGGTGGAGAATATAGCTTTAAGACATTTGTCACCTGGCTGGTCCAATTACCTCAGTAATTAAAATCTGCTCACAACAATATGAACTTCAGCCCAAAAGCTGCATTATGTTCAGTCTCAGCAGTTAACCCCTCAAACTCACTTCAGTAATCCCCTCCATTGAATTTCTCTTGAGTAAATTCATTCACCCTGAATGATCACCTCAAGAAATGAGCAGCCTCAGCTGTCTTCAATGGAAAATTTTATAGAGATGCCTAGGTCTTCTGGGCCAGTTTTCATTTAATGAGCCACCTGCTCTGATTCCACTTTCTTGGGGAATCATGACCACATTTATAGGAAATTTTCCACCTGCAACAGTTGGAAGTGGTTTGAGGATGATGTCACTTGTCAGTTTACTCTCCACCCAATCTCCTCCACCAATTAACCAGTAAACACTCTTTTAACAGCTTCCCTAAGTTGTTGTCTCATCATTTATTTATTTATAAATAAAATATTCTGAATTACATTAATTATTCTTGACCCCACTGGGTCATCAACTACAAATTTAGCATAAAATATAACACAATGTTCCTCAAATAACCTTAAATTGTTTTTGCAAATTGGGGCATGTGATAGGTACATCCATTAATGCAATGTTGTTAATGGTGCACTTTTTTTTATTTTAATGCACCACTATGAGGTAGTAAGTTGGGACAAGAAACAAACCATTTATGGTGCACCCTATTTATTAATAGGGTGCACTAGTTTGTTTGGTGTGAGTGGAATGACTTGAATCCATAGTGTAGGTTAAAAGTAAAATGAAAATTTTAATCTGGTAAAATTGAAAATTTATAGATAAGAAACACTTTACTTGCTCTCTTGCTAGCCAATGGGGTATACCAAAAATGAATATTTGCAACCATTTTGAAAAACTAATCACGATCCACTAGTGAATTTAAGGACAGGAGGAATTTGACAGCTAGGCAACACCGATGACAGGAATGTCATACAATGTCACTATGCACCGATGTGGATTGTTCTCAAGTAATGAAATGAGTTGCAACCATGAAATCAACGGTTGACATTTTTTATTATTATAGCCTATGCACTTTGACATTAGGTCACAACGGTGATCTTTTTTATTACAAGTGCAACATGATGTTATTTAAAAAACCTTAGCGTGGTGCACAATTGGTGAAGCAACCTTAGTGTGTTTAATTGATAGTGTTGCACCATGGATGAAAGTTTTTAAAAAATCAAACTAATTTTTTTACCACTGATGAACCTATCAATGTACCATGTCCATATTTGCACTAGTGCATATATTTATGTGAAATGCACTATTTGGTTAAATATTTATGATACTTTGGTTGGATTATTTGATTATTAAATATTTCATTACACTTTGGTGCTCCATGTTTTGTGACACATCGATGCTCTACAAAGTTATTGGGCACTAGTTTGTTTGGTTACACACATGTATTTTTTTTTTTAAATATTTGACAAGGGTTGGTGTGTTTCATGTCGTAATGACCCTGTGCGTTATTTCAATGTGGATACACCACAAAGTTTATGCAGATATAAGATAAACATATTTTCTTATTCAAAGATGAAATATTTCTTCGTCAGTGCATTTTATATTTTTATGCATCGATGTTTATTAAATGCTAGCACACCAATGTGTATTTCATTGAAAACCAATGATAATAAAACCTCCACTAAATTCTCTGCTTTCCTGCCTCGTTTAGCAATATGCTCTATAAATAAGCAAATGAGTTTTTTAAGAAATTCCACAAACACTTCCCGGGAAGGTGTTATCATTGTAATGATGTTAATGTTATAGGTGCAAAGAAATCTCATTGATTCAAACTATAAAAAGTACTTTCAACACCATAACATGGCAATTTTTTTTAAATAATCTAAATATAGTTTTTTTCAAATTATATATAATTTCGAAAATTACGTTCATATCTTATTGCCTTTGCTATGTAGTTGAATAGTAATTTTTTTACCTTTGAGAAATATAAAAAAGACTATTTTCCACACCGCGTCCTCTATCTTGATAGTATTTTCCCATTCCTAAATAGCATTGCAAAGGATTTTCTTTTAAGGTTAAAATAAGTCATTTTTCCATCCTCATATAACATTGCAAAATGCGCTAATAATAATTGGCTTTTCTTTGAAGGTTAAAATCAAAGCGACTATGTTCCTATATAAAGACATAGATTCTCATACACATGATTATTAAAGATAGGTTAAAAGGGAAAAAAAAGACATATACATGGTTATTAAAAATAGGTTAAAAGGAAAAAAATACATCACCATGCACAACGTACATACTCCATTAATGTTTGATTTGAAAGCATGAAAATCATCAAAACCAAAATTCTTATGTTCAGCAACGTGAACTTAGTCAATGAAATGAGGCTGAGTCCATTGAGATTCCACGAGGTTCTATGTTAAAATTTTATTTTCCAAACACTTCTAATATTCAATATGTTTTAATAACAATAATAATATTTTTTTTTAAGGATACAATTAAAATAAATATTAATTTTTGTTTATAAGATAAGAGATTCTTTTTGCGTAACAATGCAAATGTTAAAGTCTATAGATGTATGCATATCTTATATTCTTTTAAATTTGAATTTATAATTTTATCGGAGGTTCTCCTCCATTGTAGCTCGACCTGTGGTGACGACGACCCACGACCTTTGTGGTTCGTCCTGTGGTGATGACCGTCGATTTTTCCTGGTTGTGGGTCTTTCTGCAACGGCAGCTTCGGGAGGGTTTACATTGGAGGTGCCTCTTTTTTGTTTTGTGTTCCTGCTATGGTTTGCATCTTGGGTCTGTGGCTTTGGCAGCGGCTCAGATGGGTTTTGCGATTGCCTGCACAGTTCGTTACAGGCTGTCTTGTTCCTTGGTGGCTGTTTTGCGGTGGGATTGGCATCATTGCCCTATTTCTCGACAACCCATTGACCTTCATCTGCTGCAACGTCAGACTTCTGGGCTGGCTTGGTTATGCTCCGAGGTGGGCGAGTTACCTGGTATGGTGTGTCTGCAGCGATGGCTTTCTAGTGGTTGTTATGTTCTTTCTCTTTGGAGCAACTGCTCTGGTTGTAAGTTTGTGGTGCTAGTTTGATGAGCACTGTATGTGGTTTTTTTTTTTTGGCTGGGTACCTAGTATTCCTGGGTGTTTTGATGCAAAACTGGCCATTAATGATAGACTATGTTTATTGTATGGATTTGATATCCAGTTGTACTTTCTATTTGGATTAGACTTGATAGTGATGGTAGTGATAGTCTTTGATGTATTATTGATCAAATGCTCTTTGTAAGTATGTATCTGCTGTATTTTTGACACAACTTTATTTTAATATAAAGTCCTTTTTTTTTTAAATCTTATAAAAAAAACACATATTTTTAATTGTTAGACCCACTTAAAATTTATACATCAACACAACATTATTAATATAAAGAAATAAGTAAAAAATTTACATATCTTAAAAAAAAATTCATTAATACAAATATTAAATCAATTCGCTTGAATTTGAATAATGTTTTCCTGTAATAAAATAAGTAAGTAGTAAGTAAATACTTATTGGCCAACTTTAACTAGAAACACTTATAATACATCTACATATAGATTTGAAAAGGCAATTATGAGAAGTACTTGCACAACAATTTCATCCCTTCAAACCAACTATTACTCAAACTGTATGTGGTACCATATGCAAACCTACTTTTGTCAATAATCTTGCAATTATGAAAGGTCTCATGCACAATCAAACCAACTATTACTCAAACAAACCGTATGTGGTTCCATATGCAAACCTACTTATGTCAATAATCTTTGTGATTGATAACCAACTTCACATCACATAAAGTTGTTTAATTTTTGACACTTTTAAACGATCATGCTTGGTGTGCCTTATAAATCCACACGTGCGTCTCACCCCCTCCCTCTTTTCAGATGGGGACAAGAAAAGTTGTTTAGAATGCCACCGAACTCCTATGTGAACGAAGAAAGATTGTATCGAAACATACATTGAATGAGCCCTCGTGATCTAGTGAAGTGTATCTTAAGGTTGGTTTAGATGGGACATTGCCATACAACACTTTTCACATGTAACATTACAAATGATGATGGAACATTAATTAAACCTAATCACGTAGAAAGATTAGGTTCATTTATGGAGTTGGATAAGAGTGACATGGATCTAATCACATAAAACGAGATCACATTCAGAGGGTGACATGGATCTACATCCCAACGCATATCTTTTTATTCATGCTTTAGAAAATGCTTAGCTACGAAATGATCCCATAGCTGTCACGATCATATCATTTGAGTATGGCATCATTTACATAAAAATACATAATCCTCCTCACTCTCCCCAAGGAAGAATGGGTGTGTAAAAATATCGTAACACAACCAACTATCCTCAGCCTAATTCCTCTTTGATTTGGCCATGCCATAGCCAGATTTACATCATTTGGTTACTTCCTCTTAACCTTATTTACATTAATTGGCTATATCTCTTGCCTCGAAGGCTTACAGAATATATAATCAACAGGATTCATGAACCAATTTTGGTTCAGATCCTCAATACACTCAACAATCTAACAAACTCTTAAGCCTGTACTATGACTCACCAAACAACCATTGAATGGTTTATCAAATGTTGCCATCAGTTGTGGGCTTTGTTACATGACTCATGAAATGACTCAATGACTCACCTAGTGATCCTCTATCCATCTAGAAGCACATAAAACATATGTTTATTTACAATATTTTATTCAAAGAATTATTAACTCAGAAAATGAAGAACCCTTTTAGGTTTGATCCAAACATTAGAATTGGACTTGGATGGAGAGCAGGATGCTCTTGCATCATGATGGCAACGACAACACCAAGTATAAGAGATTGAAGGTTCAAGGTTAAGATAACATATGTTGTATTACTCTCTTGAGATAAAGATGATAATGGTAGATACCTTTTCTAAAAGGGTTTCTCATGACCTAGAAGAGAACCCTAGAATTAGCATTAGAAGGGGTCATATACTCAGGGGGAGTTAATATCAAAAATTACAATTAGTACTTGAAAAATATCAGTTGGTAAGAATAAATGAATGTCTTGGGGTTTCCATAAAAACAAGAAGAAGAAGCGTCATAAGAAATAATTGGTAAAAGCTATCTTCCTCGTAGACAAGAAGAAGTGTAGAAGTGACAAATTGAAGACTTTGCTAGAGACCATCCATGTGACAAAGTGAAGCAACATGAAAGTATTAAATTGTGTGATTCATGAAGACCATGAAGTTTGTAACTAAGATAGCATAAGTTATTTTTATGGCATTAAAGACTCCTTAAAAGAAGAACAAGTTATATGATACAGAGAAATCTGGTATGGAAGGAAACTAAAGGTTGGTTGAAAAATATCAACACTAAAACTAATGATTATAAATTGTCACAAAAAGGATACTTCATGAAAAGTGAAGAAAACTTAATATTTTATGTCTAAGAAAGACATAAGCAGAATTGTGATGAAGGGAAGATAGGTGATGATCATGATCTCTAACTATATCCAAGGATTATAAAAATAGATTACCTCTAAGACTGAGAAATTCCAGTGAACAATTTTTTAATTTGAATGTGGGGTTTAGCATATATGAAAGCAATGAATGGAGATTAGACTTGATGTGACACTCTATTGATGGACCGACATTGTAGGCTGTTGGATAATTTACAGGCAATCAAGACAAGGAAATAGTACAACCATAAAGGCTTAGAATTGATCCCACGTAGAGATGGTTCTATCTCCGAGTTTTTTTGGGTGAATAAATCCTATGGATACAAGGCCTCCACTAGAACAAGGGTTTTTAGATCGAATAGATATGTTCTTCCTACAAGGAATATGTGAGAAAGGTTTGAAGTAACTGGAAATTGTACTAAACTATTTAAGGAAACTAAGACAATGATTGTGAACAATCTTATAAAAGTAGAATAGTTGTGGTATGTGGATTATGTTAGAGGAATAATTACCCAACATGTAAACATACAGATCGGGCTTATTTTTTCTATCAAACTCAAATAAAACTAAACAATAAAAATTGTAATGTTTTATTCAAGGTATTATATGTGCAGAACTATTCTCTCAAGCAATACCAATTGAAAAATTAGTAATGGGCATAAATGGATGTTTAATAGTTGCAGCAAATAACATATGAATTAAATAAAAATATTTATTCAATACATGTGTGACATGTTAAAATTATAATGAGTCATCAATACATGAATTAGCATGTTTGATAAAATGAGCAACCTGTGAACAATATGTCAGATAGATAAGAGAATGACTAAAATTCATGAAAGAAATTTGATGAAAAACCATAAAACATAAGATAGGAAACTGTAACTATTTATTAAAATCGAAAAAAATTACATTCTTGCCAAGTATTACAAGACGTCCTCTGTATGTATTTGATAGTCCCTTCTCCTGTAGTTCTCCTAGACTTAATCTTGTGATCCATTTCTCTTGGGAAAACTCTCCCTTTAAATAATCATTACAAAATATACAAAAAGAGAAAAATATTCCCAATATATGGGATTACAAAATATTCAAAACTAGGATTTGCCAAGGGTAGACTGCCACTTGGAAAATGCATCCAATAAATCCTGGATGTCCCAATATTGGGAATGTTCCAAATGCAACTCATCTTTACAAATCAGGGATGCGGTCTCTTTCTTCTTGATCTTTTCCTATTCTCAGAGGGAAAGGTCAATCTTCATTAGTGAGGTGAGTGGAGCCTCAATGCATTCCTTGATATGGTCCAAGTGAAGCTGGATGATGTCATGGATCCACTCCTTGGATTTAGTGAAGTCGCTTTCAATGTGCTCCAACTGTAGCTTTAGAGGCAAGGCCTCATAAATCGGATCCAACAATTGAATATCTAGAAAACCAAGCAGGTTTACTGAAGCAAACCATTTCCTCTTACAAGCCACCTATCCATCCTTGATAATGGAATCAACCAGGTCACAAACATTCTCCCATGTCTCAATTGACACCTGGATCTGCTTGAGCTTAATATTTTCCAAAACTGGTAAATCCTTAGGTCTGTCTTTGATATACTTTTGCTAGTTGACCAAGTTATCAAAAGCCCTTGTCGCTTCATTTATTCTTTTATTGTGATTGTGAAGAATGTTGAATTGGCGCTCAAATGCATTATATAATTCCTGCACTTCATTAAACCCTTCAAACAGACTTACCATTCCTTGGTAAAAATCATCATGGATCCTACAGGCCAATTGTTTGAATTCTTCTCTAGTAAACTTGGAAAATGAAGAAGTGGCAAATGTAAGCTGGAAATCCTTCAATTGTTGCTCAAGTGTGTCTATCTTCTAGTCATTTTTATCATTCAAACCTTTTTCCTCTTGAAGTTGTTGATTGAGAAGGTCATTCTTCTCTTTGATTTTCTCGAGCTTATCCTCTTATTCATCCCTCGGGGCTTGCATCTCCTGTTGATGTTGTGCAACAACTTGTTCTTGGTCATGTTTGGACCTCTGCAATTCTTGTTCCTTTTCTTCCACCTCTTTATTCAATTGGGAAAATGAATCATAATTTGCCCCAGCAAAATATCCCATAGCAGTTGCAGTTTCTAAGGCATCCTGTCTGACATCCGAGGATTCCCTTTTCCAGATAATATGATTTGGGACTGGCCCCTACTAAAAGGTTCCTTCCCTTGACCTCTTGGATCCTTTCCTCACCACATCCTTGTCTTTTCTTCTCCAAAAACATTGTCCCAAGGAGACAACAACATCTTCCCCAAAGTCATCCATATCTTCAGTTGTGGAGAGGGTTCTCTCAAGGATAGTGACTATTGGTGCAGGATGGGGGGTTTCAAGTATAGGGATTTGCATACTGATGGCAGGGATGGTAGTGGAAGATTATGAAATAATAGAGGCAGGGGTTAAAGAAATGGACACAGGGATAGATGTAATAGGTTGAGGAGAGGAAGTTGTGGGAACAAAAGAGCTATCAGGTTGTGAAACTAAAGAACGAATTTGGGGGGAGATGGAAGTCAACGAAAATGGTGTTGAAAGAATAGGTAAAGTGGGAAATGGGGTAAAAATAGGCATGGGTGCTTATGATACTGAATCTGTACCATTTGTAGTATAAATAATATGGGATAAATCAATTTGAGAAAATGTATGTTTAGGAAAATCAGCGTGAGAAAGGCCCCCTACGGCCTGAGTGGTGGTAACAGTTGATGGAAAACCGGTAGGCACAGTGACATGGCATGTAAATGTGAAAGGAAATATCTCCTCTTCAAGGTCACTCTCAATATCCTGTATTTCAGTGTTTACTTAGGGAAGAGGAATAACCTGTTGGATTGGCTAAACCTGCATAACTTACTGCTCCTGTGGGACATGTTGTTCTAGTGGACCTGGCCATTATACCCTTTGAAGTTGTTGTGGCAGATGTTGTGTGTCGACAACTACTGCCTCTTTTGTTTGTCCCTGTGGAGGGGCCTCTTGAACTTTCTGCCTCCAACATTATTAATTTATACATGTTTAATAATATTAATAATATTTTTTACACAGCTTTCTGCATCTCTCAAAATCCTTCCTGAAATTTCTGCATCTCCATACATCATATCCTAATTAGCAATGATAAATTTGGGTTGTTAATGTCTGTAGAAAAGGAATAAGTAGACCCTTATGGCCTCTATACCTTTTACTTTGATGGAGCTTGTAACATAGAAGGAAGTGGGGTAGGTGTAATGGTAAAATATCCACTTGGGAAGGAATTCCCTCGTGATTTTAATCTAGATTTTGAATGCAAAAATAATGTGGTTGAGTTTGAGACATTAATCCTAGGGTTAGAAACAACCAAGAATATGGGGATTAAGAAGTTGCAAAGTTTTGGAGATTTTAATTGATAGTGGGGACAAGTAAAAGAAAAGTGTCAAGAAAAAGATGAAAACAATACAAGCATGTTGTATGGGAACTACTAGATAACTTCTTTAAATTTGTTAATATCACTTTAGTTCGTAGGGAACTAAATCATAAGGTTGATAACTTGGCTAAGTATTATATAATTCTCATCCCTCCATACTTGAATGGGACCAACTAGATAACTTCTTTAAAGTTGTTAATATCACTTTAGTTCCAAGGGAACTGAATCATAGGGTTGATAACTTGGCTAAGTCTTCTATAATTTTAATCCTCTCGTACTTATATCACCTCTCTTATTCTATCCATACCATATACATGGATATTGTTCCTGACAGTGGCAAGTATTTGAGGATGAAGACTAAATTTATAAATTCCCCATTTTGATAGATGATTATGTATATATGCATATTGATTTAGAAGAAGGAGAGGAAGAAGATATGGGAAACCCTTGGATGGGACAAAATCTAGGAGGATTTCTCCTTTATATTTCAGGCTCACAAAAATTCATACAAATTAAGACTTACTACATCCGAAAGGGACTGGTCTCTATTGAAAATAATTTTGACTCAAATAAGGTACCAACAAAGTCTATTGTGAAGATAGAACCCTTTAAGTTTAAGGATTAGAATATTCGGTTTGCATCAGACCTAGAAGTTTTCAAATTGTTGAAAGTTTAACTTAGGCTTAAAAAACATATATGAAATTATTCATGTGGTTTGTGGATTTCTTTACATAGAAATATGACGATTTGAAGACTTACGACCCGTATATTTTTCAACATCAGATTTGCATTAAGGAAGATGTTAGGCCATATAGGTAGAAATGGAGATAGGTTAATCTCATATTGTTTCCATTAATAGATGGGGAAGTAAATAAGTTGTGCAATGCAAATATCATTGTGCCTATTAGGTAGTCTAAATGGACATAAAAATTTGTCCTTGTTAGAAAAAAGAATGGGGAAATTAGACTATGTGTGGGCTTCATAAATCTGATTTGAAAAGAATGGGGAAATTAGACTATGTGTGGGCTTAAAGTCAGGTGTCTTGAGGTATGCTTCTCTTGTAGGATAATGGATTGATGTAGCTATCTCTATACTATTATCCTAATTTGTAGCATTGGACATTGGCCTTACATCATAGTTTCACCTCACTTATTCTATTATGTTATTGGTTACGATTTGGAGTAGGACAACATATAGGTTGAATGGACCATATTTTTGTTGGGAAAGCTCTTCCTCTTGACTGAACTCTTCTCCACCCATCATCAACATACTTTCATTTCCAATATGCACATGACTGTAATGTTCAACATCAACATCTTCTTAGTGAAACAACATACGTAAAACTAAAAATGTCTCAGGAAAATCCTCTTCCAATGATATGAAATTACAGGATCATAAATAACCATGAATTTTGTCTGAATTGTTCCTAACTATAAACTTCTTTTAAGGATTTTAACAGCATCTTAATAAGAGAACATAATTAACATAATGTTGCAAATAAAATAGAGGTGATGAAATATAAACTTTACACAGAAAATGATAACGAAGTTCAACACAAAACACCTACGTCTCTAGGTCCACTTCCAATGTGATCATTTCTATTGAATCTTCAAATGTTGTAATATTACATCAAATCTAAAAAAAATTCTGAGTTATGTTTGGATTAATACTGGCCTATGAAAAATGACAAAGAGGCTTAGGATTATCTCAAGTCCTCTCACCCTCAAAGTCTCTCAAATATTACATAAATAGCTTCATACAATTTAGAATTTGGCAAATATTTAACCAATGCCCATTAACGCAATTACAACCTTTTTCAAGCTTGTAAAACTATTAAAAAAACATAATTAAAATGACAAATGGAACAAATAAACCCATGTACATAAGTCTTTCATCCGTTCACTGTCCATTCTGTGCATCTTCGTAATCCTAAACTTGCATCCTCAAGCTCTGTCAATTCTAAACTGAAATCAATCAACCCGAATCGATCTCCATCGAACTAACTCATGAACGCAATGTTCTATCTGAACTTGTAATACCAAGCTACCTATGTGTGAAATTCTTAGGCCGAATGCCTCTTAGCCTCCCTGAACTATCCTCCAATGTTCCAAACCGTCCCCAATTGTTCCCAAACTGCATGTTTAAATAACAGAAAGTGGTTTATTTTGGGGGTCATAAGCAACGTCCCCAATTTGGTAGAAAATCCCATTACATGCTTAATTTATCATTCAAGATAAAATACAATCCCAAAACATGAGCCTGGAAGCATGAATTATGGATCAGATGCAGATATCCTCAGAGAAGCATGAATTATAGTCGATCCTAACCTTTTCGATGACGACCTTTTGTAATATCTGTATCCAGATATTCTTAATAATTACTCCATTCAATAATCAACCAATGGAAAATAACTCCATAATAAAAATATAAAATAAATATTGAAGATGAATGATGATGAAAGATTACAAAGTGAATATTAATCTTGCACATTGATCTAGGGACTAAACATCAGTCTCATCAAGAATTAATCAACAAATAACTCATGAAATGGTGTAAATCAGACTACGAAATGAGTAGCCGCTCTATATATACAATGAACAAATGAATAATTACAATACAATGTCATGCTACAAGCATGAATGAATGAGCAATTCGAATCCTCAAGGAGGTCATTCAAATTGAATAAGTGAGTCTAGCTTAACTGAATGTAAGCCATAGTCAACACTCTAGTTAACCACTGATCAAAACTCTAATTGAATCAACTGAGCCCTAACTGAAGTTGGAGTGCAATAAATGATTGAGTCTCAACTGAAAGAGATCAGACACATGTCATAGCAAGCCAACCATCAAATGCTAGTGCTTCAATGACTCCAATGAACCCCGATGAGGTTAACTGAAGTTAAACTAAACATCAGAAGTGGTTGGAGGTGCCCCTGTTGACTCCAGTTCATTAATTAATCATTAAATAATCAATTTAATGAGAGGAGACGCCTTCACTGCCCTGTTTAACTAATTGTAACCATCAGTTAGCAATAAATTGCATTAATGACACTCAGATCACCCCCGAAGTGCTCCAGTTAGCCTCCCTGAATGTAGGAGAAGGCTAAGTTAGCCTCCTTGACTAAAGGTAGGCATGGGTGTGACTAGATGATGTCATTTAATGCTCCACTGATGTCAATTAATGTCAATAATACTTAGGATAATGGTTTGACTAGGCCAATTTGACCAAAAAGAGTGTGTATGATGGTAAATGTCTCCAACACCCCCCCTTAAGCTATACTCAGGAGGAGTTAGAAAACAAAATGCATAAAAATGCTAGGGCCCCGACAACTAAGGCCATAGGTCACCCTGTACAATGCTGAAACTAAAACAATGCTCAAAACAAACTAAGTGAGGAAAAGAGGGAAAACCCAGTGGGAAAAAATCCCCCTCAAGATGAACACTGAAAGTAGTCTGAATCACCCTGATGAACTCACCCCCAACAGTGAATGGAGGTAAGTGAACTTCTTTTCTGAAAAGCTCTTGGTGAAGATGTCTGCAATCTGCTCATCAGTCGGGTAGTATTGTAGAATGATGGTCCTGTCATACACTAGCTCCCTGATGTAGTGCATGTGGATCTCTACATGCTTGGTCCTCTTCCTGGTAAATGGATCCGTGGATATCTTAATAGCACTTGGACTGTCATAAAATATGACAGTGGACAAAGTACTACCAAGATTAAACTCTGAAAGAATGCCTTGCAACCAAACTGCTTGGATGCAAGCATTCACCGCTCCTGGATACTCGGCCTCTGCTGAAGATAGTGCTATGGCAGCCTGCTTTTTGCTTGACCAGCAAATCGGGCCACCACCAAACATGAATACATATCCGAAAGTAGACTTCCGCTTAATAGAATCACCCTCCCAATCGGAATCTGTGTATCCAACCAGCTCTAGCTCAGAGTCTGCAGCATAGTGAATGCCGTAGATCCTGGTTCCCTGAATATACTAGAGGATCCTCTTGGCTGCCTTCCAATGAATATCATGAGGCTACTGCATATATCTTGATACAACATTCATAACATAACAAATATCATGCCAAGAATGTGTCAAGTACAACAAGCTACCAATCAACTGTCGATAGATAGTGCAGTCCATGGGAGGTGTGATTTTTCCTTCTTCAAGTCTAATCCCTGAAAGGAAAGGGAATGGTGTAGGCCTAAAATCATCCATGTTAAACTTGAATAACAGGCCTGAAATTTATTTGGACTAAGTGACCATAATCCCATCATAATTTTGCTCAATTTTGAGCCCCAAAAATTGTTTTAGGAGCCCCAAATCACTCATTTCAAAGGCATTGTGGAGAGCAGTTTTGATGGCTGAAATGGAGGCAACTGTGCTACCTGTGATCAATAATTCATCAACATATAAAACAATGATAATTATATGACCATCATACTATTGTAAATACACATTTGGATATGATCTACACCTTTGAAAGTTTTGCGAGAGAAGGAAGGCATCCATCTTGGAATACCACTCTCTTGGGGCTTGTTTTAACCCGTATAGTGACTTGTTTAGCTTGCAAACCAAATATGGATCAGTGATGTAGCCCTCAGGATGCTTCATGTATATCTTCTCATGAAGATCTCCATGCAGGAAGGCTGAATTAACATCCATGTGATACACTTCCCAGTGCTCGGATGCTAAAATTGCCAAAACTAGGCGAATGGGTCCATTTTTGCAACCGGTGCAAAGGTCTCATGGTAGTCCACACCTTGGACATGAGAGAAACCTTTTGCCACCAGAATTTCCTTATATTTGTAGGTGCTTCCATCAGCATCAACCTTGGTCCAAAACACCCACTTGCATTGAACCAATTTCCTTCCCGGAGGAAGAGAAACTAGCTCCCAAGTAGTATTTTTCTGAAGAGAATTCATCTCTTCATCCATGGCAACTTGCCATCTCGGATCCTTCCGAGCATGGTAGTAGGATTTTGGATCTGAACTAATCATCAAATAGCAAGTTTTGGACAGCAAATTATCAGGACAAGAGAGCGCAAGACCCGCTCTTTGGAAATCAGACCGGGTTCTCCTTGGATCATCCAAATTTCCAATGTTATCTCCTGTGGAGGAGAGTGTCTGTCGAGCTCATGTAGGAAGATGATTTTTGAATTCAGGTTCTGATTCAACATCTGATGATTGCTGCACACTAATATAAAAAATCATAGGATCCAAATCAGGGTCATCACCCCCAATTTCATCATCCATATATTTAGTAGAATAGGAAGGAAATTCAACAGTTTTCTCCTTCACTAGTTCCACCTCCTAAAGAGGCTCATCGAACTTAACACTTCTCTCGATGATGATCTATTTGGTCTTGGTATCCAGTAGCTTGAATCCTTTATATTCATCAGGATACCCAATAAACAAACATTCTATGATTTGTGGTTGCAAAGCCCTTCTTTTATCAAGCGTAATTCGGGCCCATGCAGTGGACCCAAACACCCGCAAGTTCGACACATCCGACTTGTGTCCGAAGTATGCTTTGAAAGGGGTCTTCCCTTTCATGGATGAGTGTGGCACCCTGTTCTGAATGTATGCTGCAGCATGCATGGCTTCAACCCACAAATTTGCAGGAATCTTCTTTGATTCCAACATATAGGTGGTCATCTCCTTGAGAGACCGATTCTTCCTTTTCGCTACTCCGTTTTGCTAGGGAGTGTAGGGAATTAAATGTTGGACCTGAATATCACTTTGGGAGCATATGTGCAGCAACTCATTACTGACATACTCCCCTCCATTATCAGATCTCAAGATCTTGATCTTAAGCCTAGAGGCATTTTCGATCAAGGCCTTCAATCCAGAAAATTTTTCACATACTTCAAACTTCTTTTTGAGAAAGAAGACCCATGTGTACCTTGAAAAATCATCAATAAAAGTAAGGAGATACCTTGATCCATAGTGTAGGTTAAAAGTAAAATGAAAATTTTAATCTGGTAAAATTGAAAATTTATAGATAAGAAACACTTTACTTGCTCTCTTGCTAGCCAATGGGGTATACCAAAAATGAATATTTCCAACCATTTTGAAAAACTAATCACAATCCACTAGTGAATTTAAGGACAGGAGGAATTTGACAGCTAGGCAACACCGATGACATGAATGTCATACAATGTCACTATGCACCGATGTGGATTGTTCTCAAGTAATGAAATGAGTTGCAACCATGAAATCAACAGTTGACTTTTATTATTATTATAGCCTATGCACTTTGACATTAGGTCACAACGGTGATCTTTTTTATTACAAGTGCAACATGATGTTATTTAAAAACCTTAGCGTGGTGCACAATTGGTGAAGCAACCTTAGTGTGTTTAATTGATAGTGGTGCACCATGGATGAAAGTTTTTAAAAAATCAAACTAATTTTTTTACCACTGATGAACCTATCAATGTACCATATCCATATTTGCACTAGTGCATTTATTTATGTGAAATGCACTAGTTGGTTAAATATTTAGGATACTTTGGTTGGATTATTTGATTATTAAATACTTCATTACACTTTGGTGCTCCATGTTTTGTGACACAACGATGCTCTACAAAGTTATTGGGCACTAGTTTGTTTGGTTGCACACACACAGGTATATTTGTTTCAAAAATATTTAACAAGGGTTGGTGTGTTTCATGTCGTAATGACCCTATGCGTTATTTCAATGTGGATACACCACAAAGTCTATGCAGATATAAGATAAACATATTTTCTTATTCAAGGATGAAATATTTCTTCGTCAATGCATTTTATATTTTTATGCATCGATGTTTATTAAATGTTAACACACCAATGTGTGTTTCATTTAAGACCAATGATAATAAAACCTCCACTAAATTCTCTGCTTTCTTGCCTCGTTTAGCAATATGCTCTATAAATAAGCAAATGAGTTTTTTTGAAGAAATTCCACAAACACTTCCCGAGAAGGTGTTATCATTGTAATGATGTTAATGATATAGGTGCAAATATATCTCATTGTTTCAAACTATACAAAGTACCTTCCAACACCATAACATGCCAATTTTTTTTAAAAATAATCTAACAATAGTTTTTTTCAAATTATATATAATTTCGAAAATTAAGTTCATATCTTATAATTTTTTTACCTTTGAGAAATATAAAAAAGTCTATTTTCCACACCGCGTCCTCTATCTTGATAGTATTTTCCCATTCCTAAATAGCATTGCAAAGGATTTTCTTTTAAGGTTATAAGTCATTTTTCCATCCTCATATAACATTGCAAAATGTGCTAATAATAATTGGCTTTTCTTTAAAGGTTAAAATCAAAGCGACTATGTTACTATATAAAGACATAGATTCTCATATACATGATTATTAAAGATAAATTAAAAGGGAAAAAAAAGACATATACATGGTTATTAAAAATAGGTTAAAAGGAAAAAAAATACATCACCATGCACAACGTACATACTCCATTAATGTTTGATTTGAAAATCATCAAAACCAAAATTCTTATGTTCAGCAACGTGAACTTAGTCAATGAAATGAGGGTGGAGTCCATTGAGGTTCCACGAGGCTTGAGTACATTGAGGTTCTTGAGTACATTGAGGTTTTATGTTAAAATTTTACTTTTCAAATACTTTTATTATTCAATATGTTTTAATAATAATAATAATTTTTTTAAGGATACAATTAAAATAAATATTAATTTTGGTTTATAAGATAAGAAATTCTTTTTGCGTAACAATGCAAATGCTAAAGTCTATAGAGGTATGCATATCTTATATTCCTCTAAATTTGAATTTATAAATTTATCGGAGGCTCTCCTCCATTGTAGCTCAACCTGTGGCGACGACGACCCACGGCCTTTGCAGTTCGTCTTGTGGTGGTGACCGTCGATTTTTCCTGGTTGTGGGTCTTTCTGCAACGACGGCTTCGAGAGGGTTTACATTGGAGGTGCCTCTTTTTTGTTTTGTGTTCCTGCTACGGTTTGCGTCTTGGGTCTGTGGCTTTGGCACCGGCTCGGACGGGTTTTGTGATTGCCTGCACAGTTCGTTACACGCCGTATTGTTCCTTGGTGGCTGTTTTGCGGTGGAATTGGCATCATTGCCCTATTTCTCAACAACCCATTGACCTTCACCTGCTGCGACGTTAGACTTTTGGGCCGGCTTGGTTATGCTCCGAGGTGGGCGAGTTACCTGGTATGGTGTGTTTGCAACGATGGCTTTCTGGTGGTTGTTATGTTCTTTCTCTTTGGAGCAACTGCTCTGGTTGTTAGTTTGTGGTGCTAGTTTGATGAGCACTGTATGTGGGTTTTTTTTTTTGGCTGGGAACCTGGTATAACTAGGTGTTTTGATGCAAAACTGGCCATTAATGATAGACTATGTTTATTGTATGGATTTGATATCCAGTTGTACTTTCTATTTGAATTAGACTTGATAGTGATGGTAGTGATAGTCTTTGATGCATTATTGATCAAATGTTCTTTGTAAGTATGTATCTGTTGTATTTTTGACACAGCTTTATTTTAATATAAAGTTGTCCTTTTCTTTGTGAAAAAAAAAATCCTATAAAAAAAACACATGTTTTTAATTGTTAGACCCACTTAAAATTTATATATTAACACAACATTATTAATATAAAGAAATAAGTAAAAACTGTACATATCTTAAAGAAAATTCATTAATACAAATATTAAATCAATTCACTTGAATTTGAATAATGTTTTCCTGTAATAAAATAAGTAAGTAATAAGTAAATACTTCTTGGCCAACTATAACTAAAACACTTATAATACATCTACATATAGATTTGAAAAGGAAATTACGAAAAGTACCCTGCACAACAATTTCATCCCTTCAAACCAACTATTACTCAAATTGTATGTGGTCCCATATGCAAACCTACTTTTGTCGATAATCTTGCAATTATGAAAGGTCTCATACACAATCAAACCAACTATTACTCAAACCCTAACATGCAAACCTACTTATGTCAATAATCTTTGTGATTGATAACCAACTTCACATCACATAAAGTTGTTTAATTTTTTACAGTTTTAAACGATCATGCTTGGTGTGCCTTATAAATCCACACCTGCGTCTCACCCCTCCCTCTTTTCAGTTGGGGACAAAAAGAAAAGTTGTTTAGAATGCCACCGAACTCCTATGTGAACGAAGAAAGTTTGTATCGAAACATACATTGAATGAGCCCTCGTGATCAAGTGAAGTGTATCTTAATATAGGTTTAGATGGGACATTGCCATAAAACACTTTTCACATGTAACATTACAAATGATGGTGGGACATTACACACCCATTAAACCTAATCACGTAGAAAGATTAGGTTCATTTATGGAGTTGGATAAGAGGGTGACATGGATCTAATCACATAAAACGAGATCACATTCAGAGGGTGACATGGATCTACAACCCAACGCATATCTTTTTATTCATGCTTTAGAAAAGGAGTAAGCTACCGACGCGACGATTTTGCCCGGCGGCAGTCGTCGCGCCGGCCCTCAGGTCACCGGACAGGCTTTCCTCCCACTCGCCGGCACCCCGTGGATGGCCAAAACTCCGTTCTTCCGTCCTGCACGGTTCGTCGTCGTTGTTAGCCCCGCCGTCCATCGTTGTCTCCCCTTCTCCACGTCCCTCCTCTTTCCCAATTCAAACAAAAACTCCCGCCGATTGTGCCTCGCCCATCGTCTCAGATCAAAGTTGGGATTTTTAAAAACTCTCTCCTATGGCCGGTCCTCTGCCTCGCCCAAGCCCAAATCGTCTCAGATCAAAGTTTTCCAGTGGTTTACTCCCATATAAACTTCCTGTGGCTCGCATATCGGGGACTGTTTCAAAGGGAGACGGCGGTTTGAAGTTCGAATTCCACGTGTTATGATGAACTCTCCAGCCACAGTGGACTTCTCCACTGCGACAAAAATTTCTATATGGTGGGATATGGAAAGTTGTCCGTTTCCGCACAATATTATCGATCCTCAGATTCTTGCTCGTCTCCACAAGGCTTTGCTCCATATTTTCATAATCAAGGGCTATGCCCATCGATTTTGTGCCTATGAAAATTTCGATAGAGTGGACAAAACAGTGAAGCAGACACTTGTAAATTCAGCTGTTGGACTCCGACATGTTCCACCGGGTAAGTTCGGAGTTCCACATTGCTTATTTTCCCTTGTGATAACAAGCTGGCATTACTGTGTTTAAAAATTATATGGATGTTATTGGGATTTTGTATTTGGTAGGTGGGAAAGAAACTGTGGAGAAAGCACTGCTGGTAGATGTGCTTTGTTGGTCAATAGATGGACCTCCACCAGCCTTTGTTATTTTCATAATTGGGAATATTGATTTGTCAAATGTAATACATAAGCTAACCTAGAGAACCTATGGAGTGCTTCTGGTCTGTGACTATGCTCTTAGAATGGGGAAAAGCATGTTAGCCAGAGTGATTGAATGGGTGGAATGGAGCTCAGTTTTACAACTATTACCAAGTTGTTACAAAGCTCAGCAGAAACCTCCTCTGCTAAGAGCCAGATGCATCGAAGATACTATAAGAGGAGAACCTGATGCTCTATCAGTCTAGTAATGGACACCAGAGTATATTGATGAAGAAGATTCAATTGAAGGAGGAAGACCTTGGCACCATTCGGGAGGATCAACCTGGACCTATTTAGTCATTTTTCATTAAGAATTGAATTCAAAGGAGTCACGTATCATCAGATCTAGCTAGCATGAATACCGAGGGATTTCAATTCCTTGAACTGCCCTGGATCAGGCTGGACCTATCATAAAGTTGCCCTTACTCCACCAACACCTATATTGAGTACCTCTTTGCAGTCACATTCTGAGTTAATAGTTGATGAAAGAGTTTTCTCAAATGGAGAAGTGGTGGCAGAGACAGACAAATGAC
Source organism: Pseudotsuga menziesii (assembly GCA_001517045.1). Lineage (NCBI taxonomy): Eukaryota > Viridiplantae > Streptophyta > Pinopsida > Pinales > Pinaceae > Pseudotsuga > Pseudotsuga menziesii. The sequence goes on from LPNX010698881.1 coordinate 47,342, forward strand.
AATTCTTGACTTCCTTTCCTCTTTCAGCTCCGTTTTTGGGCCCTGGTTGAGGAGAGGAGATTCTTGGGCTGAGCTTCCTGACTATGAGTTTCACCCACTTGTCTTTGTTTCTCTTTATCCGAGCGTACCCTAAAATCAGATTCGAACCCGGAAGCAAGCCCAAATGCAGGTTGGGCAGCACTGTCAAGCCCAACTGTTATATCAATCTCAACCCCAAAACATTCCAATGTGGCATTTAATGCAACCACCTCCAATGCAGTCTTCAGTTCAGGTTATCCAACCATATCATCTCAAATGCTACACAGTATTGCAGTATCTACAATAGGCATCTCAAAGTTTGAATTTTCCACTACAAACTCCAATTCAGTCTCCACACACTGTACAGTGTACAGCCTCAAGTTCCTCCTATTTTTTCAGATCGGCCTCAATAACCTTCCAACCATCCTTGTCATGGGAGTCTACATCAACCGCCACTACCACAACCAAGGCCATGGTTGCAATCTCTTCCATCTGCAGGTCAGGTGCAAAATCAGCCAACTTAGAATATGGGGTTCAAACCATCTAGTGTGCCACACCAACTGTCATCCTAGGCACCTTTTCAGGTATGCCAGTTGATAACTTGATACCATTAGATACCTTTATTCCTTTAGTTCAGTTAATGAGGGGGAGTGATGAACAAGATATACATTCTTACATATTATATCTTCAGGCTTGATGTCATTAAAAAATTCTGTAGGTGGGGACTCGGGAGCCCCTTTGTATTAGTTTGACATATTTAAGGTATACATTTTCATGAATTTTCAGCTGTTTGTTGTAATGATGCTTCTTGTTAGCAGCCAGGAAACCATTCTAAGAATACATTGGGGATTCCTTTCCAGAGAAACACCCAACCTCCACTGCCCAATCTACCACGGCAATCTTATCAGGTAAGTGAGTTCTAAAAAACAGTTTAGTTCAAAAACTTTTTCTCCAATGGCATTCTGAGGCTCCTTAGATTTTGACTTTTTGCAGATGGTTTTTTTAGTACAGTTGGCACAGATCTACATGCAGGTTCTGATGCAATTCGCTGAAGCACAGCCCCATGCAACTTTCCAAGCAATGTTGGCCTCATAAATTTAGGCATTGGGGGTGCCCTCCAAGTGTGAAGAGGATCTAATAATTTGGTTCATTCTCAAGGGCCCAGCCAAAAATCCAATTGAAGGGATGCCACAACCACAACAGCCTGCATCACATGGGGTACATCATAGACTATTCTTTAGATGTGAATTCCCTGTGGTACAAATCCTTTTTGGTCCTGTCGTGACTTTTATTATATTTTGATTCAGTCGCAGGTTCTGATGCAATTCGCTGAAGCACAACCCCTTGCAACTTTCCAAGCATGGCCTCACAAATTTAGGCATTGAGGGTTCCCTCCAAGTGTGAGGAGGATCTAATAATGCCTGTATCACATGGGGTACATCATGGACTATTCTTTAGATGTGAATTCCCTGTGGTACAAATCCTTTTTGGTCCTGTCGTGACTTTTATTGTATTTTGATTCAGTCGCAGCTTACTCCACCAGAATTAGAATCTGCATTGCTGACAGAACAGATAAATTCTTTGCCACCCAAGCAACAAGAAGCTACATTGAATATTATG
>LPNX010698881.1:51154-63314 GCA_001517045.1 Pseudotsuga menziesii
TGATGAAAATGTTAGTCTATACATTTCTATCAGTATTTTTTTATTATTAAGCAATTCAAATAATAAAATTAACACTTTATAAAGTTAAGACATTGTAATTATCTATATATTTTAAGCAATCTTTTATTACTAAGCAATGCAAATGATAAAATCAACATTTTATAAAGTTATGACATTGTAATTATCTATATATTTTAAGTAATTTTAAATGACGAAATAGATAGTGAATACATATAAAAGCGTTACTTAAAATGCTAATACTTAAAGTAATTTAAAAACGAGATTTCTTAATCAATTAAGAAAGAGATAAACCTACTTTTGACATTCTTTATATAAAGAGTAGTGGTGTAATGGGTTAGTGAGGTCTTATAACAATCTTTAGGATTCCTCATGTCAAGAGTTAGAGCCTCTCACACCATTTCCATTGATTTTTACCTTTTATTTGAACAACAAAAATCATTTGAGTTACCATATATGTTAAGCCAAATAATAAATGGAAACCTAACAATTTAAGCAACATTTTGACAAATTAAAGTGATATATCGTAAATATTTTCTGCTATTTACTTTTAACTAAACTAAATTCCATAGTTTCTACTATTTACTCTTAAATAAAGCTGGAAAAAGACATATTTATTACTATGCAATTTAATTGATAATATTAACATTCTATAAAATTGTGGCATTGTAAAAATTAACATTTTATAAAATCTTGGCATTGTAAAAATTTATTATTTTTAGGCAATTTTGAATGATGAAATAGATAGTGAATACAAATAAAAATGCTATTACTAAAGGTAATTTAAAATTTGGATTTTATAATCAATGAAGAAAGTGATAAACCTAGTTTTGATATTCTCTATACAAGGAGTGGGGGTGCAAACCTAGTTTTGATATTCTTTATACAAGGAGTGGTGGTGCAATTGGAATTAGATTTTATAATCAATCGATAAACCTAGTTTTGATATTCTTTATATAAGGAGTGGTGGTGCAATTGGTTTGCGAGGTCTTATAACAATTTTTGGGGCTCCTCATGTCAAGAGTTAGCCTCTCATACCATTTCCATTGATTTTTAAACAACAAAACCCATTTGATTTGTCGTGTATGCTAATCCAAATGATAAATGGAAATCTACCAACCTAAAGAACCTTTTGACAAATCAAAGTGATATATCTTAAATATATATCTAGTGAGAAATCAAAGTGATATAACTTATATCATTTTTTCTACCATTTACTTTAATGCGGAAAAAAATCTTGGTTCAACTAAATTCCATAGTTTCTACTATTTACTCTTAAATAATGCCGAGCAAAGGCATATTTATTTATTACTAAGAAATCCAATTGATAATATTGACATTTTATAAAGTTATGGTATTGTAAAAATTTATACATTTTAGGCAATTTTGAATGATACAATAGATGGTGAATACATATAAAAATGCTACTACTAAAGGTAATTGGATTTTATAGTCAATCATGAAAGAGATAAACCTAGTTTTGATATTCTTTATACAAGGAGTTGGGATGCAATAATTTAAAAACTGGATTCTATAATCAATCAGAAAAGAGATAAACCACTTTTGATATTCTTTTGATAAACCACAAGCTAAACGGTCATCAAGTTAAAAAAGTGACCACAAGACATTGCACTGAAACTGTTGGTAGCAATGTTTGTACCAAAGTGAAGGAGGATGCTATCATAGGGCACTTGTCGAAGCAGAGTTCCCTGGAGCTCTGCTTCGATTAGAACTATGCCCTCGGATGGAACTCTTCCCCGGCTGGAACTATGCCTGGCTGGAATTGTTCCCCGGTTGGAACTCTGCCCCGGCTGGAACTATGCCCCGGCTGGAACTTTGCCCAAGCTAGAACTCTGCCCAGGTTGGAACTCTGCCCGGTCTGGAACTCTGCCTGAATTGGAACTTTGCCCGAGCTGGAACTTTGCCCCGCTTGTTGGAACCCTGCCGCTTGTTGGAACTCTGCCTTGTTGGAACTCTGCCCTGGCTGGAACTCTGCCTCGGCTGGAACTCTGCCCCGGATGGCACTGTTCCTCGGTTGGAACTCTGCCCTGGCTGGAACTATGCTTCGGCTGGAACTTTGCCCAAGCTGGAACTCTATCCGGGTTGGAACTCTGCCTGGTCTGGAACTCTGCCTGGGTTGGAACTTTGCCCGGGCTGGAACTTTGCCCCGCTTGTTGGAACCTTGCCGCTTGTTGGAACTCTGCCTTGTTGAAACTTTGCCCTGGCTGGAACTCTGCCCCGGCTAGAACTCTACCCCGGATGGAACTTTGCCTCAGCTAGAACCCTGCCCCGCCTGGCACTCTGCCTTGGTTGGAACTCTTCCCACCAGGGACTTTGCCCCGGCTGGAACTCTGCCCCAGCTGGATTTCTTTGTTTTGCAGAACCCATCTACTAGGTATTATACGTAAGAAGATTAGGAGCTTGTTGTTTTCTCATCGTTTGGATGAAAATATTGACTAAGGGGCAGAGTTCCAGCTAGGGCAGAGTTCCAACCGGGGAAAGTTCCAGCCGGGGCAGAGTTCTAGTCAGGGCAGAGAATGGACACACCAAACTAGGAACCCTGCATGCATAAAACTTCTTGGTCCCAGACCAAGAATGCTAGGAGAAAACTATGGGCCCTGTCCCAGACCAAGAATGGGAGGCAATGTTTCAGCCTGGGCAGAGTTCCAGCCGAGTCAAAGTTCCATCTGGGGCAGAGTTCCAGCCGAGGCAGAGTTCCAGCCAGGGCAGAGTTCCAACAACGCAGAGTTCCAACAAGTGGCAGGGTTCCAACAAACGGGGCAAAGTTCCAGCCCGGGCAGAGTTCCAACCCGGGCAGAGTTCCAACCCGGGCAGAGTTCCAGCTTGGGCAGAGTTCCAACCGGGGAACAGTTCCAGCCGGGGCAGAGTTCCAACCGGGGAACAGTTCCAGCCAGGGCATAGTTCCATCCAGGGTAGAGTTCCATCCGAGGGAATAGTTACAATCGAAGCAGAGTTCCAGGGAACTCTGCTCCGACAAGTGCCCTGTGATAGCATCCTCCTTCACTCTGGTACAAACATTGCTACTAACAGTTTCAGTGCAATCTCTTGTGGTCACTTTTTTAACTTGATGACCATTTAGCTTGTGGTTGTTATCTGTGTGATGTCCATAATAATTACAATTCTTACTTGTATTATTAAGACTCGTAATAAGAGTCTTATTACGATAAGACTCTTATTATCATAAGAAGGGTAACATAAAGAATCCATACAGATACAAAAATATTTTGAAGACATTGTAATGAACACTAGTTCAGTTACAGGAAACATCCAACATAAGAAGAGTATCATAAAGAATCCATACAGATACAAAAATATATAATTGATAATGAATAAGTGAGTCAATACAATAGCATGTTAAATTGTGTGCACTTTTAGTCATGTGCCCTCTGAACATCATTATTCTTCTTATTATTATATGTACTTTATGTCTGTTACATTGCCTCCTCTTTCAAAGTTGCTTTCTCCTCAACATTCAACAAATTTCAGGATAGCCCCTTCAACATTCAACTTTCAACACAGCCCCAAAAATCCCCATAGGCTATCATTAAACCTTACAAATGAATATGTGGCAACAAACACAAAACATGACTTGGATATGATAAAGAAGTTACATTTCATATTCTTGACTATTCTTGGCCAATACAATTCCATAGTGGAGGATTCCTTCAAGGAGATTTCACTTCCTATGTTTTAGTTCAACATCATAATGTTAATTCAAGCCTAACTCCATGGTTGTTAGGAACCCATATTGTTATTGTGGCTTGTGAGTTCAGAAGATACCATCTAGCCGAAAAGGCATTGACCGATGAATCCTGTGGTAGAGGTAAAAGCAGATTGGAGGCCTTGGAAAATTTGATTCATTATTAGATAATATTTCCATACATAGAGGGGAGTCAAGAGTTGGGGTGAATCGATTGGACAGTTCCATCCGAAGCAAAGTTCCATCTGAGGAAGAGTTCCAACTAGGGCAGAGTTCCATGCGAGGCAAAGTTCCAGTCGGGGCAAAGATCCATGCAGGGCAGACTTCCAGATGGGGCAGAGTTCCATGTGGGGTAGATTTGGTGAAAAGATGAAATCTACATCTATTTGGTGAAAAGATGAAATCTACATCTATTTGGTGGATGAGCTTTGGATTCCTAGAAGCTTTAGTTAGGAAATAAGGCCATAGTTTCCTCTCCTGACCATGTCCATGGCCTTAAGAAGGATACATAGTGCTCAACAAATGATGATGGCATGCATATCCCCATTAAGATTCAAAGGATTCACTTTCAATGTTATGTGTGGTGGTTGGAGGCATCAATTTTGGCCCTAAATGGTTAACAACTTTCTTTAAGGCCTAAGGACCAAGTGTTTTCCCCCACCCATGTCAAGGGGTCTAATATTTGTACTTAGTGCTAAAAATATTCTAATGGCACTAATATCCCCATTTCAAGGTAAATTATACCATGGAAGGCTTTATTGAGGTTGCTATGGCACTAGTATACCCATTTCATGTGTGAGGTTCCTCTATATAAACTTGTTTCAATCAATAATTACGCCTTGATATTTTTCCACGGATCATCGATTAGATTTGTACATGATCTTAGCTAGTGAAGTAATGGAGTTTTAATCTCTCATTGAGAGAATGCAAAGAATGGATCTTTATCAAATCTGGAAAGTTCAAGTTTTGTGAAGAAATCATTTGATATTTTGTAGATAAGAATATCTACCTAGTCTCTTAAACACAAGGTTGTTCCTTTTTCAGAAAATGTTGATTAGCAAGTTCACGAACAGATGGCTGAGTCAAAGGGTTATTGAGAACTTTCTTGAAGAATATTGACATATAATGAACAGTTGTTAGCCCTATTGTTGTCACATATAGTGTACTTATAGATGGCCTTTGCAAAGAAGCCAAGTTCAACAACTCAAACATGCAAGTTCAGGGGCAGGTTTTCAGTCGGGGCAAAGTTCCACCAGGGCAGAGTTCTAGTCGGAGCAGAGTTCCAGCGGGGAAAATTTCCAGCAGGGCAGAGTTCCAATTGGGCATATTTCCAACCGGGGGAAAGGTCCAACGAGGCCATAGTTCCAACAAGGGCAGGGTTCCAACAAGCGAGGCAGGGTTTCAGCCCGGGTCACATATAGACATGCATTCCCTTAGCTGGAACTCTGCCCTTAGCTGGAACTCCATGCATTGTCGAATGTATTGAGCTAGCGAATATTTAGATATTTGGATTCTCAAGGAGGTAGAGTTCCAGCCATGGGAAAGGTTCCAGTCGGGCAGAGTTCCAGCAGGGCGGAGTTCCTGTCAGAGCAGAGTTCCAGCGGGGCAAAGTTCCAACCGGGGCTTAGTTCCATCTCGGGCAGAGTTCCAACCAGGGCAGAGTTCCAACTGGGGCACAATTCTAGCCAGAGCATAGTTCCAACCGGGGCAGAGTTCCAGCCAAGAGCAGAGTTCCAGCCTAGGGTGGAGTTCCAGCTAAGGGCAGAGTTCCAGCCGGGGCACATTGTCCCTCACAGGAACCCTGCCCCAATTGGAACTCTGCCCTGATTGGAACTATGCCCCGGTTGGAACTCTGCCCGGGCTGGAACTCTGCCCCGCTGGAACTCTACCCCGCTTGTTGGAACCCTGCCCTTGATGGAACCCTGCCCTTGATGGAACCCTGCCCTTGTTGGAAATTTTCCTTGGCTGGAACTCTGCCCCGGTTGGAACTCTACCCAGCTGGAACGTTGACCCAGCTGGAACTCTGCCCAGGGCAGAGTTCCAGCGGGGGAAAAGTCACAACTCCCTCTAACCAGGGCATGCATGCCCAGAGCAGAGTTCCAGCCGGGGCAGAGTTCCAGCTGGGTCAAAGTTCCAGCCATGCATGAGTTCACCCATCAAATCATCATTACAAGGCATGGGGAGATTATTCTTGATGATGACCCATTTAAGTTCCCTATAACAAATATTGAGGTGGTAATATCCATCTTATTTCCTTGCCAAGATCTCTAGGGAAACATAAGGGAATATAATTGAAGTTATGACCCCAACTTCCAAAATATCCTCTACAAGTCTTTCAATATCAAACTTCTAAAAATGGGCATATTGATAGGGGCACCCCATTGTGGAAACTTTAATGAGGTTGAACTTAATAGTGTGCTATGTTTCCTTGTTGAGTGGATGTTCTACAAGCATCTCCTAGAAGGCCACTTTAATTTTTATGAAGTTAGAGAGGTTTGGACCATACATGTGTCGAGAAGAAATTTCCTTGGTATAATACAAGCAAACCATGAAACTAAGTGGCCCTTCTTAAAATGTTTGGACATGTTTTGAGCCCATAGAGAAAATGTTTTTAAATACTAGTCCTTTGAGAATGAATTCACAACCATCTCAATGTAAGAAGAGGAATTTATTTGTGGTTGGTGGAGTAGGTCAATAGAGAAATAAGCCATTAAGCACCCAAAAAAACATATGGCCCTCCAAATATGTGACAGTGAAGTCATCCTTAAGGATATAGTCAAGATTCCACAATAAGTTCCACCTTGTGCACCACACCTTCAAACTAAATATGTTATGCATCAATATGTTAATGGGAAAACATTAAAAAGTATCTCACTAGAGGCCCAAATGCTTACTTTGTTTCTTATCAAGAATATTTAGTGCACTACCAAGGTTGACCATAACAATTACAATTTCGTTTTTATTCATGATTATCTAGTTCTTCGTGAATAGTACCCTATACATTGTTGTATTCCAACTCAGATTAGTGCAATCCTTTGATCATCAAAGCATTTGAGTATCACAGACATGACCCTTAAACCACGGTTGAGAGCATTTGCAACAAAGGTTTGATGGAGAGGGATTTGGGATTTGGGTTTTGGGTGGGTTTACAACTAAAGGCATTTATCTATGGTACTTCAAGGTTCCGTCTTTCTTAGTCTTCATATCATATATATATAGAACCCCAAGTATTTTTCTCTTTAAGGCTTCAACGTGACTTTGCTCATCTAACTATAGTAATGGATTTTTCAAAATAGTCAAGTTATTTTTAACTTAATCAAAATTTATGTACATGGATTTGAAACATAAATATCCTACACTAAATCCAAAATGTGTTTGGATTTGGACTCAAAGGGATAGAACTAAATGCACTCTTCCATAGTGAATTCCATCTAGAAAAATTACACAAGTTGAACATCATACGACTCATCCCACGTATTGTTTGCCTTTAGGTTAAGGCATCAACAAACTCGCTAAATTCCCCTCTAGGGATTTTAGCAATCCATCCAAATGTTATAGGGTCACATTTAGATTATCATCTTGGTCATGCATTTGTTGCACCTTGAATGCTAATTTGGTCTTCCTTAACCTAGTACAAACTAACACTTCATCATCAAAGTAATATTATGGGATCTTTATTTAGAGGTTGAAAGTGGGTCTAGAAGAGTTTCTTGGCAAGGCAAGACCAAAGGAGTGTTACCCTTCCTTTCCTGTAGGTTCAAACTGAGTTGTGAAATGAGGAATTAGGTTCTATGGGTTTTTTTCCTCACCCAATGCATAACTTGTTTTGCAAATTTCCTCTTCCTTAGTCACATAAGATTAGGATATATCAATTGAGGTATATAGATAATTTTCCTCGAGATGCAAACAATGAAGTAATTCCTTTGGGATTTTTCTTTTGCTAGGCCTTGTTGGGAGTTTGTTTAGTTTGAGCATGTAGCCATTTTGCAAGGGAGGTTGCATTGGAGAGCGGTGTTATAAGGTGATTCTAGATCTTTGGTCCACCTCTTTCTATGGTGTTTGTCACTACTTGAGGACTTGTTTGTGCTTTAGAAACTTCGGTGCAATTGTGTTTTTGAAAATGAGATGAGCTCTTTGTTTGCATTTCTCAATCATGGAAGAAGGAGATTTTTATGCAGTGGTTCACTAAAGGTTTTTTATTGATCAAAGATGGGAAGGGGTTGGATACAAGTGGCCATAAAGGTTTTATTGTTGTTTTAGTTTCTTGAGAAAAAATATGTAAATATTTTTTTGTAAATATGATATTTCACGAAAAGAAAAAGATTGAGACATAAACTTCAACACATTTTTTATGGTGTTTCTTTTCCTTTTTAAATAAAACACTACAAGAACAAAAATCTACTTAAACTTAAAACCACTTGCAACAAGCATGTGAACAAACAAAAATCCACTTAAGTTGTAACAAAAACTTGCAACAATCATGAGACTTCGACAATTTTTAGAAACTCACATCAGCGTTCGCCACGATCAAGCATAAGATGCATAAGAGCTATAACAAAAAAAAGATAGATGTGTTTTTTCATAACTTTTTTTATAAATAAAAAACTACAAAAACAAAAATCCACTTAAACTCTAACAAAAACTTGCAACAATTATGTGAACAAACAATAAACGCCATAAACTAGTTGTTTGTATTGATAAAATGATAGAGATACATATGAGAGGAGGGTAATCTTCATAAAACCCATAGGAAGCAAAATCCCTAATAAAACTCAAACATAAGGCTTAGTCACCAATAAAGTCATTAGACCCTTATTATAATTTGTTTTCAATGAATGTTGTATTTGAAATGCCATCAAACTCAGCAAAAAACTCAGTTTTCAAGGCTCTACATCCCTCATGGTTTTAACCCCTGACTTCAGCATGGCAACACTCCATCTCAATCACTAGACCACAACCCAATGAACTACGCTCTTATTAAATTAGAGATATATTTTTACAAAATCATGAGCTTATGCACAAATTGGCTATATGTAAAATATCATAGCTAATGTGGATGTTGTGGTTACATATACAACACTAATAGCAGTCGTGTTGAAAACATGGGCATCATCTCTTCTGAAAATTCAATGTCTTTATAGATATACAAAATGCAGTAATGTTGAAAACACGGTCATCATCTCTTCTGAAAAGTCAATATGTTTATAGATATACAAAATGAGAGTGCAAATAGTACAGGGAAGATCGCTAAAACTGCAGCCACAACATCCAAGAAGTCACGTTGAAATCCAAAATAATCTTTCAAGAAGTCTTCAATTGCTTGTTGAGGCTTGCCTTCAACACTGATTTTCTTTCTCAAATCTCCATATTGAGAAGTCATGAGCCCATTCAAAGTCCACGATAAAGGGCAAATCCAATAGTACCACAGCCACCACCCTGGAAATTGCTGCAACAATTTTGCCCATGTATTTGTCATCAATGAAATAACCCTAAAAAAATACCCTCTTTGGAGTGCAAACACCCTAGTTTTCCATACAAAAAATATTTTCCATATCTCTAGCTAGTTCGATATCATGCATTTAAGGTTTAGTCCACTCACAGGTCTTGGTATGAGGAAGCCTGAAAAAAGATTGAAGATGTTATAAAATGCAGATGCAATTATAGCTGCAACTTGAGAATTTGGACTAATTGCCACTGTCATCATTCCGCAATAAGTGTAACAGAGAATAGTGCAGAGAGTGACAAAGAGGTACCAAAATAATTTATACCCAGACCAATGGAAACCCATCGCTGAGTATGTAATAATTCCATAGATAATTGTTTGGAAAAAAGTATATGGGAGTTCTACCACTACCTGCAGCAAATAGGAAGCCACGAGAAAATCTCGTCAAATATAATGGTCTTTCTGGTTTGTCAAACTAGTATAATTATTAGGGATCAACCATTTCAAAATATATTAGAACATGAACTACTCGTGACTTTAAGTCGAACAAATTTGTTGTGAGCTTCTACAGAAATTGAGAGATGCTCAAAATGTGCAAATTTAGAGAAAATTATTTAACAAAGACTATCAATATTTTTCAGGTCACTTTCAATAAGACCTTGGATTCCTTACCTATGCTAAAGCATACACAATTGGAGAATACAACCTAGCTGCTTTTTCTCTATAGAAAACCTTGCGTTCAACATCAACAAAGGGTTGCACAGAGGAGGCATTATTTATTCCTATAAACAACATGGAAGCATACATGCCCCCCATCATCTTGAGCGGGTCTTCTTCGTCATTTCTGTTGCAAATAGTCCAAGAATGTAAATGCTCTTTATTTGCTTTCCAGTACAGAATTATGTGCAAATAGATGTAGAAAGCAATGGTTAGCGCAGATGTTTTTCACTATCAGGTAATCCAGCATTTAAAACTGAATGACCCTATTTAAGATAAACGCCAGATAGTATACCGAACAGATAAAGCATGCTCCAACCTGCAACAAATTAGCTTACATTTTCGTCCCTTGTTGCCAATAGATAATGCCAAAGAGTAATGCACTAAAAAAGGTGAAGGTTAAGCGCACTAAATTGTAACCAGGACTTCGCCAATACACCCAAATCTGTTTCCATAGGCAGGTTGTGAATTGTTTCCAAGCATTCTGTGCATAGTCATCTGGAAAATAAAGGTCCTTGGCATCTGGGGCTGGGGTACATAACTCCTTAACAAGTTCGTTGTTTTCCCTTAACAAAACGAGATTTTATTAATCTCAGAAATCATTGAAAAATAAAGAATTCTACTGGTTTGTAAGAAGATCAAAAAGGGCTTAGAAATCTATTGGTTCCAAGGGCTTCCCCTGTACTTACCAAAAAAGAGTTGACTCTTTGTAGATATGAGCAAAGTCTATACTAAGGCGCTGCTCTGCACCTGTAGAGGTGACCTCTAACATCCATGTTGCAGGATTATACTTGTCCCTAATATTTGGCACTCCTGGAATAGCCTGCAGAGGAAATTAAAGTAAAGCACTATTACTTACACTTCCCTTGATACTTGGTCTCTCGAGAAATTAGCCAATTGTATTTGGACATGGCCAAAACTGCATGGTAACAGGTCTTGATTTTCTACCTCAAAATACTTAATCATGTTTTCTGAATGGTGACGCAATGCACTAGAATACATGATTTCACCTCCCCATTTCATTAATAGTAACTGTAACCAATCCAAAGTTCACCCAAGTGAGACAATGTAAATGCATCCATCATCTCAAAAGGAATGCAATAGGCTTTTCAATATTTCAGTAATGGTCCATATATTATATTAATCTACCTCATCAAATGCTTCAAAAATGTCAATACTCGGCTGGTGAATAGTGCAAACGACGGTCCTTCCTATGTCCACTATATTCCGCATTGCCTGCATTACTATAGCAGCAGCACGCGCATCTAAACCTGATGTGGGTTCATCCATGAATATGATAGAAGGATTTGTGACAAGCTCTATTGCAATTGTCAATCTTTTGCGTTGCTCAATAGATAAACCATTAACACCAGGAATGCCCACTAGAGAATCTTTCAGACCATCTAATTCAATCATCTCCATGACTTGACTTACAAAATTCTGTAAAAAGAAAAAATGTTAGCAAAGCAACCTTTGCTACTATCGGAAACAGAAGAGAAAAAATAAAATAAAATGATGAAATTTAGGAATCTATCAACAGTAGCAAGATTGTGCTGAGGGACTCATTTGCAAAGGTCACCTTCTTGGTCTTTGAATCTATTTCAGGTGCAAGGCGCAACCAAGATGAAAAAAGCAATGATTCATGTACAGTAACTTGTGGAGAATGTATATCATTCTGCTCACAGTAACCTGATATTTGGGTAAATGAGCGTGCTGCAGATGCACTGAAGAAGAGGCGGGAATCGACATGGTTGTTTGAATTGCGAAGGCAGGTGGGGACAACGACGGTGACTCGGACACGGACAGACGGAGGGAGACGACGGAGGATGTAACGGCGATCCGAGGCGCAACAGAGAATTGGAAAACGAAGTGATGGAGACGGTGGTAAAACGACGGACGTCCAACGGGAAGAAAGGGGTCACCGATGACCAGAGTGCCGACGCGACGATTGCCGCCGGGCAAAATCGTCGCGTCGGTAGCTTACTCCTTTGATTACTTGTGGAAAGATCTAAACTACTCGTTACGTACTACATACATTCTTTTACTCGTAATCTAAGACTCAATTTTCTCCGAAATAAACAAAAAGGAAAAAGAAATATTTGCTTGTGACATATAATCTAAGACTCAATTTCTAAAAAAACACAAAACAATTATTTAACATACAATATAATTAAGAAGAAAAATTACAACTCAATTTTCAAAAAAACAAAAAAATTAGCCCATTAAAGAAAAGTAATTACTTGGAATGATCTTGCTCTAAA
>LPNX010698882.1:0-75860 GCA_001517045.1 Pseudotsuga menziesii
TACATATATATATGTATATATATACATATACATATATATATGTATATATATACATATACATATACATATACATATATGTATATATATATACATATAATATATAAACACGTACAAGAAGCTAAACCTTACGAGAGTACCTACTTCTATATATATACAAACATCTACATTTGGTTGTATATGTTTATGTTTACTCTAGTGTATAACTTTATATATAAATATAAAGACTACAAACAGTACCCAGAAGTTAAAATTTAGGAAGAAACATAAAGTTAAGAAAATAAGAAATAACATAGGCCTTACCGAGTTTTCTACCATAAATATAGTTTAACGGGTTAGCGTAGTTGGAGAATTATAAGTCCCACAAAATAACATGTAGAAAATTACAAAGTTAAGGAAAAACCTCCATTGGTTGGATGGGTTAGATAGGGATTTTTTCAAGTACAAATAGAGGTTAAAAGGTTAGCATAGTTTGAGAATTAGAAGTCCCACAAAGTAGCATGTAGAAAATTACAAAGTTAAGGAACAACCTCCATCAATTGGATTCTTTCGAAGAATCTTTAGGGAGGATTCTCCTAAAGTGGGAAACCATAGAGTTGATAATACACTCATTGAAATATTTAGAGAGGATTCTCCTAAAGTAGGAACCTTAGAGTTGATTGTACCATAAAGTTTATAATACACTCATTAGAACCCCAAGAAACATTGAACAATCACAAGTAGAGGACATGCCCACAAGGTGATAGGGAGGATGTACTTCAAAGATAAGATGCTAAGAGTTGAACCCGTAAAGAGTAGGAAGACCACATATGAGGAAAAATTCAGATAAGTAATTATATATGTCCACTTCTGAGATTTTCCCTTGCATTTTTTGTCTTACTTGTTTCCAGTGTGTGCTACTTCAACTATGTGAATTGAATACCACAACAAACAATAGAAACTTACTTATATATAGAAGGAAATTCTATGTCTCAAAAGCTTTTGGTCATTTATCTACTTTGATTCTTCAGGTGTGAAGCTACTTTTCATTCCAAAGTATTGTTTGTTAGCTAGGAAGAAATATTTTTCTACATAGCTAGTACCTTGGATGAGAAAGACAACAATATCAATGCTTTTCTTTCCAAAGTATTTCTTTTAACTATGTAGAAAGAAATAGCTACATCTCTATAGGTTGGATGAAAAAGACAATAGAATCACCACATTTGCAGTTTGTCTAATAGATAATTGGCATGTGAACTTTAGGATCTTTATTTTAAGTTATCTATTATTCCAAACCCGCAATTTTCATTTTTGGTGTTTGATTTCTTTTTCTTGTTATTCATCCAAGAAAATGTTTTTGTGAAGTATGTACAAATAAGGGTTTGTTTTTTTAGTTGATGATATTTTATTCATAACTTTCACAAAAAAATAGTAGTCTATGTAAGGATTTTAATTTCTTTGTCTCTAGAGCACTTAGTTACAAGGACATCAATAATTAGTTAATGTTTGTTTTTGTCATCAATATTTTTTCCTAATTTCAAGCTTAGATGGTTTCTAACAAAATCAAAGGATGGCTTGATATATTCATAATGCAACTTTAAAGCATGCAACTTAGGAATTCATTGGAATTGACATGTTTGCACTTACTAATATAAGTGATGCAGTTCTATTAGATAGGCATCTTAATAGAGCATGGAATGTATTTTTAGATAGGATTCTCCATAGAGAGCTTGTATGCACTTTGTCATGGTTAGAGTACATCCACTTTATTACTCAATCACAAAATTGACCAATAATATATATCATGTACATTTATAGGTTCATGTCTGTTATGTGGATTCAATTTAATTTGATCTTAACGGTTAAAAACTATTGCTAAGCATTTCATACACCCCACAGAGGTTCAAATCTCCATGTTTTTCTCCTATTGAGTTGTCTCCCTTTTACAAAAGTGTCATTTCATGTGGGAGGAACTACCTTCAATCATGGATGACTATGGTACA
Organism: Pseudotsuga menziesii; assembly: GCA_001517045.1. Classification (NCBI taxonomy): domain Eukaryota; kingdom Viridiplantae; phylum Streptophyta; class Pinopsida; order Pinales; family Pinaceae; genus Pseudotsuga; species Pseudotsuga menziesii. The sequence continues at coordinate 1,980 of LPNX010698882.1, forward strand.
ATATATATTCCCGTGTGTGATATATTAGTAAAAATCATTTTCATTCATTGGTTTTATGCAACCATCTTAAATTTCCAGTGCAAACAAAACATTATGGTCTTGTTTGTGACATGTGCAGATTATGGACAAAATTCAATCTCATTCGTTGGTTTTATGCAAATCGTTATTTGGAGCCTCTATAAACCATGATAAACCATGATATTTCTGGAGCCTCATGGGTTCTATTAATTCCCATCATCCCTAGTCTTTGGAAGTGGAAATGCAATAGATGTTGTAAGCAATATTATGGAATCCCTTGTTTTTGTTTGTATTCATTCAAATAAAGCTACAAAGAAAGTATTCTTTGGGAGTTCAATAGATATGGTCATCTCGTGTGTTTTATTAATTCCCGTCATCCCTAATCTTTGGAAGTGAAAGTGCAATAGATGTTGTAAGTAATATTATGGAAGCCCTTGTTTCTTTTCATATTCATCCAAATAAAACCACAAAGAGATTAGGCTTTGGGAATGGAATAGATGTTGTATGTAATATGATGGAATCATCTGTTTCTCTCAATATTCACCCAAACAAATCTAAAAATATATTTGTTGGGGTGTTGATAAACACAAGCACACCAGTTCTACACCAACTTGTTTTATTTCTCCTCTTCATCCTTCTTTACTTTCCAACCCTCCATCTTATCGACGTATCATTGCAACTTCTTGGGGCAATTGCTAGTTGTAGCCTTGCTAAAGTACAACAAATAGTACATGAATTATTCCCTAAGATGTCTATGGATTAGAGAAACTTTAGAAATGGAACGAACTTAGAAGAGGGATTAGGAACGTATCTATAACCCTATATGGGGTTTTATAAATTTTTCCCCAATGTGGTTGATTTTTCTGTATTATTAGAATATTCCTTTAATGAAAAAAGGAGTTTGGCACTTGGTAACGTATGGTTGGAAGACAAGCAATATTCGTTGTACACCTACTTCTATAGTTACCCATTTTCTTCTTCCTTGTCACTCCGGATTCCCTTTCCCTTTGCTTGCAATATCAAGAAAAAAAAAGTTTGGATACTTTTTATCTATATATAAATGAACATATTTTGGTTTCAGGAAATGGCCAGGTTTGTTGTATTAATAAGGCCATCGTGAAAATGGGGCATGGAGAGAATAAAAGTGGAATAATGGATTTGTACACCTTAAATATTATTATATATTACAAGGATTACACACCTCTCACATTCTTTCCTTCTGTCAACTAAAATTTCATCTTCCCACTGGTATTTTAAGCCCAATCTAGTTTATCACATCCCCAATTAAAATCCCCACAGTTCAAGTGACTCGTTATTTCCATATCTAAGCCTATAGAGATCTATATGATGCATTGATTGATTCATTACATGTGCGTGCTTTGTGGGGGATGTGGCAGATAGTGAATCCGATTTGCAGAAATGGATGACAAAGCAGCTACTTTGGAAGCCATTAACAAAGAAGCTATGGGTTTGGTAAGCAAGACTTGTGGGCCTTTTAGGGTTTTGGTTTGGTGTTTCTGGTTGAGTATGATTTTGTGAGGTTTTGTGAATGCAGTAATATATTCCAATCGAGGAGGTTTTGAGAATCTAAGATGCAGCAAGGAGGGTTTGAGCAGCCAAGTTGTGTAGGAGAGGCTCACCATATTCAGATACAGCAAGATGGAAGAGAAAAAGATAAGAATAGCTATGATAATTTTTTTCTAATTTTGAATTTAGTTCTGGAGTAGAGATTTACAAAGAATTGATTTTCTAAGGCTATTTTAGTCTTAAGATATGAAGTAGATTCATTGGTTATACAGTGAAGTAATTTTCTTTCACTATTTGATATTTTGTACAAAGTAGTTTCCGTGGTGTATTTACTTATTTATAGTAAATATGTTTTCTTAGGTTGGTTGGATGTTTACTTCAACATAAAATCTTTAGGCTACACGAAAGTAATTTCTTAGGATTTGGAAGCTTTAATGAGTGATCCTTTATCATATATTTTTGAATAGGTTCATGCATTTGGGGTTTATGCTAAATACTTGGAGTTTTTCAAGAATTGGTTAAATTTAACTCCATGACAACTTTTAGGTGAACATGAAAGAAAATTCCTCAAGTTATTGGGTTTTATGTGGAACCCCTTATCATAGGTCATGGAAGCCACAATTGTGATGGCCATTGCTTTGGAAAATGGAGGAGTAAGCATCAGACACCTCTAATTTCTCTAGTTGATTATATTATAGAGCAGTGTCAATATTCATTGCTATAGTTCTGTAATTACTTCTCTATATTTTGTAGTCAGAGTTTCTCCACTTATCATTTTTCTTGGTCATGTTCTTCATATCTTTGCAATATCAGTCACCACTAGTGATCTGTCTTTCTCGTTGGCTAAAAATATATGCATACACTGTTAATATCATGTATTTACTTTATCCAAGAAGTGTTTTGTCTCTTTCATTGAAATATTTTGGCTATTTACACCAGTAATATTATGCGGTTACATTTGTATATTTTGTTATTGGTTTTCTTCTCTATCGAGCCTAAAATGTGTGCATTCAGTTTAATGTTCATCTGCATGTCTTCAACATGCTTGGAGAAGATATCCACCAATGATTATTCATGAACTGAACACATATTTTTGAAGTTTGGCCATTTTTTCCTTTAATTGTATCTTTGGTAAATTGGTCATGGTTATTCTTTTGGTTTTTCATCGTTACAAAAATATTTTGCTAATTTTATGTGTTTTTATTGTGGTCATTTGATTGTAAATAGTAGTGTTGATTTTGGTACCTCCTTTTATATGAAATTCCCCTCTATTGTATATTTACAGTATTAGTTCATTCCAATGGTTCATGTGTATGTTATCAAAAAAAAACTTGGCTTCTTGTTCTACTATATTACAATATTTCTCTCTTATGACTTTTGTAGCAAGCAATAATCAGGGCTCACCATTTCCCTTCTTTTTAGTTGAGGTTTTAATCATAATATTGTATTTTTCTAGGGAAAGATTCCTTGCTAGAAAGATTTTGTTGGTACATAACATTTATTGTTATAAACTCCACCATAAGTTTCATAGAAGAAAACAATGCTCGAAATGTCACTGCGGCACTAATGGCTCGGTTGGATCCAAAGATCAAGGTCTGTTCACTATCCTTTGCGTGAGTGGAAGATCTGATATTCTTGTTTTCTATCCTTCGTTTTATGGTGAAGAATGCAATTGGATGCTCATAATCCTCTTAAGATTGCAGACGCTTACTGCTGCACTTTTAAATTCCTTAAGTCACGTACTAGTCTTTGAACTTGATAGATTCTCAGAGATGGAAAATAGAGTGAAGAAGATGGAGCGGTGCTATTCCTGGTGAAATAATTAATATCAAACTTGGAGACATTGTTCCTATAGATGCACGTATTCTTGAAGGAAACCATTTAAAGATTGATCAGGTCTTAGGAAAACCCTTTTTTTATAACAAGTGTTGGAATGTTTGTTATGATTTTATATGGTTTCTGGGATTAACTTTGATTTGTTTGGTATTATTTCTTAGCCATATTTTGTGCAAATACGGTTTTAATGTGTGTAGTCTGCTTTCACTAGTGAGTCTTTCCTGGTAACAAAGGGCCCTTGCGATGGTGTTTATTCGGGCTCTACTTGCAAACAGGGATAAATTGAATGTGTTGTCATTGCTACTGGGGTCCATACATTTTTTGGTAAAGCAACGCATCTTCTGGACAATACAAACCAAGTTGGTCACTTCGAAAAGGTTGGTATTTATTCTGTATTTTTGATTATTTATATTTTTGTATGTTATCTAATTTGACAAATAAATGTTTTTGGAAATACTACAGTTGTAACAAATTGGCTAGTTTAGGATCCATGGTAATATGAGATGACCCAGTCCTGAAATTGTTCAAGCTAGTGTCCTTGTGTTAAAATATTGATTTAAATATTTTCTTGGAGGTGGCTTGCAGGTTTTGACGGTAATTGGGAATTTCTGCATTTGCTCTATTGCAATTGGCATGCTAATTGATATCATTGTTATGTATCCAATTCAAGACCATCACTATCACCCTATAATCGATAACCTTCTAGTTATCCTCATTGGTGGGATTCCAATAGCAATGTCTACTGTCCTTTCTGTTACAATACCCATTGTATCCCATTGTCTAGCTCAACGTGTTAGTAGACATTATCACACTTTGTTGATTATATGCATAATTTCTTTTGGCAGGAATTCATAAGAAGTACCGGTTCTTAAATATAATTCACCCTTATGGTACTTCTCTTTCTGTTATTTGCTGGTATAGGGTGTTATCGCAAAATGAATGACAACTATTAAAGAAATGGTTGAAATGGATGTGCTTTGCGGTGACAAAGCTGGAACATTAACATTGAATAAGCTTACCGTGGATAAGAAATCTATTGAGGTTAGATGCACACTTGCTGATTTTCTGGTGCTTGCAACAGTGCCAATTTTTTTATGCCGGCCATAGTGCTGTTATTTTCCTTAAAACGAGCTCACCAATTACTTATTTTGTTGTCATGAATAGGTTTTTACCAATGGATATGATAAGGATACAGTTGTTCTGATGGCTGCAAGAGAATCCCGAATAGAGAATCAAGACTCCATTGATGCATCAATTGTTGGGATGCTTGCTGATCCTAAAGAGGCAAGTAGATTTTTGTCATGTCATCTTATTAAACTTTAGTTGATAAGCAATCTTATATTTGTTTTACTGATTTGAATATGTTGTCCTGGGTCTTAATATCCATGGATGTAAAGGAACAGGAAGGCATTCAAGAGGTTCATTTTCTTCCTTTTAATCCAACTGACAAGAGGACAATTCTCACTTATATTAACAATGAAGGGAAAATGTATTGGTCTAGTAAAAGTGCTCGAGAGCAGGTATTATTCTCTGAATGTTTGACCTTATTAATCATACCTCGTAATGGGTTGTGTTTTTTGAAAAGTGCTTAGAAACTTATTTTTCATTTCTATAAACTGAAATGCTCAATTATATTTTGCTAGGTTCTCAACCTTGCGCATAATGAGTCAGAAATTGAGCACCAAGTTCATATAGTCATTGACAAGTTTGTTGAACGAGGACTCTGATCTCTTGCAGTTGCATATCAGGTTAATAATTTGGCTTCTTTTGGTTTATCCATGGGATGAATCTTCCCAGTAAGTTCTTCCTGTTGATGGGTATATCTTTATAGATTTCTCAAAATGTTTGTAGGAAGTTCCAGAGTGCAGGAAGGAGATTCCAAGAGGGCCCTAGCATTTTATTGGACCGATGCCTCTTTTTGATCCTCCACACCATGAGAGTGTTGAAACAATAGAAGGGCTCTTAATCTTGGTGTAAATGTCAAAATGATCACTGGTATGGTCAAGTTATGGTGTCACCTGGATCTTTGTTCTTGAGTTGCTTTGGGAAGAGAGTAATGTGTCATTAGCTTCACTACAGTTTTTGTAATGAAGCAAGCCAACATTTTAACTATTTATTTAAAAATGTTTACCAAGAGATCAATTGACTATTTCCAAAGAGACAGGTTGGCCACTGGGCATGGGTACAAACATGTATCCATCATCCTCTTTACTAGGTCAAGATAAGGATGAATTGATTGTAGCTTTACTAGTTGACGAGCTGATAGAGAAGGTTGACGGTTTTGCTGGTGTTTTCCCTCGTGAGAAACAATTATATTTACTTCTAAATTTTTATTTATTTTTATTTGGAGTCTCCCTCCCAACTCTTACCTTGTCCCACTCCCTTCTTTCTTTGTTATGCATCATGGTTATATTATAACTTTGTTTTTTTGTACGTGGGAATGTTTATATTAAATTTTTCATATTTTCATTTCTTTAACTAGTGTTTAATTACATGGTCTTCCTAAGTTTGACTGCTGAGCATAAGTATGATATTGTTAAGTGATTTCAGGATAGAAAACACATATGTGGAATGACTAGTGATGGTGTTAATGATGCACCTACACTAAAGAAGGAAGACATAGGGATTGTCATTGTTGATGCAACTGATGCAACAAGAGGTGCGTCTGACATAGTTCTGACAGAGCGAGGTCTCAGTTTTATTATTAGTGCAGTCTTGATAAGTCATGAAATTTTCTAGCGAATGCAGATTTACACTGTAAGGTTACTTGGATTTTAGTGCATGGATGAAAAAATTACTACCAGTTTCTAGTTTATTCGGATAATATGGTTTATTAGATCATCTTTTTGTTCCCCGTAAGAGAATGCTCATTGGAGAAGGGAAAATGAAACACTTTGCAAGGGAACTGTACAATTAAATATCCTTGTCGTTGAAATAGTTTTTGTTTTTTTAAAAATCTATGGATATCTTTGTTGAATATAAACTCTAGAAACTTCATTCGTGGAATGCTGCTAATTTCATCATGTTGAGATTCAAGTGTTTTGGGTAACTATTTTTCAAGGTCATCAGTATCTGTGAAATTCTTAGTCTCATCTCAATTGTGTCTGAATGTTGTTTTGTAGAAATTATATATGTGGCTTGCTTGATGGTTTACCCTTCAAATTTAAAAACATCTTTTCATTTTAGATTTTATTTTTTGTATTATTATTATCTCTACTTTTCAATGGTTTAATTTTTATATGAATTAGTTGTAAATATGAACCGCATTTGATATATTCTGACTTGAGTTTGGTTGGCATATTCTGACTTGAGTTTGGATGGCTTCAGTGGTGAGAAAACATCGGTAAAAGAGTGGTCCAGGTATGTTGAAGTTAAAGGAAGAGTGCGGCTAGATGCATTTGAAAAGTTTCTTCAGGTGTTGCCTCTTTCTCAAAGCTGTACAGTCATGGTATTTCACTTTCTCAATATGTCATGGATTTTAGTGCTTTTTTTTATTTGAATTTAGTTGCAATAACAATGAATATTAACATGTCAACTTACAAAATTTTCAACAACAAAATTAGTTAATATTCTTTATTTTTAGTGGTTCTAGGGATGAGGTAGATGTAAGGAGGTAGTGAGAGGTAGTGAATCATGATAAGTTGCCCATATAACTAGGCTCTGTGAAAATGGGCTTTAGAAGCTGAAGATAAGTGGATAAATTTCAAAGTATCCTTACAGAAAGTACTACGATACGTAGATGATCAAGAAAGCATTAGTGAAGGAAGAAACCTTAGTATTACTTATCATAGTTTAACTTGATAACAAACCACAGAGTATGTGTTATAGAAGCAGCAAATCCAGTGGGAAAAATTCATGATGGTTTTGTCCCAAGAATTTTGTGCACAAGGATATGATACCTATGTAGTATAGTTTCTAGACTTGGTTTGATAAATAGGACTCAGACAGAAAAATTTCACAAGAAGCTTGGTCGATTTAAATAATCTTTTTGTTGTTCATTTTATTTTATCGAGAATATGTATAAACATTGGATAATAAAGAAGTAAAATAAAAAATGGTATGTGTTATGTTGCTGAGTAGAAATGATTTTGGTTATGAAACCTAGATTGGCTTTAAAGTTAAAACTTAGGGCCAATGAGGATCTCTGTGAAAGAACATTATTTTTAACATTTGCTGCTTTGGTTGAATATATAAGGTGTGAAGGTGCTCGAGTCACCCAAGGGAAATTTTCAGTGGTTTGAGGATAATCCATTCTACAGAAGTACAATAAAAATGTAGTAGGAATTGGAAATAAGAACCCTCAATGGATTAATTTGTCTGCAGGAAATTACACTAATTTTGTGGTTCTAGACTTCAATTTTTGTACTTGTGCATTATACATTCTTGGGTATGACAATTTGTAAGAACAGACTTGTATGATTTTTGTTTGAATGGAGTGTAACATTGAAAAAAATAGGATATGGATTCCTTAATACAACTCCATCATTGAAAATGGATGTTAAAGCCTAAAGGGTGTATTTTCTTGGTTGTCAAATCCAAAGAGTTTCTTTTCCTCGGTATTTTAGAATTGGTGTTATTTTGTATATTTTTACTTTGATTTTCTCATAATGTTGTAATTCTGAGGTCTGTCAAAAATGAAAAGTTAGCCTCAGTTAACCCTCCGCCTTCCTTTTCAATAAGGAACAAATGGGTACAACTACTTTTTGTATGCAAGGAACTTCTAGTTCCTGAAAAGAGATTATATTGGTATTGGTTGCAACGTCGTTGTCTATTATGCATATTAAAAGCTCACAAAGATGAAAGCCATTAGGATTCAATTTTTACTTTGTAGTCAAGCTAATTCTAGTGCTTCAGCAGTATTCGTGGGATGATAGGATGGTCAATCATTCTATGATTTCTATGAATTCCTCGCATTTTTGGTACTCGTAAGCATTATAAATTTTCAATAGTCATATTACTTCATCTGACATTTTGCAGAGAGTAGAGTTCATATAGTAGTTGTTTATATATCCAAAAATGACATTTGCTCACATATTGACTAGAATTCCGGCATTTAGGTTTTGGATTGAATCTAAATGACCCACTTTTAGGAAAGAAATTATTTTGATGTTCTAGTAAGGAATAGTTGAAATATTGCATCAAGTATATAGAATTGGATTCATTTGAAGTGCTTATGCCATGCAACACTTCATAAATTGATTACAAGGAAGCTTCCTTATTTTCCAACATGAGTGAGACAATTAGAAACAATGGATTGCAAGATATCTAAACCATGCTTGTCAAGTATCTCTTGCATGTTGATAGGAATGTGCGAATCCCCAGTGAAAGGAAAGAGATTATGCGAGAGAATTTGAAAGTGGTTGAGGATATTCTCATTGTTATGGATGATGTTTCCCAACATGAGCAGTTAGCTAATCTTGTGGACATGAATGCTTTGCATACAACCGATGTAATTCTGGTGACAACTCGAGATAAAGGGATGCTACAATGATTTATAGATTGTTTGTAGTACGAAGTGAAGAGGTTGGAGGCCACAGAAGCAAAGAAATTATTTTGCTTGCATTCCATTGGAAAACATGAGGATGATGAAGACTTGCGGAATTTGGTGGTGAAATTGGTAGGCATGTGCAACGATGTGCCAAGGATTTTGGAGCAGTGTGGTAAGCACCTTTCTTGAAAATACAAAATATCATATTGGGAATTTCAACTGGATAATCTATCAGAACATTTAGAATATCATGATGATCACGTTCAAATTGCAGATGTTAATAAAGAGAAGGAAGACTTCTTTACATATGAAATATTATAGGAAGAAGAGTGAGGATATATATTTAATCCTTGCAAATAGATTTCTATCAATCGATGTATGATAGGTCTCTGATCACTGTGCATTCACATGATCAGTTGAGTCTAATGACCAATATCCTTGGTTATTTAATAATAATAATAATAATAATAAATAAGGTCATGGCCTAGCCTGGAACTAAATTGATGTATGAAATCTATTTTTTTCAAATTGATATATGAAATCCATTTTTTTAGACAAGGTATTTGTTTGGTTAATATGGTTCCATGGCTGATATTCTCAATCACTTTTGGTTTTGGTTGGAAGTGAAAATAACCATGGGATCTATAACTTATTTCTTAATCACAGGGCATTTCACAACTCAATTGGTTGTTTGGATGTTCAAGTAAATTATTCATAAGTGGAATTTCAAAGTGCATCACTTCATGTGCCACAATTTAGCTATAAATGAAGCAAGCAAAAGTTGTTAATAAGCCTTCTAAGGGTTGTGGTACAAACACTTCATTTTACATGAATAAAATTACCTTATCTACTGAGGACTGCTCTTTTGTATCATTTTGAGTTATGCCATATAATGTTGAGATTAAAGAGGGATCTCTTCCCCTGGGTTATTAACATATTTTTTGTAGAATACAATTAAAGTGAGAAAACATTTCCGGCAAAGATGGAGACTAGTAGAACTTCTCAAGCCTCATTGTTGACAAAGAAATATACCCATGACGCAAGGAGGAGGATGATAAGATTATGGTTTCTTTTGAAGGCGCATCCAACACACCAACCAAATTTCAATCTCTGTTGAAACAAATTTATTCAAAGGACACTATAAAATTGTTACTAATATGTTGTTTTTGAGTTCCTACGGTTAACAAACAATAATTCTCTCTGTGACGACAGGTGCAGAAAGAATTAGATTTATGTTTAATTTATAGAAACACATAATCATAAAGATAGGAAAATCACATCCACAATCAGTGTTTGTTTAGTTTCCAGAATATTTGAGGCTGTAGGAAAGTATACGGCAGTTCTTTATAAGTTGGTCATCTTCCATATCTATCACATGGCAGATCTTATTTATACATACAAAAAGAAAGGGAAAAAGAAAATTAAGATGTAAATCTCTTCTCTATGTTTAGAATATAAGATAATGTGTTAGGATAGATTTAAATTTTTTTTAAGGAAAAAACATTATATTTGTTATTTCAAAGAATGGAATCAAAATATAGATTTTCAAACCTCATATCTCTTTTACAACTAAACATGTCCTTCTTCCTCATATCTCTTTTACAACTGAACATGTCCTTTTACCTAAACTATAATTATATATTACAATATTCTAGATAGTTATTCTTTCCAAGCCAAAATCCCTCTGATTGACGTTAAACTTACTTTATCAAGACATCACTAACTCATAAAAGCTATACTCTTTTCTACCCAGATCTCCTATTACATAATGGACATAATGGATAAAGATACCTATGAAGAGGCTTGGACACTCTTGATTTCTTAATGGACATAATGGATAAAAATACCTAAGAAGAGGCTTGGACACCCTTGATTTCTTGATATATTAGTGTTCCTTCCCGTAGATTAAGTGCATTCTTCGAAAGTGATTTGTTTTTTGATTAAATTCCTTGAGTACACACGTGTAAGATATGTGATTAATGAGAATAGGATATCGAGTGGTGATTAATATCCCAACTGAGATAAACAAACATGTTGCTAGTGGATCTCCCGACTAAAATATTAGATTGCAACATATGAATATGATTGATATTCAGATACATTATATTTAGTGTGATTCATTATATTTAGTGTGATTTAGAATAGGATTGAAGTGTATATATTCTAAGGTCGTGGATTCTTCCACCACTATTTTATTTAGTTAAAATGCTAATAAAAAAAACCTAAAATTGGCTTTACTATTCAGATAGGGAAAACCAAGGGTTTCCTCAGAGCGGGTCAAATGGATGAATTAGATGTTATAAGAACTGAGGTATTGGGAAATTCGACAAAAATTATTCAGTGCAAAGTTCGTTCATATATTGCTCGGAAAGAATTTCTTGCTTTGCACAATGCTGCCATTGATCTTCAGGCCTTATGGAGAGGTATTTCATGTTCATGTATTTGTAGGTCTGCTGGTTCTAAATGTTTATGCATTTTGATTACACCTGCTGTTTGTTGGAATTGTTTATTTTTTCCATGTTAAATCTTGTGAAATTACTATGTATTTTTTCAGTTATTTGTTTTCTCTTTTTAGCTAGCAACAAAATTGATTACTTAACATGCGTGTTTGTAGGTAACCTCGAAATATTTATAACAACATGAGGAGGGAGGCTGCTGCAGTGAGGATACTGAAAAGCACATGCACAGATATAAAGCTCAGAAGCATGTGCAGTGTGGATATAGAAGCACATGCACACATAGAAAGCTCAGAAAATGGGTTATTGAGTTTGAAGAGCCTATTGCTGAGGATTTTCCATCGAGTATGAAGAGCCTGTTGCTGAGGGTTTCAAGCTACTAAGTATGGTTTTGAAGCTACTGCTAGATCTAAGTATGGCTTAGCATCCAAGTACAAGTGGGATGGTTTAGCCATTGTAATATTTTGAAAATTCATCGATGTTCTAGATGATTTTTATGTAAAGTTATATGGAGATAGTTTTTGAGAAAACTCATATTTATTGTAATAATTGACATTTCATATAATAAAATTTGTGTGGTTTAAAACTTATTGTGTGGTTTAAAACTTATATGGTTGTACTTTATATTATTTATAAGTTTTGTAATTAACTAATTAATGTGACATTGCATAATTCACATGTGTATTAGATGATAATAATTAATGTATGATTCTTTTCTTAATTTAAACATAATATCATATTAAAATTTTATATTGATTAATAATGGACACCATTAAAACTATTAAAATATAATAACTACACATAAAATGACTAAAAATGACTAAATTAGTGACCAATAAATGAAATTAGTGTCCAAAATTCGCACATAAAATGACCAAAAATTGATAGATACGTGACCAAACAATGAGATATAAATGACAAAAAAAATGACCAAAATTTGCATATCAATGACCAAAAAGCAGTTTTGGTGGCTAATTTACAGCTTTTTATTAAGTGACTAAATTTGGTCATATTTTAGTTTGTCATGTGGTCATTAATTTGGTCATAAATGTAGTCATATATCTGGTCATTAATTTAGGAGTTTTAGAAGCATTGTATATGGTGTTTAATTGTTCAATTTTGTGTGTATCTATTTTGATTGTGATTGTGTTTGAGCTCGCACCCATTTTTGTTTACTCATATCCTCAATTATTAGGATTGGTTAATTATCAAGTCAATAAACAACTTCCTTTTCAACAAACTTGTGTTATAGCTTCTTGATTGGCCTTCATGGCATGTATAACAACCACATGTAATCCCCCCTTTAGACCGCTAAAACCAATGTCACCATATCCTAATTTTTTTTAAAGATTATGAGCTTTTGATTTACATTCACCTCAAAAAAAAGGATCATGAAACAAATAATGTTACCAACTCCATTAAGTACTGGAATGGAGTGCCTTCAATGCAAGATTTGAACACATGATCCCATAATTAGAGAAACCAAGGTGGAACCAGCAGAGCACAAAGGCTCGTTTGGACAGGCAAGAGGAGAAACACTCATCTCAATTGTATTAAGAAATAAAGATTAAATTCATATGAAAATCATAAGCTAAACAAGATCCGATATAGGTGGATGGGATCCTACAACATAGGAGTTGTTCAAACGAAATGTCTAGATATAGAAAACATAACAAATACATAATGTGCATTATATCTAACATCCTCTCTTAATGCAGAGATGGATTCTTGACAACACCTAATTTCTTCCTAAGATCCTCAAAGTGGATCTTTCCAACTAGGTTTAGTAAAAATATCATCAACATTCTCACTTGTATTACAATAGATGAGTTCAATTCTTTGAAAAAATGATGCTGCAACTCAATATGTTTGGATCTAGCATGATAGACTCTATTGTGTGCAAGCTTAATTGAGCTTTGATTGTCACACTCGATTCTGGTAGCTTGTTTTTTATTGTTCCAACCTCTTCAAGCATGCATCTCAACCAAATGGCTTCACAAGTAGCACTGGTTAAATCTTTCTATTCACCGTGGATAATAAAGAAACAGTTGGTTGTTTCTTATTGCTCCATGATATGACTACTAAACCAATGTTAAATGCATATCCAAAAGTGGATTTTATGTCATGAGGAATTACTGCCCAGTCGAAATCAGAGTAACCTTCCAACTGAACATCAGATAGATGAGTATATAAAATACCATAATTAACAGTTCCTTTTAAATATCTTAAGACTTGCTTTGTAGTCCTCCAATTTGTTTGACCTAAGTTAGCCAAGAAATCACTAAGGATGCTAACAAAATATGATAGGTCTGTCCTCGTAGTTTCTCGTAATGGAAATGATCCAATGGTTGCTGTTGATCCATAGTCCAACATTCCTTCGTCCCTTAAAATGTCTTCGGTTGCCTGGAAGATACGTGTGTACTAGGATACTCCATACACGCCTCCAAGGGACAAAATTCAAACGGTCTGTTCTAGTTGAACATGAAATCTGATATTAATAAGATTGAGCCACAACATTACAGCGCACAAAATGCTGCCAGCTATGGCCCCTGCAAGGGCGTCCACCAGTGCTCTCCTCCATTTCCTGTGTTCATCTATGAATTCTTTAAACAATTTAAATAATCTGATTCTTGAAGCAAATTTATTACTATACTCTGAGCTACCGCAAGCAAAACGGCAACACACAGGAAAAATATGGACAATCTGTAAGATTAGCAAAGAAGAATACAATACTTACAACAAATGCAGAGCGTTTCTTGTGGCTTGATATCAAATTCAGAGTGCTTCTGGTAGCCTGATCTCAGGTATCCCGGGAGAGACTACAACTCCGATATTGCTTATGCACTCCCCCACCATCGAAAGGTAGGAAGCTCCAAACTTCAGCGATTTTGCTTCTCCAGTGATCTTCCTTCGCACAGGCTCAGATTATAACCACTTCAGCGATTAGTATAGCAACGATCCAATGGTGGATGGAAGCCACAATATATTGTCTATCTATTCTCTTCAATGGTGCCAACGATCTGCAGATTATCCAGATTTACCAATAAAATCTATGATTATGCAGCAGTATTCTCAACGAGGACACTTTTCAACAACGAAGGTCTCCAGCAATCTCTGAAATATGTCCTGGAAACGATCATTTCCATTCAGGAAGTGATCTATTCGCCCAGCACTCCTACATAGGTCACACGCAGGAGCTGGGAAGCAACGTTCTCTCCTTTAGCGTGTTGGCACCTCTTCCAAAACATGATTTCACACGATCTCAAATGACTGCACACTAGCACCTCCAACTAGTAGACGCATGAAGCTAGGCGATGCTCTCTCTCACGCGGATGGATGACAGTAGTAATTGTTCCTAATATGGAACGATCTTCAATATTTTCTGGATTCTCACTCAAACAGCATCCGCAACAAACACAAAATAGAAATGCTGCTTCCTCATAGTCCTGACTACTCTCATGAGGAAGTCATACTCAGCCTAGATCTGGTACCATCTTAGAAAAACCAAGGAGGAAACCAATAGAGCACAAAGGCTGGCTTAGACAAATAAGAGAAGAAATATTCAACTCAATTGTATTAAGAAATAAATATTACATTTATAAGAAAATCATAATCTAAACTAGATCAATATAGTTGGATCAGATCCTAGATCATAGTAGCTATCCAAATGAAATATCTAGATATAGAAAACATAAAAAAACATAACAAATACATAATTTGCATTATATCTAACACCCACTTGTGGCCTTGTTTGACTTGTGGCCTTGTTTGATATTTTCATTTGAATGTATTCATTTCTTTTAGGGTTCATGTGAAATGTACGCCATTATATTTAGCGTGTCCAAACTGTAGATTTCATCTAATTGAGTTTTTATGTTATCAAACTTTGATATTGGATCTTTGCATTGACGTTTTTTATTAATGCATTAAAATTTTCATTGATATCATTTCTCTTACGTTCTCATCAGGGTTTTACATTAGGGTTTGGTTTGCCTCACATGGCCTTTGTCTTTTTTGATCTTAAGTTACTTAATATCCAACAACCCACAACATCATTAAAACTTCAGTAGGCGATATGATTTGTCCATTTACTTTTCAAGGTCTTATAAAGTGTTACCTCAAGGTTTCCCCATAATTCCTACAGCGAATCTTCAAACTCATGTGTACACGGAGGAATATACTATATGCATATAACAGTCGTTTAAAATTACAATATATTCTCCTTTTCTTTAAACAAAGTGATTAGGTAAACATAATGTGTCGTGCAGATTATTTATTTGCAAAATAGCACAAAGGGTTGGTTTAAAAATATTATATTATTTTTAAATATTTGTTTAAGCCAAAAACCATATCGCTCTAAGCTAAATAAAATCGTATTGTGGATTTTGGTTTTAGTGATAATAATTATTTTAAGAATCTTAATCTTAAATGAAAATAATTGAATTTTTTAATATGCAACATTTCATAAAACAATTTTTAAATGAATTTTATGTCTTGTAAAATATGACATAATGGTCAAGTTGGGTTATGTCTATTTGTTTATTGTCTATTATATATTTTCCTTCAATAAATAAGTTGGGGGTAGGGTTTTTCATTGGCTTGTTGTGACAAGGATCTAAAGGTGGGTGACCCCTCACATAGAGGCTCACCCTTGTGGGTTCCAGGAAGTCTAGGTTGCTGCTAAGTCACAAGTTATTGGTATATGTGGCTTACACGTGATTGAATATACTCTTGGGAGATTGTTGCTCCCATGGTTAAAAAAAAATAGAGATTGATAAAAATATTCATTAATTAAATTCTTTAATCACCAAAAGTAATTAATTTAATATCCCAAAGTGTTGACTATCCCAATTAAGCACATAACCAAATCTTTGGCACAATTGTCAGAATTTAAATTTGAGCGAGATAAAAGAATAACATAATCCCCACAAAGTCAAAATCACTTCTAACATGATTCACTAAGTTATCGTATGGTCATTCCATGAAAATTATTATTTACTAGTATCCCTTAAATCACATTAAGGGCTCAGTTTTCAAAGTGTATGTATTTTCTTTATCAAAAGTTTTAGTTATGGAAAATGTAATGTAATGTCTAAACCAACCAAATATAGTTATCTTGTATTTAAAATTTAACATTTGATATTTTAAGGTGTAAACATTTTTTTGTCGAACTAACCATTTAAGTATTTTATTTTGATATGCTAAAGTGTCTAGTTCACCAAATTACATATCGTAACAAACACTTTGGATCAAAGGTTAGATCTCTGCAACCTTGTTTGGGGTTAAGGTGAAACAATGCAATTTTACTAGGAAATTGTGATCAAATCCCCCCAAGGATGATGGTCAAACTAGATCTCCAACTCAAGTACGACCCTCCCAAATTTGAGAACATAGTATGGTAATGAGTATTGGAAATCAATGTATGTCCTTAATCATGTTTATGAAGTTCTTCAAACGACTTATGATCTGCAACATTTGTAGGGCAAGTTTCATGGAAATTGCCTAATCAATGAATTTCCTCAATCATGTTTACGAATTTATTCAAACAACTTATGATATGCAACATTTTTAGGGTAACTTTCAGATATTTCCTAAGGTAAATTGCATTACTAGCTCAACTATGACACATTAAAAGTAGAATATATGGTTTTGAGATTAATATTAAACATAGTGGTACTATATGGAATACAAATGTATTCCCCAACAACATTAAACTCAAAGGAAAACCATCACAAAAATATGATACAAGAATCCTTCGAGATTGAATCCAAATTCATGGAAACTAGTGATTCAATGGCATGGGGATGTAAGATTTTCCCACATGCATTTCTTCGATTTTGAGCCACATAGAATATGGATATGAAATTACATATTAATTCATCATATATGGCTGTCACAACATCATCAAAATCAGATAAGATCCCTCATACAAATATGGTATAAAACTACTTCAAGGTTGAAGCCAAAATCCATGGAGACTAGTGATACAATGACACGATAATGCAAGCGGTTCATACATGTATTTATAATATTTCGACTTATAGAGAATATGGAAATAATATTACAGAGCCATACATCATATATTTCTTCCCCGTCATTATCAAAATCATATAAATTTCCTCATACAAATATGATATAAAGATACTTCAATATTGAATCCAAATCCATGAAAACTAGCTATTCAAGAGCATGGGAATGTGAGTCTCTAACATATGTATTCTTGATATTTCAACTTACGGAGCATATGAAAATGATATTACAAATCCATAAATCATAAATCATATCTTGGGCACCAATTATCCTCAACAAGGCACAATAATCACTCCAACAAGTGCGCCATCGAATGTGAGTGTGGGGGGATGGAGAAAAAGGAATGAGAGAATAGGGAGATAGATGAGAATTTGAGTGTATGGAACTTCAACCTACAACTAAAAATACTTCATTAATTCCAATTATATTTCTAAATTGCCCCTCCATTAACCAACTTGGAAAGGAATCCAACTCCCTCAAAATTGCTTCACAAACAGGGAGAGTGAACATTCATCGTGCAATGGACAAGCAAAAGCTATCCAAAATTCCAAAGGCCAATTAAAAAATGATAAAAATTTATTCTCATTCCTCATGAAATCCTTTTACTAACTTAATTAGGCCTCCTAAGGTCAAATTTCCCTCCCTAGGATTCCTCCAACTCATCTTAGTGGATTAGTAAATCATATGACACTTGTCTTCCTCCGCAAGCTCCAATTCTTTCCCCGATTCAAATGGATGCCTCTAACTCCCAAAGTCAACCTCTTGGTGGATATTTTAAGCCCTTTCATGTTATATTTTTCATATGTCATCAATCAGGTATGAATTTTTCATACTTGTCATAGAATATTTCGTCATTTGTTGTCATGGGGTGCATGGAATCTCCTTCTAAGTGGCACACATTGTATTATAGTCTCTTCCTCTTCCATAGGATTTAATCTCCTTTATCAATTATAATTCCTTGGCTCATTATATCATATTTTACACCACATTACCATCCAATAACGTTACATTACACATGTGTTCAAATTTGGATGAATATCATGTCAAGTGTGCAAGAAATCTAGTTACACAAAGGCTCCACAAGCTTCCAATCAGTGTCTTCATGAACTGATTCCACCTTATTTTCTTATAATTTATAATTTATGTGACCCATTTAAATGTGAACATGGTAAAATAAATTCCTTTTAGGTCCCATATCCCCTTATTACAAAATTTATTTCTCCACCTCAACCTAGGGAACTAACATGTTGGCGGAACATTGTTTGCAAGTAGTCTCACTTTGAAATTATTTAATTGGGGACATGATGGTCCTCCCCACTCGATATTTATTTTCCTCAATCAATTTAAAACATGGATTTTGAATAACCTTCTTTCCTTCCAAAACTTTTCTTCAAACCTTAGTTGCAATTTGAGTAGTGGCACTCATGGACTACAATTGTGTGTTTACAAAAGTAAATATATGTGGATTTTTGCATGTTGATATATCCAGTGATATAATACTAACACCAAAAGGATTAATCAAATACATAAAAACAAAATTTGCACAAATAATCTTCACCTCCATCTTTTGGAAACCTTTCCTTAACTTTCATCCCTCTTTGCTTATGTATAACTCTTTGAAGTTGGTACTGAGTTGCAAAACTTGAATTTGCAAGATTCCAAGAAAGTTTCAAAGAGGAAATGCCATTATTATTTCTTCTCTACTCTCATTACAATCAACTTATCAAGTGGTGACTTAATATCCCCTATTTCTTGTTGCCCCCAAAATTGGAACCAATGAGACCAAAAATGATCCTAGGGTCCCATATGATCTTGATACATGCATGGTGTGAAATGATTATGATGAAATTCCATGAACAAAAAAAATGTGAAAATGAAATACATATCTCAAAAGGTCTCCCACGTAGGAAACCAGAGCACTTCTCTGCAAAGATGAAATCAAAAAAGTGAAGGTTGGTTTGCTTCCTAAAATCAACAATCAAAATGCTACTCCAAGTGCGATGAAACCAAGAAATACTAGGATCCCATTGCTTGTATTGCATCCTTCCAATAATCATGAATAAAAAAATAAATATCATGAAAGTAAATAACAAAATCATACAAATTTACATCAATAAGTCACCTCATCAAAGAATCATGAAAGTTCTTGTACATCCATGTAATTAGATCATCATGTGGCCCATACATACAAGCATTAAGTATTATATCAAATATGATCCAATGAAATAGGTGAGAGTAACATGTCCTATAATTCAGCTCTAAAAGAATTTAATATGCATCAAAATAATAATAATCCATGTGTCCTTTCATCTAAGAAGTAGATGAAGAGCCTCCACCAAAATTTGAACCAAATAAGGAGCAAAGAAAATATGGAGACTTCAACTGGCTCCAAGAAGTATCATCAATAAACCCATGAATATGTATATCATCAGGAAATTAAAAAGGATGTTGTTGCTAATAATAATTTTCTTCAATCATATATCTCTTCACCCAAGTGTAGGATGAAGGTCCTCCAACATCAAATGTACTAGGAAAGGAGCAAGGAAAATCATGAGTCTCCTAGTAACTTAAGTGAATACCATAGGTGCATCCATGTAGATGTGTATCATCATAATGTAAGAAGGGATGCTTTCTGAAAATTTAAATAATATGGTTCTCTAATCATTTCATCATAAAAAAGAAGATATAAATTCCATACTGTTCACATGTAACCATCAAAAAGAAACCTTCCATGCATACCTCATTAGGATGAATGCTAAAAAAATTGGAAGTGTAGGATGTAGGAGGAAAAAAAAAACTCACCCAAATGATCCGAAAGTGAAAAATTTTCATCATGTGAAGGATCCATAGGGGTAGGAGTATGCACTTCCCTTAAAAATGTAAAACTCTCCTCATGTGTTGGTTCCAAGGTTGTGGAATCATGCACTTCTTCAAAATGTGTGAAACCATTTTCAAGAGGAAACTCAAGTTCCTCTTACACCATGAAAAATTATTGTCTCTCATCAAGATTATATTCAAACACATCAAGAACATTCAATTTTTTTTTGTTTCTCGCAATCCATCATGTCATGAGAATCCTCCAAGCAATCTATGATATGACAATCTGAAACATAGGAGGAAGAACAAGTATCTTGCAACCTCTCAAGAAGTTGCTCAATTTGAATTTTGAGCTTATAAATATCTTCATTATTATTCAAGTAGGAGTCATGTAACTGTTCACTAATATCAATCACATTATTTCTATCAAAATTCAAAGACATGAAATTACCTTCGATGTTGGACATTTCTCTTCGAATCTTCTCCATGTCTTCAAGGAACGATGGCTCCTCCAAAGAAGAAACATTCCAACAATAATTTTATACCAATGCTTGAGTGTCATGGAGTATGCTAAGGGCCTTATAAATATCCCTTTCAATCATCTTTAAATACCCTTCAATGAAGGATGGTTCATGAGATTGAAACTCCTCTTCTTCTTTCCTTTTGAATTGATCAACTTATTGAAGATCAAGTGGTGACAGGGAAGTTGATATTTGTTCTTCATTATCTGTCACAAGGTATTTATTATCACCCTATAATTTTCCTATGGTTGTGGTAGGAAGTCACAGGGGTAACCATTTCGAACCAATATTTAGACTCTATTCTAGCCAATGCAGTCTAAGAGGGCTCTCTCTTGTCACTGAAATATTCACATATACATATGGATTTAAAGAAGCACTCAAAAGGCTATATTTATGGTAGGAACATGATATTTGCAGACTTAAATATGGTGAAATAGACTGAAAAGAAATACCATTGAGCAATGCAGTCACAGCATATAAATCTTCAAGGGTGTTAGAACATTATTGAGTGGTGAGTTTCCTATGAAATCTGAGGCAACGTGGCAATTATGTTCATTCAAAATTATCTTGAAGTGATGACAGATGGAAATAAGGAAAGAGCCTAGTGAGAACCATAGGCATCTACCAAGGCTGAATCTATAGGAACAACTTTAGCGAAAATATAACAGGGATAATAAATGAAACATAGCACCTATCAGTGGATGAATTCTATCACATTCATTAGAAACACATAACAAATAATATTTCCAATGAAAGGAGTGCTATCAAAAATGAATTCCTTGCATACAACATAGAAATGTATTTGTAGAAAATAAATACATGAAAATGAAGTACAAGAAACACAGACTGAACAGGAAACAACTTGATGAATCTGAGAAAAATCAAAGCATAATTTTCATTAAATATTCCAAGAAAGTAAGAGAGCTACAAAACCCAAGTGCTAAGGCTTGTGAATGAGAGGTTCGAACCCTTTCTTCCTCTTTCAAGGGCATATTTATAGAGTCCTGGGATCCCGATACCAACCTCGAATTAGAGCCTGAAAACTGGTTACAAAAATGGGGATCTAATTTGAATGATCATAAAATACCAACAACCTCTAATATGTCAAGATCGCCATGATTGTTAACAAAATATGAAAGCATGCTCGGAAGCACATGCTAGACAAAAATGGAGAATTAAACACCTGGAAACCATGCATGTCAGGTGGAAATGATGGCTCTTCGACGATGTGCAACACCTTCATTCCATGTGTGTATCTCCACCTGTGAAATAGCCTCTGGAACGTAGATCTTACCTCAAGATACATTTCGGGTCGTCAATCTAGGGTTTGTGGGAAACAAAAAATTGGCCAATAGATTTCTAGAATTTTAATTTGGTCTCTTCGGCCCTCACCTATTCCTTTCCACCTTTTATCTTTCCATGGCGTCGATCTCTGTAGGATTCATTTTTCAGCGGTCGATCTGAGATCAAGCTGCAGGGAGAGGAAATCGAAATTCTGACTTTTCATAATAAAAACTTTACATTTCCTCTTTTCTGCTTCTACCCTTCCACTTCCACCTTTAGCAAAAAATAGAATGTGGATATTCCAATTTTATTCATCGAATCTCTCTTCTTCCATCTTTGCATTTTCGCTTCCATCGTTTCGCTTCTTCCTTTAGCGGAAAACGGAATGCGAATCTTCCAATTTTCTTCATCGAACCTCTCTTCTTTCGCATCTTCATTTCCGCTTCTTCCCTTCCTCTTTTGTCTCTTGCTGAGAACGAAATGCAAAAAATGAACTTTTAATTTCCTCAAAGCTCGGTTTTTTACCGTTCCGCTTCCACCGTTTTCATTCCACATCATCGATATTTAGCAGAAATTCTTTGATCTGTCAATCTGGTGAATTAGGGAACAAAAAAATTCAACTTTTTATAACCAAAAAATTTGTTCTTCCACTTTTCGCCCTTTGACTTGCGAAATCCTCATAGACAGTTGATCTTATTCATATATTTTATGGACCATCAGATCCCAGATCGCGGAAGGAGGAGATCGTGATTTGAATTTTTTATGACTAAACCTTTGTCTTTTCCACTCTTGACCCTTTGCTAGACTATTTATCAAGGGAGGAAGCATCCCGGGCCATTGAATCTCGGATCGTGGAAGGAGGAAATCAAGATTCCACTTTTCATAGCCAATTTTTTACCTCTTTCGCACTCCCACTCCCGATTTTCCTTTGCTGGAAATGATTTTTAGCCCTTTCATTTCTTTTGCAGGTTGCATCTCCACCATCCATTCTTTCCAAGACCTATCCTTGATCATATTTTTCATACCAGGCTCATTTTCAAGGTTGCGCCTAAGTATTTTTTGACTGTTTTGACATTCAGGATTAGGAATAAGCTTCCTAAGAAACTTCAAACCCCTTTCCTGCATACCTCTAGGTCATAATTCATGAAACGTTTTCGACCCTACCCCTCATTTTCCACTTGTTTGGACCTTTGAATGGGAAATTAGCGTAGGTGCGTTATGTAGAAGCATTGAAAATTTAGCATAAGTGCTAACAATGGCTCCAACTCAGGGATGCTATCCTCCCTGTGAGGTAGAAAAGAACCATGTAGACCAAGTTCCTTCAAATTCAAATTTGACTGAAAAAAGAAAACTAAATGACAATCCCTATAGGAGACCTTATTTCCTTCACCTCTAGCTTTAATTCTAACATGAGGGCTATCCACACATGCAATGTTAAAGTAAAATGGTATATACAATGAAAATGGAGCTGAACTTACTTTTACAAAAAATAATGTTTGAGGATCCTCACATTTACAAGAGCTCCAGATACTAGACCACCCTCCATATCATACAAAACATAGGAATTCTTTCCTCCAAAGGATGCAATTTTATATGGGCCCTTCGACAGGTGATCAAACTTACCATGCTTCCCTTTGTCCTCATATGGTGCATCCCACAGTAAAACTACATCTCCCAACTGGAAATCATCAGGATTCTTCCTTTTGTCAAATATTTCCTTCATTTTCTCTTGAAACTTCTAAGTTCTGTCAAATAACTACTCCCTGTATTGTTATAGTTCAATCAAATGATACATCCTCCTCTGAGTTGGATGTGTTTCTTTTTTCTCTTCCTGTAGAAAATTCATCACTGGTAAGATCAGAGACATGGAAAAATCACTTCAGAGCCATAAACCAGCTGGAAAGGTGATATGCCAATGGACTTGTTCACGCTAATTCTGTCAGTCCACAAAGCATGGATTAGATTTGTGTGCTAGGCCTTCTTATTATCCTGCAATAACTTTGGATGATTGTCATGAGGCTCTTACTGTAGGATTCAACCAACCCATTTCTGTATGGGTAGTAGGATGTGGAGTGTCCCAATTGTATGTGATATTTGGAACAAAACTCATCACTTTTCATTGATTTGAAAGCAGGAGCATTATCAATGATTATATTCCTAAGGACCCCAAACCTTGACAGGATATGCTCCTCCAGAAACTGCATAATTAATGTCTCTTTAGTTTGTCTTGTGGGGATGGCCTTGATCTATTTTTTGAAGTAGTCAGTGGTAGTGAGGATCCACCTATGTTTTCCTGAGGAATATGGATTTATTTCTCAAATGAAATATATTCCCCATTGTGAGAAAGGGGCTTCATCTTGTATGAGTTTCAAAGGAAATGGTAATAACTTCCTTCTTCCCTCAAAAATATGACATGTGTGGTAGGGAAAGACTTTCTTGTGAGTATCATAGAAGATGGTGGGCCAATAAAACCCCACCCTCATGATTTTTTTATAGTGGCCTTTGAATAGTGATGGCCTCCAAATTCCCTCGCATGGAATTCCTCAATGAGTCTTTTTTCCTCCGACTCATCCACACAATTCAGCAGCACCCCTCCTATCTCTTTCCAATACAATTTTCCCTCTAGGATACAAAACCTTGAAGATTTTTGCTTGAGAAATATGGCCCTTGTCATGTCCATACCCTATGGATCCTGCAGATGTTGTAACACAAAAATGATATCAATGTACCATGAGGATGACAGAAAATGATCACCTGCTGGGGGCCCTGGTTGTCCCTAAATATTTTTCTCTTCTGCTGACAATTCAACAATCATGTGTAGGCTGAGAGCATCGCAATTGGATTGGGCGATAAGCTTGTCTAGTCCTTAGTCTTTAATCAACTTTGTGGGATTGATATCTAGTTCATACTCAAGCAGGACTTCTATCCACTTTCCCCTTCATCCCTCGGGACCAGGTTGGGTCAAAATATCCTTTACATTGTTGGTGGGGCATGAGTAATGATATGGGAATGAAGGATTTACGCTCAAAAATATTTGAAGGTCTGTACCAAGGCATAACCTTGCTTATCCAGGATATTATAGTTAAGAGGAGCATCTCTCAAGGTCTTGTTGTAAAAAGAAATGGGTTGTTCATATCCCTCATGATTCTTCTCCAGTAATACCCCTTCCACTATGTTCTTTGAGGCAAATGAAAATGTGAGGATGTCTTTAGAAAAATCAAGGATGGCCAACACTGGAGCTTTAGAAATGGACTTCTTTATGTCTTCAAAGGATTGTTTGAATTCGGGAGTCCACTTGATTTCTTTATCCTTCCCCAACATGTCCTTTACATATTTCACTATTTCAGTAAAGGCAACAATAAATATTTTGAGAAAGTTTACCTTTCCTAGAAAGGATTGAACCTCCACCTTATTTCGAGGGAGCTCAATATTGTTGATCACCTCAACCCTCTTTAGATATATCCTAATTCCTTCTTGAGAGATTATATGTCCCAACAACTTCACTTCTTTCATAGCAAAGAATGATTTCTTCAGATTTAGGGATATGCTGAACTTTCTTCATTTTCTTAACATTCTCAAGAGGTGTGTGACATGTTCTTCATCAGATTTGGAAAAACCAGTGATATCGTCTACATAGATTACCATATTTTTTTCTATTTTCATCATCGAAGGCTATGTCCATGGCCCGCTGGAAGGTTTCCTCTACATTCATAAGCCCAAATGGAATTTTAACATACATGAAAGTGCCCCAGGGTGTGGTGAAGGTTGGCTTCTCTTGATCCTCTGAGTGTACCACAATCTTGTTATAATATGAGAAGCCATCCAGAGTGGAGATCTTGTGAGAACCCACTAGTCTCTACAAGATATGGTCCATCTTAGGAAGTGGGTAATGGTCCTTCAAATAAACTCTATTCAAGTTCCTAAATTCAATGCATATTCTTATTTCCCCAGCGTTCTTCCTAACAGGGACCATATTTTCCACCCAGTGTGAGAATCTGAGGGCCACAGTGATTTTATCCTAGAATAACTTCATGATCTCCTTTTCTATCAAGGGCAGTAGTTTGGGATTCATTCTTATCAGCTTCTGTTTAAAGGGAATCTTGCATTTCTTGATTGGTATGGTATGTTGGATTATGTTTGTATCATATGCCTTAAGGTCACTATAGCTCGAAGAAAATGCTTCAGAGTATTATGTCATTAGTGAGATGTATTTATGCTTGGCTTTAGATCAGAGGGTTCTTGATATCTTGATGACCGTGGGTTGATTTTCCATCCCTATATTTACATTGTCAACATCTTCACAACTTGGGACCAATTGAGGTTATTTAGCCACATCATTGGGATCAAAAAGTTTTTCTAAAGGAACTACACACCTGGGGATAATGTTACCTTCCAACTACAGGATCTCCTTGCCATAGATATTGTTCACATATTCTTACTATCTATCGGCCTCTTAAAACTCTGGATCCCCAACTTCATGAGTCTCGCTGTCATTAACATTTTCAATAGGAGAAACATCCTCCTCTCGAGGAATTTATTTAGGAGAAATAGTCCGGCTTTGCAAGGATGCTTCATTTTCTTCATCAATAGTCAATCCATCAAATTCCCTAGTGAGAGTGAGGAATTTATGGATTTGATTATCACCTTCAAAAAATTTCTATCTCTGCACGTTATTTGAAATAGGATCTCGGTTCCTAACTTCGAATTCGTATTTCTTGTCGAGGTGCATAGGGACCTGAAAACCCGTCGTGGAAGTGTCTATGGAATCAACGATGCAATTTCATAATCTAGGGATCATATTAAAATTGCATTCCTCAAAGAATTCTACGAGGTCCTGAGCAACATTTCTGTAGCTCCTCATCTTGGGATGTCTTTCCTGATACTCACCTATCATTTTTTTAAGCACTAGATCTGAGTCCCCATGTATTACTACCCTTCTAACTTGAAAATCCTTCAGGTTTTGAATGGATAACACCATAGCCTCATACTCTGCCTCATTATTTGTACAATCAAAAGCAAGTTTGTAGGAGTAGTATAAATTCTTCCCTCCTAGGGGGCTTCTCCAAACTCCAGCTCCTACTGATTCCTTGCATGTTGCCCCATCAAAACTTACCTCCCATACTCCATTCATCTCTTCCTGAGTGGTTACAAAGGAAACGTTACTTTATTCTTATATTTGTCTGTGTCTTCTTTGGTAAAGAAAATAGTTGATCCATATCAATATCTAGTGCATAGATGGGGTGGTTGTTTGGTCTTTCAGCACTGGTCACCATGTATGCTATTTTTTTTCTCCTTAAAGAGCCTTCTCTATACTCTAAGACAGGGATGGTGGCATACAAAATATCCATTTGAATAGTACCATTAAGTTTTCCTACCTAATATATTCATAAAAAAATCCCAAACTTTGGATGGATGTCAGCTATAACTACATCCATGACCAGGTTTTTTGTAGGGATTTGGGCTAAATAAGCAACTAGATATTTGATTAGTTTTAGACACCTAACTTTATTGGAATCAAAAGAGAAAAGATATGTGTAGGTTCTGGTCACTTCGAATCCCAGTTCCTCCATGATTATCCTAGGAATCAGATTTTGGGAGGCTCATGAATCATACATGGAATTGTGTAAGATGGAATTGTGAATAAGTTAGACTGATATAGAAAGTGGGGTATCTTCATCAGCAGACTCTTGTACACGGTGTCCAAAAAGGAAGGTGGGATTATCATATTGGATATTTAGGGACTCTGACATTGCAGAAACTTCTCCTGGAGGCTTCAACATTGAGGAAATTTTAAAATGATACTCAAAATTTTTTAACAGCTCAGTGAGAGGGACATAGATTTTTATCTTTGCAATTTCAACCTCCATACTAAAAGAGGTCTTCTCCTGATTTGATCTCCTTATATTGTCTTTTTTTTCCCCTTCCCTTTAGGATATTCTACATTGGTGGAGGTGTCCATAGGGGTTGGAATTATATTTGGTTTGCTCATAGTGGATTTTTTTGGTGCCTCTTTATTTGTTGTAACAGGAACATCTCTGCTTCTTAGACTGATTTGTGTCTACACCTCCATGACAACAAGTTGATATCCTATATGAAAGTCCTCTGTTTCCCCAGCAGGCATGTCTCTCTTTTCAAGATAAGCATTATCATGTTCTTCTTTGGTCATAAAGGTGGAGGGTGAGTTGGTGTCAAGATGATGGATTTCCTCTTTAGCTTGATTCTCATTGTCCCGATCCACATAATTTTCTTGGAAAGGAGGTCTAACATATATATTAAGAGGGTTTTTCTGGTCTCTCTACCTATTTTGGGGCATTTGTGGCCTTCTATAATTTTGGTTGGCTGTTCTGTTGCTCTTAATTTTCCTTGGGAGGTGGTCTACCATCCACAGAGAGTCTCTCCATTATACTTTCCATGGTTCTTAGCATTGTGTCTATTCTAGCCTCTTGTGAGCTAGAGGTAGAGGACTGTTCAATTTCTTTATCTTTTCTTCTCTCTTCTATTTCTCCTTCCTCCCTTCCCCCTTCTCCCCCATCTCTTCTACATTCTCCCTCCTCTCTTCTATGCTCTCCTTCCTCCCTTCTCCATTCTCCTTCATCTCTTTTCTTTTTTCTTGCAACGGTTAGGCTTACTTCCACCTCTATGGCATCTTTCATCATAGATTCCAAGGAGAAGGATCTCCTTTCACATAGCCACAAGGTAAACTCACTATTGAATTCTTCAACATAATTGAGTTGGGAAGAACCAATGGGAGGTTCAAACTGGGTAGGGATGGCATTGTACACCTTCATAAACCTATCAGAAAAATATTGGACAGATTCACTCTCCTTTCTCTTCATGGAATTTTATTAGGATAGATATAGCTTAGGCTTCTTCTTGTCTTCCCACTTGTGCTTGAAGGTGTCTTCAAAGGATTGATAGTTCAGGATGGAGTCGACTCGAAGGTTTTTATCCCATTTTCTTGCTTCTCTAGCCAAAATTTGAGCAAACAATCTAACCTTAACATCACCTTGATCCATTTCCTCCAGGTCTATCCAATATAAGAACCATCCCAAGTGCTCCTCAACTGAATACCCCCTCACCCCATTGAATTGTTTGAGCCTTTGGAGTATCCCAGAGGGAGGTCAGGGAGAAAAATAAGGAGCTGTAAAGGGGAAAATATGTTTTCCATCCTTGGAGGTATAGCATGGTTTACATGGGGAATTAATACTAGTGTGACAACAATTGGTATGATGTGAGGAATTGCAGGAATGTGGGGAGTTGTACAACTCGACAATGAATGATGATTTTTATTGGAAGCAGTGGGAGACAAATATGATGAGACAGATTGCCTTATGAGAGTGGAATTTAACAGGGTTAATTCAAAAGTAAGTGTAGGGAAGTATGGGTCATGCAAGTTTTGGAAGTCCTTTCCTAGACTGTTGATCTAGGGAAGAAGCACCCTGGGCCATCGGATCCTAGATCGCAGAAGGTGGAAGTTGGGATTCCACTTTTCATAACCAAATTTTTACCTCTTCCGCACTTTCACTCCCGATTTTCCTTTGGAGGAAATTATTTTTGGCCTTTTTATCTCTTTTGCAACTTGGATCTCCACCATCCATTCTTTCCAAGACCTATCCTTGATCGAATTTTTCATATCAGGCCCATTTCCAAGGTTGCTCCTAAGGATTTTTTGACTTTTTTGACATTCGGGCTTAGGAATAAACCTCACAAGCAACTTCAAACCCCTTTCTTGCATACCTCTAGGTCATAAGTAATGAAAATTTCTTGACCCTAGCCCCCATTTTCCACTAGTTTGGACCTTTGAAGGGGAAATTAGCGTAGATTCCTTGTGTAGAAGCCTTCAAATTTTAGCATAGGTGGTAATAGTATTCATCTTCATGCTTATGATAACTTTGTATTGCAGAAAAATTTTCAAATCTTATCTCTATGTCACTGACATAGAGTTGTGAGCACCCATAAGTAGGTACTCCTTCACAGTTCAAACATCCATTGGTAGATTCCCTTCATCCATGTCCACTGTAGAATGTGTCTCTGAATGATATTATATATTTTCAAGGGACTCTTCTTCATTATCATGTGATGTTTCCTTAAGTTTTTCAAAGTCACTTGGGAGTGAATTTTGATCCTCATAATGTAATTCTTTTTTTGTTTCACCTTCCTGTTTGTGGATTGTTGATTATTACTTAATGAGTTGAAAATTCCATTATTGTTCCTATATCCATTCAAAAAATAATAAAAGTATTCAAAAGGAATGGTATTATCTATCTCTCCATGATGGAAACTTCTACTATCCCCTGCTACCATCTTACCCCTAAGTTTCCTAGCCATCAATTCGAATCCTTGCATGAGTTCCTTGGTCATATAATAAAAATATGACTTGATGAGATTTTTAAATTCATCCTTATAATCCATAACTTAAATATCTTCCAATACCATGCTCCAATACCACTACAATGTCCCTACTTGGAACTTTGGGAAAGAATGTTTTTTTGACAATTTTCGAGCTTCGCTAGTCAAGGCTGTAGGGGGTTCCAACTGACTCCAAATGGTATTGAATTTGAAATTAAATCATATGGTGAGTCTTATAACATTCCAATATGGTATATGGAAAATTTGGATCAGATTTTATACCTTTGAAACCTTGTTTTTGGTTAAGGTGAGACAATCCAATTTTATTAGGAGATTGTGTTCAAATCCCCCCAAGGGTGATGGCCAAAATAGCTCTCCAAATAAAGTACAAACCTACCAAATTTGATAAAAGAGTATAATAATTAGTATAAAACATACATGAATGTACTTAATCATATTTATTCAGTTCCACAAACATCTTACGATCTATAAGGTAACTTTCATGGAAAATACCTAAGGGAAATTGCATTACTAGCTTGTCTTTGACACATGAAAACTAGAATATATGGTTATAAGAGTAATATGAAACATGTTTGTAATATATGGAATACAAATTTATTCCCCAAAATCATTAAAATCAAAGGAAACCCCTCGCACAAATCTGATACAAGTCTCCTTCAAGATTGAATCCAAAGTCATGGAAACTAGTGATTCAATGGCATGGGGATGCAAGCTTTTCACAAATGAGTTTATTGTATTTAGATATGAATAGAATATGGATATGAAAATACAGAGAAATACATAATATATTTCTGTCAAAACATCATCAAAATAATGTAAGATCCCTCATACAAATTTGGTATAAAATTACTTCAAGATTGAAGCCAAAATCCATGGAGACTAGTGATACAATAGCATGATAATGCAAGCGTATCATACATGTATTTCTGATATTTATACTTAAAAATAATATGTAAATAATATTACAGAGCCATACTTCATATATTTATTCCCCATAATTATCAAAATCATATAAATGTCCTCATACAATTCTGATATAAAGCTACTTCACTATTGGGTGCATGGAATCTCCTTCCAAGTGGCACACATTGTCTTCTAGTCTCTTGTCTTCCATGGGTGTTAATATAATTTACCAATTATAGTTCATTATCTCATTATATGGTATTTTATACCACATCACCATCCAATAACATTACAATACCCATGTGTTTGAATTTGGATGAAGATCATGCCATGTGTGCGGGAAATCTAGTCACCCAAAGGCTCCACAAGCTTCCAACTGTCTTCATGAACCCTTGCCACAATATTTTATTATAATTTATCATTTATGTGACCCATTTAAATGTGAATATGGTAAACTAAATTCCTTTTTGGTCCCATAGACCCTTATTAAAAAAGTTATGTCTTCATCTCAATCTAAGGAACTAGTAGGTTGGTGGAACATTATTTGCAAGTAGTCTCATTTGGAAATTATTTAATTGAGGACATGATATATTTTGATGTCAAAATATTGAATATTCAAATTATTGACTAAATATTTAAATATGAAAATTTTAACGAACCAAAATTATATTAAAAATTAAAATCCCTCACTTCTATTGGAAGAGAGAGAGCAGCTTATATGCTTCATTCACAAAGATCTGAAGGCCATTGGAAATAATTGGGCTATTGACCCTTTGAATGGAACCTAGAAAATGCTGACTCCCAATGATGGTCCCCACTTTACTAGAATATCATCATTGTCTCAGTGCGTTTTTGTTAATCGAAAGATGGTTCTCATAACCAGAGTGTATTCAATGAAGAGTGTATACATTTATGGTTTTCAATTAGCGAGATGGAGCCCCGAAAGAGTGTTTACACATCAAAACTTGTTTTCGTTCTCTGTTTATTATTCCAATGGACTTGTCTACGTGGTTGGCTACAAAAATTATTCCTCCTATGATCAAACAACATGACGCATAATGAAACAAT
This sequence comes from Pseudotsuga menziesii, assembly GCA_001517045.1. Classification (NCBI taxonomy): domain Eukaryota; kingdom Viridiplantae; phylum Streptophyta; class Pinopsida; order Pinales; family Pinaceae; genus Pseudotsuga; species Pseudotsuga menziesii. The sequence goes on from LPNX010698882.1 coordinate 34,298, forward strand.
GTTTTCATGGAAGGTAAATTCATGGTGTTAACTGCTAGATGTGAACACATATTGGAAATAAGTGTATAAGTTTTCAATCCAAGTTCTGGGATGTGGAAATATATGTGGAATTTCAACGATGACCTATGGAATTTAAAAAAAATATATTATTCTGGAAACTTGTATTCCTTTAGTGAACACCCTATTATGAAATGTGATCATGAGAACAACTTTTGGACTCATGTGGCTTCTCTTCCTTCTCCTCCAGGAGATAATTACTTCATAATGGTCAATGAATATTTTCATATCTGATATATAAACACTGATAAATACTATTATTTATCTCTTTCAATTCTAAATATCACCGTCCCTTAAGTCTGCATACTCAGGTTTATATGTATAAGCTTAACTAGTCATCGAAATCAAGGTTTTGAGCCTCCTATTGCAATAATAACTGAGTATTGTCCATGGGAATGATTTTGTATGGTATAATATGATTTAATATGATGTATTAGGCTATTTAAAATGAAATTATTAGGTATTATGTACGTTTATGTTACAAAATTCAAGCTTATTTGCACACCCTTGCTAGATTAATAGTTAATTTTGGCTAGTCTGGCTATTCTTTAATTTTAGAGAGTTATAATCAGTAATTTTTGGTTCTGTAAGTTTCCTCATATCACTGAAATACATATATAACCATCCATCACCCCATATCATAAATTTTTTTAGGTCGTACTAGGTTTTGGGATCCTCCATTGCGCAGGGTCTTACCAGGCCAAATTTGCCTAAAAACCCCAATTTCTTGCCAAACTCACCTGAATCTTCCAGATCTGTTACAAATTGTCAAAAAAAAAAATTAATGTTATCTGAAGGATTTATAAACCCTTTTCATGTTTCCCAAATCCCTTAGTCTAAAGGACTGAACTACGCGTCCTAGTTTCACAGTTAGGTGGCCCAAAAGCGTGGAAGTAGGTTTCCGTGGAGCAGATTATGAAATATAAATGGTGCTTGATATAAATGTGCTTGGGAAGAGGAAATTCACTATCTGAAATTTACCTTTGGTTGCTTCCCACTTCCTACTAGCTTGTCTGCAAATTATCCCAAGAAAATACCTTAATTTCCCTAACAACAATTTACTAAATGTTTGCAAGTGTAAAAGAAGAAATTTAATTTAACTTGCAGAAATAATAGTGTTCATGTGTGCATATCATACTTGGTAGATTACATAAACCTAGACACAAATATATTGTGATAGACTCATACTATCATATAACAAAATATTAATTAAGAGTTGTGTTCAGAATTCTATCATAAAGGCTCAAACTTTTACATGGTGAAATATTTACGAGTTACTTTTGTATTTCACTAAATAGTGAATGTAAACGAAATTTACTCAAATAATTCCGGAGAATATGCACGGCTAAATAAATCATTCATTCAACCATAAACTATACACACACACACACACACACACACACACACACACACACACACACATTGTCGCGACATATCAAAGCACTATAGCCACAAATACAAAGTTGGAAATTTACAATGGTGTTTCACCTTTTACATATATTCGGCTCTCAACACTTGTAAAAAACATAGATTGAGCACTTAAACTCTCCATATAGTTGTTTTTATTCTCTTCTCACTATGTCAACTGGTTTACAATCTTCTTCTTCTTTATATAAACAAACTAAAAATGCTTCTATGTGAAGATACCAACTTAACATTAAATATTAGAATAATTATTTACCTAGAAACTTATGTTCAAAAATTTAGTTTGACCTCTTTCTATAAAAGAGACGTGAACTCTTCATTCTATCAAAGAGACTGACATAAACTATCCTACTATAGATTTTGACAGAGCTGGTTGAGATGGTATGGGGATCAACAAGTAATTAATACTTCCAACACTCCCCCTTAATTATGAGCAGATGGGGATCTTTAAAAAAAAATATTACAAAATGTTTGAGAGATTTAAACTTTCTTTTTGCATGACAGAGTTCACTATGCAAAACTTGTCATTCCAAGATAACTTCACATAATCTGGGTTGTTTCCCTTTCTAAGTGTTTTGTAAAGATGTGTGCAAAGTGATCTTCATACCTATCAAATTATAAATAGATTTCTTTGTTGTTCACCAATTCTCTTATGAAGTGATACCTTGTGTCGATGTGTTTGGTTCTTTTATGGAACACATGATTCTACAACAAAGAAATAGATGAAATTTTTTCACAAAAAATGGTTGTTGGTTCTTTCCACTTCTGCAACAGGTTTTTTAAAATTATTTTCATCCAAACAACTTGGCATGCATCCCCTGTAGTTGCAACATACTCTGCTTCTGCTGAAGACAAAGTTACAATGGGTTGTTTCTTTGAAACCCGTGACACAACACTTGTACCAAAACAAAATGTGTCCCCAGATGTGCTCCTCCTGTCATCTATGCTGTCTCCATTTTGAAATTCAGTGTATCCAATCAGTTTAAAACTTTCTTAGGTTGAATACATAATGCCAAGATCCTTTGTGCCACTTACATATCTAAGAATTCTTTTACCAACATGCCAATGAGAGTCTTTTGGTGACTCCATGAATATTGAGACCATACTTACTCCATACATGATGTCTGGCCTTGTCGCAGTTAAATACATAAGGTTTCCAAACATCCTTTTAAACAGCATAATATTTGCAGTTGATTCATCATCATCCTTGCTCAATTTTAAACCTGTTATTACTGGTGTTGGGGCTATCTTGCAATTAGACATATTAAATCTTTTCAAAACTACACTTGCATACTTTTACTTTGATATAAAAATACCACTTTCATACTGATGGAATTAAAAGCCCAGGAAAAATTCATAAACCCCAAATCAATCATTTCAAGTTCGCTTTCCATGACTGTTCTTAAATCTTTTCTTCCAAAATCACCATTAAATATTATATCATCTACATACAGGAATGTAATTAACATGTTACCTTGATCATTAAATTTGGTTTACAGTGTCGGTTTACTTTCACTTCTATGAAATACATCTTCGGTGAGGTAAGAATCCATGCGACTATACCAAGATCTAGGAGCTTACTTCAAACCATAGAGTGACTTTTTTTATCCTGTACACTTTCTTCTCTTGATTTGGATCTTCATAGCCTTGTGGATTCTCCACATACACTTGATATTCCACATAGCCATTCAAAAATTCTAATTTAACATCCATTTGATAAACATGCCATTTGTTTTGAGCAATACTGGCCAAAAGTGTTTTGACTATGTCCATGCATGCGACTAGTGTGAAGGTGTCATTGACGTATATGCTGGGATGTTGTGTGAACCCTTTTGTGACCATTATTGCCTTCTTCTTTTGCAAATTCCCATCAACACCTTGCTTAGTTTTCTAAATCCATTTGATGTTGGTTACATCCTTATCTTTTTGTACATCTACCATATCCCATGTTTGATTCTTCTCAATGCATTCTATTTATTCATCAATGGTTTGTGCCCATACTTCTTCTTCAACTACTTCCTCAAATGTTAGTGGATCATGTTGATGTATTTGTAACTTCCGAATGTATTCATCTATGTATCTTATGTCTTGTAACTTGATGTTTATTTCAGGATGTATCTATTATGTAATTGAGTCATGTTGTCATGACTCGATGTTCTGATTGGGAGGATCTATAATGTAAACAAGTCATGTCAATTCATAGTGGGTAACCCTCCAATTGTCTAAGGGTTAAAGTCCTCGCAGTTCCGGGGCACTAGGGTTATTAGAATCTCCTAGTAGAGGTCGACCCTGGTAGGGTTTTAGTCATGTCAGGATTAGTATAAGTAGAGAATTGGAGTCTCTATTTATTACACAACTCATACACACTCAAGTGTAGTGCATAGTTGAGGAAGGAGAAGATACCGGGGCTAGACAGGAAGAAGGTTACTGATGTTGGGAGTGCATCTTACTATTTTGGGGTTTTACCTTTTGGGCTAATTTTATCTCTGAGGAAGTTGTGGGGTTTTCCTTTTATGGTTTCCTCAAGGAAAAAAATTGTGTTCATTGTCTCGTGTTTGATTGCTGTGCTTGTTATTCTCTCAATTAAAGATCCTAATAATGCTAGCTTAATGTTGAAAAACTAACATGGTATGAGAGATAACCTAAGAAGAAGACACTGTGAAGCTGCGGGAACTAGGGATTCCTATTTTGTGGATCTCTCTCCACATATTTTCAGCAAAATTAAGGTGGAATAACTCTCCTCCTTAGGGCGCATCTTTCTATCGAAGCCGAATCCAATTCTGAGGTTTTTTAGTTTTGGACCTATTAGTGCTACTCGAAATTAGGGCTTTTCAAAGAAGAGGAATTTTTTAGTGAGCCCAGGCCTGGATTTATCTCCTCCCAAAAATCAAAGTTAGGGACAAATTTGAAGGCATTTGGGTGGACAAAACTCCAGAAAAGCAAAACCCTAATTTGCTCCTGAACCAGCTCTATAGGATTTCAAGCTCAAATTTCAGATCCGACATCTTGACCTGGTAAGATCTAAAATATTTTGTATTTCCATTTGAGGTTCTTAGTTAAGATGTCTCATCATACCAAGCTTGATGAAAATATTGAGGGAGCTGATAACTTCCAAGCTTGGAAGTATAGGATCTCCCTGGTCCTGGAAGAAAATGAGCTAGACTCCTACATCCATGAGGAGGTTCCAGTTCTAAAGGGAGATGAGGATAAGGCCTTGCATAAGAAAAATTTGGTTATGGCAAAGAGGATCATTGCTGATTCTATCAAGGATCACCTTATCCCACAAGTGTCCTCTCTCAAGACACCTAAATTTATGTTTGATGCTCTAACCAAATTGTTTGAAGGGAAGAACATAAACTGGAAGATGACTCTGAGAAACCAAATGAAGAATGTGAAGATTCAGAATGCAAAGACCATCCAGTATTACTTCAGAATAATTTATCAGATCAAGGAACAACTAGAAGCAGTAGATGAAGAAGTGGAAAATGTAGATATTGTGATGACTACCTTGAATGGCCTTCCTAGGTCATGGGATTCTTTCATCGAAGGAATCTGTGCTAGAAAGAAGTTAGTCAGATTCAGCAGACTATTGGAAGAGTGATCTCAAGAAGAAGCTCGGATAGTAGCTTGAGAAGAAAAGATGGGAAGTGGAGATCAAGCTCTCATAGTACACTCTAAGTTACACTCCAAGTCAAAAATAAGGAAAACTCATCACTTCAAAGGTAAGCACTCTCACAAAGATAGCACTAGAAAAGATTTATCTAGGATCATATGTTATACATGTGATGAAGTAGGACATTATGCAAGGAATTGTCCTAATAAACCAAAGCCAACAAAGAGGAGCAACAAAAGAAGACATCATGCTTATATTGCAGAGGATGATGAACCATCCAAGAAAAGATCCAGATATGAAAGTGAAGACTCTTCAAGCAAGGATGAATATGTTTTGATCTCTTCTCTCATAGGTAACATTACTCATGGAAGTGATGATTGGATTATTGATAGTGGGGCTTCCAAACACATGACTGGATTCAAGGAATCCTTTGTGAGACTGTCAGAACATGAATCATCTCACAAGGTGAAGCTAGGAGATGACTACCAATATCCAATAAAAGGTAGTGGGGAATCTTCCTATAATCTAGACTCTAGAAAGTCTCTAACAATGAAGGAAGTATTGTTTGTACCAGGACCTAAGAAGAACCTCCTTTCCATATCAGCATTAGATGCAAAGGTAATGCGGGTTGCATTCATAGATAGTCAAGTCATCATGTGGCCAAAAGGAAAGACTATCGATGATGCGGTAGTGATTGGAGAAAAAGAAGGAGGATTATAAAAATTGAAGGGCCATCCAGAACAAGCCTTTGTCCATGACACAGTAGAGCCAAATGAACTTTGGCATAGAAGGCTTGCACATGTGCATTACAAAGCACTACCTATTGCAAGCAGAGCTGTCGAAGGCCTTCTAGAAATCCAAGCAAAACATGATGGGGTCTGCAATGGATGTGGGAAAGGGAAGAATACAAAGAATACATTTCCAAGTAGTGAAAGCAAAGAAAAAGGAATCTTGGAAATCATCCACTCCGATGTATGTAGTCCTATGTCATCAAACTCACTAAGTGGGTATGCATATTATTTTTCCTTTATTGATGATTTTTCTAGAAAGACATGGGTTTACTTCATGAAGAACAATGATGAAGTATTCAACAAGTTCAAGGAATTCAAAGCCTTGATAAAAAATCACATTGAAAAGAAGATCAAGACCCTTGATCAGATAATGGCGGATAATTCACTTCAAATGAATTCAAAGAGCTATGCAAGGAATCAGGGATTAAGAGTCAGTTGTCCACTCCTTATAATCCACAATAGAATGGGATTGAAGAGAGGAAGAATATAACTATCATTGAAGATGCAATAGAAATGCTTCATGATCAAGATCTTCCTATGCATATTTGGGTGGAAGCTGCCAGAACAACTATGTATGTACAGAACCATACTCCACATAGAGTACTCGAGAACAAGACTCCTGAAGAAGTCTTCTCCAGAAAGAAACCAGAAGTCAGCGATCTCAGAAATATTCGGTTGTCCAGTGTACATACACATCCCAAGAGAGAAGAGAACAAAATTAGATCTTTAAAGAAAGAAGGGTATATTTCTGGGATACTGTGAAAGCTCGAAGGCTTAGAAAATATATTTCCTAGGATACAAGAAGATTGACATCAGTAGGTATGTGACATTTGATTAAGACACAACTTACAAAAAATCCAGAAAGAGACCTGCTGAAGAACCTGAAGAATCAGAAGCACCTACAATTAATGATACAACCATGAATGAAGAAATTCAAGAAGAAGTTCAAGAATTTGATGAACCAAAAAGACCTGTAGATCCACCTATGGAGAAGAATCCTCATAAGAGGAAACCTGCTTGGGTACGAGAACTTATCCAAGGTGTGGAAAGATATGGGGCTCCAGAAGAGAATCACAGAGAAAGAAAGAGGACCAGATCCTGCTCCGGGTATGTATCTTTACTATGTGATTTCATTGATAAAGAACCTTCTAGTTATGAAGAAGTGGTAGAATGGAAATAATGGAAGGATGCTATGATTGAAGTGTTTGATTTTCATATACTTAGCTAAGACATTAGTATTTAATTTCATTTTCATAACAAAAGCATATAAACATGATCACTGAAAGATAAACAAGCACAACCATACAAAAAGAACACAAAGATTTATCCTGGTAAAACCCTAAAGGAAAAAACCCAACAAAATATTCCTCAATATAGATTCCCCATAAAGATAAAAGATAAAACCAACAAGGATATCAAAGCCTAATCCTCCTCCTTCTCCAACGACTCTTCTCTTCTCCACTAATGCGCTACACAAGTGAGAGTGTGTGCTCAAATGAGGAGAGCTACACCTCTATTTATATTCATCCATTCAATTCAATTAACTCATCTAAAATGTAGGCTCGAGTTAATCATGTAGGCTCGAGTTACACATGTAGGCTCAAGTAACCACACTGTGCTGCTAATGACCCACCTTTACAATTAGAGGGGACAACCTCATGACTCTTATTAGTTCTTTCGATTAGAAGCATCTAGGTACAAGATAATACAAGTGGTTCTCTCGATAGGACCATCGAAGACCACAAAAGATACATATAGAATATTCTTCGAAGTTACAATATTTCAACACTCCCCCTTAACGAGAAGGGTATTCTACAACAACATCAACAACAACAATAGTAGGAGAAAGATAGAGGACATCATCAGCATCATCAGGGCAACACATCTTTAAATCATTGGAAGTTTTTCAACATTATGTAGTATTCATCTTCAATCTTCAATATTCATCATCATTAATACTTTGACTGCTTCGATCAGCAACATCTTCAGCATTTTGACCTTTCGATCAGCAACATCATCTTCAGCACTTTGACCTTTCGATCAGCATCATCTTCAGCACTTTGACTTTTCGATCAACAACATCATATTCAACACTTTGTCCTTTTGGTCAGCAACATCACCTTTAGCACTTTGAACTTTCGATCAGCAACATCATCTTCAGCACTCTGACCTCTCGATCAGCAACAACATCATCATCATCATCATCATACTCTGATCTTTCAATCAGAAACATCATAATGAAAACATCATCATCATGAAAACATCATTATTATCAAAACATCAACATCATCAAAACATCAACATGATCCTTCCTTTTAGAATTATGGGATCAACATGTCTGTGGTACTCAGATGATCCTTCCTGTTGGAATTATGGGATTTAGGTCTTTACGGAGTTACTAACGATCCTACCTTTCGGAATTACGGGATCAACACATCTATGGAAATCAGACAATCCTTCCTATTGGAATTACGGGATCAAGTCAATGATCCTTCCTTTCCGAATTATGGGATTTAGGTCTTTACGAAGTAACTAACGATCCTTCCTTTCAGAATTATGGGATCAACACAGTTGTAGAACTCAGACAATCCTTCCTGTTGGAATTACAGGATCAAGTCTTTATGAAGCTACCAATGATCCTTCCTTTTGGAATTATGGGATTTAGGTCTTTACGGAGTTACTAATGATCCTTCCTTTCGGAATTACGGGATTGAGGTATTTACGGAGTTACTAACGATCCTTCCTTTCGGAATTACGGGATTTAGGTCTTTACGAAGTTACTAACGATCCTTCCTTTCGGAATTACGGGATCAACACATTTGTGGAACTCATACAATCCTTCCTATTGGAATTACGGGATCAACACATCTGTGGAACTTAGAAAATCCTTCCTATTTGAATTACGGGATCAATTTAATGATCCTTCCTTTTAGAATTACGGGATTTAGGTCTTTACAAAGTTACCAATGATCCTTCCTTTCATAATTATGGGATTTAGGTCTTTACGGAGTTACCAATGATCATTCCTTTCGAAATTATGGGATCAACACAAATGTGGAACCAAACAATCCTTTCTATTGGAATTACAGGATCAACACATCTGTGGAACTCAGACAATCCTTCCTATTGGAATTACGGGATCAATTCAATGATCCTTCCTTTCGAAATTATGGGATTTAGGTCTTTACGGAGTTACTAACTATCCTTCCTTTCAGAATTACGGATAAACACAGATGTGGAACTCAGACAATCCTTCCTCTGGGAATTATGAGATCAACACATGTTCTCAAGTACCGAAGTCACTGGATCAGTTCTGAACCAAAGTTCAAGGATGATACAATCCTACCACATTCACGGGGATCGAGATCTCCGGATACATTTTGAACCGAGGTTCAGGGATGATGCAATCCCACCACTTTCACAGGGTCCAAGACCTCCAGATAAATTTTGAACTGAGGTTCAAGGATAATGCAATCCACCACTTTCACGGGGGCTGAGACCTCCGGATACATTTTGAACCGAGGTTCAGGGATGATGCAATCCACCACGTTCACGGGGGCTGAGACCTCCAGATACATTTTGAACCGAATTTCAGGGATGATACAATCCTACCACCTTCTCGGTGACCAAATTTCATCAGATCCATTCTGAACCGAAGTCCAAGGATGATACAATCCTACCACCTTCTCGATGACCGAAGTTCACCAGATCCATTCTGAACCGAATTTCAAGGATGACACAATCCATCTTCATTCTCGAAGACCAAGGTCTCTGTGTCACTTTTGGGTAAGTGCCCAGGGATGATACAATCCCACTTCATTCTCAAAGACTGAGGTCTCCGGATCACTTTAGAGCAAGTGCCCAGGGATGATACAATCCCACTTCATTCTCGAAGACCAAGGTCTCCATATCACTTTAGGGAAAGTGTCCAGGGATGATACAATCCCACTGTAACATCACTACTCCCTTTCGGGGAAGGTCTTTCTGAACCAAGCTTGTCTCGAAAGTGTTTGAACTTTACCCGAGACAGAGGCTTTGTTAGCGCATCATCATCTAAAACATATTCATCTACATCTTCAGTATGTGAATACTGAACTATCACCATCTATATCTCCAGTATGTGAGTACTAAAAGCATCATCAGGTCACCATCATCTGCATCTACAGTATGTAAATACTGAAACATCATCTATATCTTCAGTATTGGAATACTAAAATCATCATCATCTGCATCTTTATCTTGAATGTAGAAATACCGGATTTCTATGTGTTATGACGGAACACAGGGTTCTCTGTTATCACAACTCTCGTTATCACATAGAATCAATGTAGTATCCATCTTCAGTTCAAAGAGACCTGATATTAGCTTCTGAAGCCATATGGCTTCACAACTTAGCAGAGCAATCTGCTATGTATTCTGTTTCAGCCATGCTACGAGAAACACTGAACTGTTTCCTGCTAGACCATGAACTCATAGTAGACCCCAAACAAAAGCATCTACCTAATGTGATTTTCCATGTCTGAGATACTTCCAGCCTAATCTGCATCTGTGTAGCCATACAATCTATACTCATGGCTACCATCATAATATAAACCAAAGTCTATAGTCCCTTTCAAATATCTCATCACATTTTTTGCAGTTACTAGGTGAACCCGTATTGGTTGAACAAGATATTGACTTAAGGTGTTCACAGCAAAACAAATGTCTGGTCTAGTATTTTTTAAGTACATCAATGACCCAATGATCTGTCTGTAATGAGTCATATCCACTAACTTTGATGAGTCATCAGCTAACAACTTCAGGTTGGAGTCCATGGGTGTGGCCATGACTTTGCATTCCAACATATTGAATCTCTTCAATATCTCTACCACATACTTTCCCTGGTTGAGAAAGAGCCATACTTCCAGACCTAGGAAATAATTCATTAACTCAAGGTATTTCATCTCAAATTCTTCTGCTAGTTTCTTCTTGCTTTCCATGACCTGTTTATCATTTCCCGTCAAGGATAAGTCATCCACATATAATAACAGGATGACAAGTTCATCTTCTACAACCTTGAGATAAAGGTTAGGATCAGGTTTACTCTTGGTAAATCCCATGCTCGACAAGAAACTATCTATTCTTCCATACCAAGCTCTGGGATCTTGCTTCAGGCCATAGAGGGCCTTCTTCAACTTGCATATGTGATTCCATCTGGCTTCAACTTCAAATCCTTGTGACTATTCGATGTAAAACTCTTTCTCAATCATACCATTAAGGAAGGATTGTCTTTACTTCACCATGGAAGAAACTACCATGATAGTTCTGAAGGAAGTGCACCTTGCTTCTTGGAGTAAGTGTCTTTTCAGAATTAATTCCCTCTTTCTAAAAGAAACCTCTGGCCACAAATCTTGCTTTATACTTCTTGATACTTCCGTTAGCTGCATGCTCTATTTTGTATATCCATTTGGAGGATACAATACTCTTTCCTTCTGGTTTGGGAACTATATCCGATACATCATTCTAGTATTCTTTCATCATAACATCTTCCATGAGTTCATCTTGTCAAATCATCAACACATCCTAGTCTTCTGCATTCAACTTTGAGGGTTGGAACCCACTTTACTCTTGGTAAAGTCTCGATCCATCAAGAAGCTGTCCATCATTTCATGCTGTGTCGAACTCAGATATCTTCTGTAGTCACTCCCCCTGAAGTGGAGTATTATCTTCCTTCTTCATTCTGTACAGGTGGTTCTATGCTTGATATACAATGGTCAATAGAGTATGTCATGTCATAGTCTATTCTTTCTGAGGCAAATCATGAACCTTTCTTCGTACACTTGTTCTTGTAGATCCATATGGAGGATACTATGTACTTCCCTTTATGTCTCGAAATCATATCATATACATCATTCCCCATGATCAATTGTTATTCTTTGATCATAGTTTCTTTCGTAGCATTATTTTCTTCATCTTGAGTTATCTCTCATACCCATGGTGGTCTTCATTCTTTGAGGTGGATCTACCGCTCTTTGAAGATATTTCTTCTGTCATGGTGTCTCTGACCCTGGGAGCTTCATATTCATGTTTATTGAATTGTCATCACTTGTTCTTTGGAACAAGTCTCGTCCCTCTTTTCTTGTAGGAGGTTGTACGGGACCTTTCCTACAATGCAAATGAACCAGTTGCATGGTTAGAACTATTTCATAAAACATATGCATAACAACAAATTCTTATGCATCATGCAACTATTTAGCCAATACAACATTCTCATAGAAAATTTCCATATGCCTTCCATCTCTACCATGACATCATTGAGATTATGCACTAATCCAATATGTGAGCAAATAGGTTTCATTCTAGATAAGTAACAATAAAGATTTGTATAGAACCATGAGCTACTTACCCATCACATGCATGCAAACAACACATCAACTGAATATAATCAAATGCATAACAAACCAATATCATTAAATGACAATTTAATACTTATCTTTTGTTTGTTTCATGGGTAGAATCCTTCTTGATCATTCTGCTTCATCATCTTCTTCATCCATGAAATCATCCTTTCTTATCCAAATGATAAGATGGATAAGAGGTTCGTCAAGACTTGAGTTCTTCATATTCCTCATCGCTTGAGGGATCTTCTTTGAATGGTGAGAGCTTGATCTTCAATTTGCTCCCATCTTTCTTCTTCTCTTCTTATGAGACGAGCTTCTTCTTCTTCCTAGAGTCAACTGAAAGTAATCACTTCCTTTTGGCACACATTCCTGGCATGAATGAATCCCATGATCATGGGAGGCCATTCAAGGTGGCTATCACCACTTCTGCATTCTTTGCTTCTTCTTCTACTGCTTCAAGATGTTATGCATTCTGGATCTTCACATTCTTCAACTATTTTCTCAAATCCATCTTCTGAATTATGTTCTTATCTTCAAATAGCTTGATCAAGGAATAAAACATCTTTGGTGTCTTTAGGGTAGACACTTGTGGTACAATTTGATCCATGATTGAATCAACAATGATCTTCTTGGCCTTGATCAAGTTCTTCTTGTGTAAGGCTTTGAGGCTTATCTCCCTCTAGAACTGGAACCTCTCTACTCATGTAGGTGTCCAATTCATTTTCTTCATAGAGATCAAATACTTTCATGCTTGGAATTTTTTCAACTTCACCAAGCTTATCATCAAGCTGATGTGATAAATCACTTTGAAATGAGAACCTCAAATGCAAATAGCAAAATATTAGATCTTACCGATTTGAGGTGTTCGTCTTGCTTCTGGAGCTGGCTGATCTAAGGTTTGTCAGAGAAACCCTAATTTTCAAAACTTGGAGTATTTAAGATATGATTGGATATAAATATATATCTCTTCAAATGGATCTATCCAATGTACTCCTTTTCCAGAAAACAGTGGAGGGAAGCTCCTAGAACAGGAAGCCCTAGTTTTCCAATTTCTTCTGCAAAAATTCCTGTTACTGTTTTTGTGATATCTTTGAAATTACTGCTCCTATATGTCTGAAATTTATCACAGAGGTAAAATTGCATATAAATGATCCAACACAATAGGTTTCATCAGAATTAGTTTCACCAATTGGGATATGTGATCATTTTCCCAACGTGACCTGTTACAGGACTGTTAAGAATAGTGAAGTTGTACGGAATGACACATGTCACTGGTTCATCTTCAGGTTCTAAAATTCATATCACAGAAAGTAAAATATGTGATATTTCTGGAACATCTTCAGGAATTCCATTTATACCTCTATAGCCAACATTACAACAATTATTCCCAGGTGTCCTGTTTAGGGATGAATTCTGGAAGAGGCTGGAACCTTAACTTGGAGGGGTCATATCTCCTAGAATATAGCGAATCAGAGGCTGAATTTTGGATACAGTGTAAATAAGGATTTTATATTTGGCCAATGAAAGTTTCAACTCTTGGGCCTTCACAAATCGAAGGATATAGCGAATGTACAAAAACTTCGCAGTTTTAGTATTTAGGGTTTTTCCCGATCAGGGTCAAACTAGGGTTTGACTTTCCTGGAGTTTCACCCAACCAAATTTCTTGATCCAGGTATCTAAAATTCGATTTTAATGAGGAGAAAAATCCTATTCTTGGATCACTCAAAAATTCTTCTTCTGTATAAATCCCTAAATTTTCGCACCAAAACTGAAAATGCTCGAAATCGAATTCCGCTTCTACAGAAAGATGGGCCCTTTAGTGGAGAGTCAATCTAACCTTATTTTGCTGATCGATCATGGATAGAGACCAAAAAAATAAGAATCCCTAGATGCTTTAGCTGCACAATGTCTTCTTTCAGAGTGGCTCTGATACCATGTTTGATTTTCATATGCTTAGCTAAGACATCAGTATTTAATTTCATTTTCATAACAAAAGCATATAAACAAGATCACTGAAAGATAGACAAGCACAACCATACAAAAAGAACACAAATATTTATCCTGGGAAAAACCTAAAGGGAAAAACCCAGCAAAAGCTTCCTCAATATAGATGCCCCAAAAAGATAAAAGATAAAACCAACAAGGAGATCAAAGCCTGATCCTCCTCCTTCTCCAACTACTCTTCTCTTCTCCACTAATGCGCTACACAAGTGAGAGTGCGTGCTCAAATGAGGAGAGCTACACCTCTATTTATATTCATCCATTCACTTTAGTTAACTCATATGTAGGCTCGAGTTAATCATGTAGGCTTGAGTTACACATGTAGGCTCAAGTAACCACACTGGGGTGCTAATGACCCACCTTTACAATTAGAGGGGACAACCTCATGACTCTTATTAGTTCTTCTGATTAGAAGCATCGGGGTACAAGATAATAGAAGTGGTTCTCCCAATAGGACCATTGGGGACCACAAAAGATACATATAGAATATTCTTCAGAGTTACAATATTTCAACACGAAGAGTATCAGTTGATCATGAAGAATGATGTTTGGGATGTTGTCCCAAGACCAGAAGGGAACTTAGTTGTAACTTCCAAATGGATCTACAAGATCAAGCATGCTACAAATGGTAGCATTGAAAAATAGAAGGCAAGATCTGTGGCTCGAGGTTTCTCTCAAAAGGAAGGAATAGATTATGAAGAAACCTTTGCAACTGTAGCTAGATACACTTCCATCAGATCAGTACTTGCTCTGGTTGCAGTGATCAACTAGAAGATACACCAGATGGATGTCAAGACTACTTTCTTGAATGGTGTAGTGGAAGAGGAAGTATATGTAGAAAAGGCACTCAATTTTGAGACACATGATAGTGAGTCTCATGTGTGCAGATTGAACAAAGCCCCGTATGGTTTGAAACAGGCACCCAGGACATGGTACGACAGAATTGATAGCTTTCTATCTAGTTTGGGATTTCCCAAGAGTAAAGCAGATTCAAATATTTACTACAAGGTCGAAGATGGCAACCCAGTGATGCTTCTACTATATGTAGATGATATGTTTGTAACAAGTATGGATGGGTTGATTGCTGATATGAAGAGAAAGCTTGTTGTCGAGTTCGAAATGAAGGACTTGGGTATGATGCATTATTTTCCAGGTATGGAGGTGTGGCATAGTGTGGATGGAATCTTCCTTGGACAAGGGAAGTATGCAGTAGAGATCCTGAAAAGATTTGGGATGATGGACTGCAAGGCCATGGATACACCTATGGTATCGAACCTGAAGATATTGAGAAATACTTCATCAGGATTGGTAGATGTTACGATGTATCGTCAGATGATTGGGCCATTGATGTACTTGATGAACATGAGACCAGACATTTTATTTGCTGTGAACACCTTGAGCCAATTCTTGACAAATCCGAGAAATGTTCACTTGATTGCTGCAAAGCATATTCTAAGATACCTAAGGTGTACAGTTGATTATGGGCTCAAGTATGATGCGAATCAAAAGATTAACCTGAAGGGTTATGTTGATTCAGATTGGGCAGGCAATGCCATCGATAAGAAGAGCACCTTAGGGTGTTGCTTCAGTATGGGATCAGGTATGATTTCTTGGTTTAGCAGGAAGCAATCCTGTGTGGCACTGAGTACAGCTGAAGCAGAGTATGTCGTAACTTGTTCAGCTAGTTGTGAGGCTGTATGGATGAGGAAGATATTGTCTAATTTATTTGATCTCCAGTTGGATGCTACTTGTATACATTGTGACAACGAGAGTTGCATGAAGTTGTCAGAGAATCCAGTGTTCCATGACAAGTTGAAGCATATCGAGATCAAGTATCACTATATCAGGGATATGGTATAGAGGGGAGTAGTGAAGCTCTAGTATGTTGCGACAAAGGAACAAATAGTTGATGTGTTGACGAAGCCATTGGCCAGGGTGAAGTTCAAGAACTTCAGGGAGAAGCTTGGTGTTCCCCATATCAAGGTTTCCTCCAAGCGGAAGTGATGAGTCCCATATCCATTCGGGCATGGTGAGAGGATTGGTTCCTTCCATGGTCAAGATGCAAGGACTAAACCATTTTGTCATGGTGAGAGGATTTGGTTCCTTCCATGTCAGATATGAGTGCTGAGATCCATAGTCATTCTGACTAGTAGGTGAGATATAAGGGCTAAGCCATTCTATCATGGTGAGAGGATTGGTTCCTTCCATGAAAGATGTGAGTGCTGGCCATTTTGTCGAGTAGGATAGATGTAAGGGAAACTGCCATTCTGGGAATGGAGGTACCTGGTCAGTTACCAGGAACACTCAGTCCAGGACTAAGAGAGCCATTCTTATGAGTAGGTCAGATGTAAGGGATGAACCATTCTGTCATGGCTAAAGAATTAGGTTCCTCCCATGTCAGATGTGAGTGTTGGCCATTTTGTCGAGTAGGATAGATGTAAGGGAAACTGCCACTCTCCGGGAGAGTGGAGGAACCTGGTCCATTACCAGGTAGCTCAGTCTGGGACTGGGGACCATTCTAGCGAGGGTGTAGGATTTAGTTCCTACTAGGTCGGATGTGAGTGCATGCCCTTTTGACGAGGGTGTAGGATTTGGTTCCTACCAGGTCAGATGTAAGTGCAGAGCCTTTCCATCATTGTGAGCAGGATGCGATTCCAGCCTGGATGGAAATATGGAAATATTTCATCATTGTGAGTAGGATGTGTTCCCGCCTGGATGGATGTAAGTGCAGAAATATTCTATCATTATGAGTAGGATACGATTCCAGCCTGGATGAAAGTATGGAAATCTTTCATCATTGTGAGTAGGATGTGTTCCCACCTTGATAGAAGTATGGAAATCTTCCATCATTGTGAGTAGGATGTGATTCCTTCCTGGATGAAAGTACGAAGTTCTTTCATCACTGTGAGCAGGATGTGTTCCCACCTAGATGGAAGTGAGTACTATGACTTTTTCACAACTAGGTCATATGTAAGTGCTGAAGATGACCTATATGTTGGCTAGGCTTACAACCAGAATGAAAGAAGGATGGCTCTGTAGAACTTCCTGTGACGAGAAGAATCATGAGATAGCACATATGATGATGACTAGAGGAGATATGGATGAAGCTATGATCCAAATCTAGTTATGATGACTATGAGAGATCCATATCAAGTGATGATCCAGATCCAGAAGTGATGATCCAGATCGAGTGATGATCTAGATCCGATGATGATGTCCAGTTATGATCCAGATCGAGTGATGATCTAGATCTAGTGATGATGATCCAGTGATGATCCAGATCGAGTGATGATCCAGATCCAGAAAAGAAGATGGCATGAAGATAAAGATGACTTGAATACGAAGATGACTTGGATATGCAGGTGACGAGAAGATCGAGAGAAGAAGACCAGTGATGAAAATTGTGTCGAGAGAATACCTTCCTAGTTAAGAGGGAGTGTTGATGTATTTGTAACATCGGAATGTATTCATCTATGTATCTTATGTCTTGTAACCTGATGTTTATTCCAAGATGTATCTATTATGTAATTGAGTCATGTTGTCATGCCCCGATGTTCTGATCGGGAGGATCTATAATGTAAACAAGTCATGTCAATTCACAATGGGTAACCTTTCGATTGTCTAAGGGTTAAAGTCCCCGCAGTTTCAGGGCACTAGGGTTATTAGACTCTCCTAGTAGAGGTCATCCCTGGTAGGGTTTTAGTCATGTCAGGAATAGTATAAATAGAGAAATGGAGTCTCTATTTATTACATAACTCATACACACTCAAGTGTAGTGCATAGTTGAGGAAGGAGAAGACAATGGGGCTAGACAAGAAGAAGGTTGCTGCTGTCGGGAGTGCATCTTACTGTTTTGGGGTTTTACCTTTTGTGCTGATTCTATCTCCAAGGAAGTTGCGGGGTTTTTCCTTTATGGTTTCCTCGAGGAAAAACACTGTGTTCATTGTCTCTTGTGTTTGATTGCTGTGCTTGTTATTCTCTCAGTTAAAGATCCTAATAATGGTAGCTTAATGTTGAAAAACTAAGAGATCATCTATTTGAGAAAATAATGCAAAGAGAGAGAAATAATTTGGTGTACCAGCTTCATATATTTCATGAATACTTATTTTTTCACTGGATCTGTTGATTTCGACCTTAACGAACTGCTTGATGGAGGTTGCTGTCCTCTTGGTGTGATTTTCAGTGTAGCTTGAGCTATGACTTGTGTCGATGTTCCTTCTACTGAACCATGTTGCAGTGTCATCGGAGTCAACATAGAAGTGACATTTTGACTTACATGTGGTGTTTGAACCACTTCCTCTACCATGTCATCATGCTCGACATTCGACACAATCTTGATATTATTCTCAATATTTCCATCCCATGACTCATTTTCTAAAATTGAACATTGCCACTGATGATTACTTTCCTTGTGATGGGATCATACAACTTGTATAATTTTGTGTCTTCAAAATAACCAACAAAAATGCAAATATGTCCCTTCTTGTCTAGTTTCTTTCTTAGATCATTTGGACCATGAGCATATTTGACACAACCAAAAACTTTTAATTGAGAAACATTGTGATTCATACCTATCCATGCTTCTTGAGGGACTTTGTTCACGATCTTTGTTGGACATCGATTCATAAAATATACAACATTTTTGAGTGGTTTAACCCAATATTCATTTGGAAAATGCTTGGTTTCCATCATGTTGCATGCCATCTCCATAATTGTTCTGTTCTTTATTTCTATGACACCATTCTCCGGAGGTATTTATTATGCATTGAATGGATTGTGTATTCCATGGGACTTGCAAAAATTTAGGAATTCATTCAAGATATATTCACTGCCTATGTCCTTCCTTATGTTTTTTATCCTGTATCTAGTTTGGTTCTCCACAAGTGCCTTGAACTCCTGAAAACAACTAAATGCATCAGATTTATGTTTTAGAAAATATACACATGTTTTTCTTGTGAATTCATCAATAAAAGTAACAAAATAATTGCATCCACCCATGGATGATGTCTGCATTGGGACTCAAATATCAGAATGCACAATCTAAACTGGTGTGTGAGCTCTATATGACTTTCTGACTGGAAAAGTCTCTCTATGTTGCTTGAAAAAAATGCATCCTTCACAAACTCTCTTTTGTTTGTCGAGCAATGGAAATAATTTTACCATATTCATTTTGTTTAGTAGCTTCATACCAGCAAAATGCATATGTCCAAATATGAAATTCCACAAGAAGGACTCATCCTGAACTTCTGTTTTGAAACACTACTTGAGTTTCAGCCCTGCCATTTCTTTCTTGTCGCAATTCTTGTCTACATGTTTGCTTTCTTCCTTGAATGAAACGCATGTATTTTCCTTTCCTTTTATGTCTGGAATTATCCTCAAAGGAAAGAAGAAATTTCTTTTTATTGGTACTTTTGGTATCATTTGGTTTCTTGGACGCTTGTCTTTAATCACACAGTGATTATCTTCTATTTAGACTCTACAAATTTTTTGTATCAGCTGTCCAATGCTAAAAAAATTAATTTTCACGCCTTTGAGATGATAAACATCAAGAATGTCATTTCACACCCCCCCTATTTCATTAGAATACCAATAGTACCTTTTCCCAAAACAATGAATTGGGCATTATTTCCAGGTGTGACATCAAATTGAACTGATTTATCTAGATTGGAAAACGAAATTGAATTACTTGTCATATTATTCCTATAACGTGAATCTAAATACCATATGTCATTTGTACTTTCTTGGACAACATTACATTCAAGTGGGGTTGAACATGCCAAGACCATTATGCTCGATGAAGTGTTGGTGTTGGTCGACTAATTTTGGCTTTTCGTTCCTTGGTCAAACTATTTATTCCTACATTCATATGCATATTCACCAAATTTATTATAGTAATGACATTGAATTTTTTATTTATCAAACCTATGACCAGTTGGATGACTAGATTTTTTATTTTGTCTTCTACCAGTGACATTCACGGGATTGTTGTTGTGTCCCGTAAATGTCACTGGTAGAGGATAGTAGAGACGGGTTTGGTAGAGAAAATAAAATTGATGGACTGAGTGTAAAGGTAGAAGCTTGCAAGGCGCTAATAAAATTAATGGAATAAATTCCAAATTGAATTTTATTGAATGAGAGAGTTATTTATACAAAACAAAGGTGACATTTGGATTTTCATGTTCAAAAGGTGAGCGCTTATTTAAATTCATAACTTAATTTAAGAAAATATTTATTTACAAAACTCTTGGGAAAATATGAGATAGTTACAACAGCTAACTTGAGTTACTACTCAATAAGAAATTTTCTTTTCTTTTCTACTTTTGGACCTGGAACACACTACCTTGGGAGACTCAATCTATTTGAATTGGACCTGGAACACACTACGTGTAAATATTCAACCAATTCGACAAATACTTTGACCAGTTAATCTTCGCAAGTACCTTGACCCATTAAGCTTCGACAAGTACTTCGGCTGGTTAATATTCGACAAGTACTTCCATCGGTTAATATTTGACAAGTACTTCGACCGGTTAATCTTTGACAAGTACTTTTGGTCAAGACACTTTTACAGAAATTGACCTGACACCTTTTTAACTCGATGAATACCCACTTGAGTTCGCTGAGTTTTTACCTAGACAATATTTACCCTCAACACATTTATGATTGCAACCAACTACCTCTTCAACCTAACCACTTTTGGTCAAACTTTTATAAAAAGATATATCTTAGTCCAAAGACTTATAATATTAAAAACACTTTTCGTAGATATCTAACTTGGGGTAAACCTTGACAAAACTATATTACGATAGACTCACATTATTATATACCCAAATATTAAGTAAGAGTTGTGTCGAGAATTCTATTGTGAAATTTCAAACTTTTACATGGTGAAATATTTATGGGTATTTATGGGTGAAATTTCAAACTATAGATGCAAATACAAACTTGTAAATTTACTATGATGTTTCACCTTTTATAAATCTTCGCCTCTCAACACTTTTAAAACATCGAGCTTTAGCACTTAAACTCTCAATAGAGTTGTTTTTCTTGTCTTCTCACTATGTCAATTGGTTTACAATCTTATTCTTCTTTATATAAACAGACTAAAAATGATTTTATGTGAAGCTATTGACTTAAAATTAAACACTGTAATAACTATTTACATTGAAATTTGTTTTCAGAAATTTAATTTGACTTATTTATATAAGAGAGACGTAAACTCTTCATTATGTCAGAGAGACTAAAAAAAATGACCTCTTAGAGATTTTGACGGAGTCAGTTGGGATGGTATGAGGATCAACAAGTAATTAATATTTCCAATGCTCCCCCTTAATTATAAAAAGATGGGGATCTTAAAATAGAATATTAAAAAATATTTTAGAGATTTAAACTTGCTTTGTGCATGAGATAGTTCACTATGCAGAACTTGTCATTCCAATATAACTTTGTAGATACTAGAATGTATGTGTTGCTAATGGTTTTGTAAATATGTCTGCAAGGTGATATTCATACCTCTAAAATTGTAAACAAGTTTCATTGTTGTTCACCAATTCTCTTATGAAGTGATACCTTGTGTCGATGTGTTTGGTTCTTTTGTGGAACACATGAGTCTACAACAAAAAAATGGTTGAACTATCGTTGTAGAAAAATTGTTGTTGGTTCTTTCTAGTTCTATGATAGTTCTTTTAAAATTCTCCACATCCAAACAACTTGGCATGCATCCCATGTAGCTAGAACATACTCTTCTCTTGCTGAAGACAAAGTTACAATGGGTTGTTTCTTTGAAGCCCACAACACAACACCTATACAAAAATGAAATGTGTATCCATATGTGCTCTTCCTATCATATGTGTTTTGTCCATTTAGTCATTGTCAATGCATCTAATGATTTTAATACTTTCTAAGATTGAATACATAATTTGAAGATGTTTTGTGCCACTTACATACCTTGGAATTATTTTACCAACATGCCAATGAGATACTTTTGGTGACTCCATGAATCTTGATATCAGACTTACTCCATACATGATGTTTGGTCTTGTCGCAATTAAATACATGAGGATTCCAACCATCCTTTTAAACAACGTAGGATATATAGTTGATCCATCATCATCCTTGCTCAATTTTAAACCTGTTATTACTGGTGTTGAGGCTATCTTGCAATCAGACATATTAAATCTTTGCAAAACTGCACTTGCATACTTTGACTGTGCTATAAAAATACCACTTTAAGACTGATGGAATTCAATGCCTAGAAAAAAATTCATAAGCACCAAATTAGTCATTTCAATTTGGCTTTCCATGACTATTCTAAAACTATTTGTGCCAAAATCACCAATAAATATTAAATCATCTACATACAGGAAGACAATTAACATGTTACCTTACTCATTAACTTTGGTGTATAGTGTCGGTTCACTTTCACTTCTGTGAAATCCATTTTTGGTGAGGTTAGAATCAATGTGATTGTACCAAGCTCTGGGAGATTGCTTCAAACCATAGAGTGCCTTTTTTTATCTTGTACACTTTCTACTCTTGAATTCAAACTTCATATCCTTCTGGCTGCTCCACATATACTTCCTCTTCCAGATAGTGAGTCAAAAATGTTTATTTAACATTCATTTGATGAACATGCCATTTGTTTTGAGTAGTAATGGATAAAACTATTTTGACTATGTCCATGTGTGTTGTTTGTGCTAGAAATTGTTTCCAAGGCTATCAAGAAACAAGCCAACACAATCTCAAATATTCAATCAAACAAAAGTAAGTTTCAGAGTTTCTTGAAAGGTTTTTGTGGTTGTAAAGTCTGGTGGCTGAAGGGAATACATTCATGAGCCAGAAAAGAACTGAATCATAATCAAAAGTGAACAAAGATGCACAATATAATCACCAGTATCCAATTAGAACATGACATTTGAAGTTCATTCAACAATTGACAACCATTACCACCAAAGAAACCATAAGCCAGCAAAGAATTTCTCAATCATGTAACTAAACAAGTTAAAAAATGAAGCCAAACACAGTCTGAAGGGTGTAAAGGATCATATATTTCATAATTCTCTCAACAAATGCATATAAGAGTTATGATACTTAACTCATCAATAAGTCGAGTAGACCTCCTTAGCCAGCCAAAAAGTAGAACCCTTTGTTCTCTTTTTCCTCTTCCTAAATACTATTTCTCAAAAAATCAGTTAAGGTTGAAACCCTAACTGTCTTCAGTCAAGTCATCGATGGGATATTTGTCATATTACAATTTACAAAATAAAATATTGCTTCTAAAAACTTAACAAAGGTATAACTAACTAAACTATTCCTCAAAAGACATAACAAACAACTGACTAACTTAACAAACTCAAAGGTCTTTTGTAGACTCATCTAGTAAGGCTATTCCATCCAAAGCTTGAGCCTTCTTATTTTTTAACTTGAAAACCAGACCAGAAGAGGAAAAAATCCCAGGTTTTTCCTTCACTCTGCAGGACAGTTTTAATAATCAATTTGATCAGTCCATGATGGAAAATGGATTGGGTAGTGTGATCTTCATGCCCCTTGATTCTACTTGACATCCTCTGTAAACTTTTAAACAAAAATAAAGGCAGAATCATTTTCGATTCACCCACCAAATGCTGTAAGAACCTAAAATGGTATTTGAAGACATAGGCATATCTTCCCTCAAAGGTGATATAACTTTGTAGGACTCTAATGGGTTCCACCCATTCATTTCAAAAATTTTGAATCAGTATTCCATTACTCTAGTCTGGGGTAATTCCTGGTATAAGGTATCATTGGGAATTAAAGGTGAAAGGAAACTTTTTGAACCACATTTCACCTTTATTTATGATTCTTGTAGCTTTAGCAACTAGATCCACTGTCAATTTAAACTTTAGAGTGTCAAAAACCACCATGTCCTGGTTATAGCATTGTGCAAATTTACAGGAGACCTCAGTGTTATAACCATCTATCCTCTTTAAAAAATCCAGCCACCCAGCCTTCTGGAAAAGTTTTGCACATCCTGGGAATTGGTCAATCCATTTCAAGTCTGTGGGCTCAGCCCTATTAGTTTTTCCACTTTTCCCCATTTTTTTTCAGTGACTGAATGATATGTACTTTCAGGGCTCTGTCAATGACCTAACAGCTCCTTTTTTCTCCTCAAGCTTCTAAGGTTTTGATAATCAGCTTTCTTCAATCTTCCTTGACTTTTTTTCATTCTTTTAATGTAGGACAAGCTTTACCACAGGTTCGAGTGATTTAGGTCACAGAATGCTTCAAACTCCTCAATAACCCTACTACTGAAAATAACAATTATCCAAGCTGTTCATTTAGGTGTTAGATCATCTCTAGATTGCATGAAAACAACTGTGTGTTATGCCTCTGCTCAAACAATACACTTGACTCTTTTTAATATCACTTATGAGCTCTCTATTTGAAAAAAGGGCTTTGCATTAATGCTCTTAAAATCCTACTGCTTAAATCAACTTGTGCATGTATAACCAGGAAAGATATGAATACAATCTTCTATCTGCTAGCTTTCTACTCCAACTTATATTTATCAACAAAACCAGTCAACTTCTAGCTCCTAATTCAGACTAGGTCTTCAGGCAATTGATGTGCTTAACTCACTTATTGCATTGGTTAGAAGTCACAAGTACTCTGTGAAACTATGGTCGCTATAAACTGAGTAGAGCTTCACCCTACCACAATTTTAGGTCTTGAAAGGGTAATTTTTCAATAAGACTGCTATTTTTCAACTTGTCGCTTGCCAAAGCATTCCAAGACCCTTTTAGATTGATATTTAATCACAGGGAGCTTGTTAACAGCATCAATTACAACTTTCCTTAATCAATTTTATTGTAACAAGCTTTAAAGAAGAAATCCCCAATTTGGCTGCTACTATCAGGTTAACGTGGACTACCTTATTCTTGCACTACTGCAGATGCTTAAAATCAATGCCTGAGCTGTCTGATTGTCCAATTTAGCTATACAAGTGTCTTCGGGCATCCAATTTGATTCCAGGTGGTGAAACAAGAAAGCCCTAAATGCTCTCTGCAACGGTGAAAGCCCTATTCTCCTTCATAACTGCAGCTTCCGGATTTTTGGAAAATTTCTTAGCTCCACTTAGTCTCTAGCTCCGTAATGCATGAATGAATAACTCCTTTCCCTTCAATCCATGCTCATTTTTCCACCTGTGACGATTCATCCAACTCTCACTAATGATTTTCCACGATCTCCTTCCTGCTGTCAAACGCACCTGTTTGCATGCTTGTTACTGAAGACACATGTATCAAAAGCCTTCAAGCATGTGATTAGTCATTAAAAACCAAAATCATGGGTGAATTTTGCTTAAAAATTGGCGTTTTCTACGTGCGCGATATTCTTGTAGTGCCGTTGTGTTAATTTTTTGCAGTTGCGCTACAAGAATAATTTAAACTCAATTTTGGCGCTATTTAGTCATTTTTTCCACTTTGAGTGAGGTTTAAATGATAAACTATGATCATGATGTTGTTTGTGAACTGATTAGTCAACATAATAGCCTTTAGAACCCTTCAAAACCTAAAGGAACAAAAATAATAAAAAGAAACTAAACGCACAAAATTTGAAAATTTCACTAAAAACCAAAATTTCCCAAAGTAAGTAAAAGGACAAACTCAAGCAAATAAGCAAACTTAGAATAAAATGGCACTCAAAATATAAAATTAAAAGAAACAAGTTCATGACTTAACATCTGGCTCCAGCTGTGGGATGAAGTCCTCCCTATGAGGCTTCAAGAACCTGTAGACCAGTGCCTTCTGTCTGCTATCTACTTGTCTGCAAAATTTCCATTGGGTTATGGAGTCTTTATTATTCTTCACTCACACCGGTATGTACAATGAGAAGTGAAAATCTCCTTATAGGCTATAAAAATGCTTGAGGAATCACCCATTAACAGTACTGGACAACTCCTCACCTTCCAAAGACTGGAGGATATAAGTATTATTCTCCAAAACCTTAGACACTAGGAAAGGGCCAAACCAGAGGTTGTCAAACTTACCATACCTTTTTGCTCTTTCCTTGCATCCCACCTTAGAACCATATCACCAACTGAGAAAGTATTTTCTTTGATGTTCCTGTCAAATCTTCTTTTGATTTTCAATCTGTACAAATGTTCCTTTTCATCCACATTTTCCCTGCTCTGCTGCAACTCTATCATTTCATAAATTCTTCTTTGCATATCATTTGGCTCCTCCTGGGAATTCTGGAGAAACTTCATTACTGGGATTCCCAATTGAATAGGGAAAACTGCCTTTGTACCATATACTAACTGAAAGGGAGAAGTTCCAATTACTTGTTTCACTGTTATCCTATCAGCCCATAATGCACACTTCAGCATTGAATCCTATGATCTGTTGTTATGCTTGAGCAACTTCTTGATACTCTGAATGATGTTATTCTTTGAGGATTTAGCCAAACCATTACCCTAGGGATAGTAAGGAGTTGAATGCTTCAATAGGATGCCATTCCTTTCACAAAAATCCTCCATTGCTTTGGACTTGAAAGCCTTTGCATTGTCTGTTACTAATTTCTGAGGACAACCAAATCTACTAATAATATTTTCTTCAATAAATTCCATGATAACTTTGTCTGTAGCATTCCTAGTAGGGATGGCTTCCACCCATTTGGTAAAGAAGTCTGTTGCAGTCAGAATCCAATGGTGCTTTCCTGAGGAAGCTGGGTTTATTTCTCCAATAAAATCTAGACCCCATTGCTGGAAAGGAGCATTAACTGCAATAGGTTTCAGGGGAAAAGACAACAATTTTTGTTTGCCAGCAAACTTTTGACAAGGGATACAGGTTCTTACCTGCTGATAAACATCTGCAAACAAGGAGGGCCAATAATATCCAGCTCTTAAAATTCTATATGTTGTTGTCTTCCAGTACTTGTGCCCTCCACAAGCACCTTCATGAGATTCAGAAATCACTCCTCCAATTTCAGATTTGTCCAAACATCTGAGTAGGATACCCCCTAGGTCCTTCCAGAACAACTGCTCTTCTACTAGACAATACTTAGTAGCTTTAAGCTTTAAGGATCTAGCAGCTTTCCTATCTAAATGCTCAGGACATTGCAAAAACAACAGAAAATAAACAATGTCTGCATACCATGTTGATGATGAATAATAGTCCATGATCTTCTCTTTTTCCAATAGTGCTTGATCTTCTCCCTGAGCTAGTTCTTTAGCCATAACATGCAATCCCAGAGCCTGACAATTTGATTCAGCTAGTAGCTTGGCTAAACCTTGTCCCTTGACAAGTTTGGTAGGTCTGATCTCTACATCATACTCCATGATTTTAGCAATCCACTTGCCTCTTTTTCCTTCACTATCAGGCTGTGTTAACACATCTTTTACAGCAGCATTAGGTACAAACGAAATAACTTTAGAATGCAGCACATAGATTCTGAAAATTTTTAAAGCCTTTACCAGAGCATAGGCCTACTTTTCTAAAATACTGTACTTCAGTTCAGAATCTTTGAGAGTTTTACTGAAGAATGCAATAGGCTGCTCCAGTCCTTCTTTATTTTTCTGCAATAAAACAGCTGCTATTGTATCTTCTGATGCAAATGAGAATGTAAGAAACTCTTTGGTAAAATTTGGGCTTACTAATACAAGAGCTTCAGTAAGATCCACTTTAATTTTCTCAAATGCACTCTTTGCCTGAGTGGTCCACCTGACTTCTTTATCCTTTTTCAGCATGGCTGTGATCTGTTTGATAGTTTCAGCAAAGTTGGGTATAAACCAACGTAGAAAATTGAATTTACCAATGAATGATTGGACATCCTTTTTACTCCTTGGTAAACTTATCTTCAATATAGCTTTTACCCTTTCAGGATCAATTCATATGCCATTAGCAGACACTAAATGACCAAGCAATTTACCCTCCTGTACAGCAAAGTGTGACTTCTTTGGATTCAAGGACAGGCTAAATTTTCTGCATTTCAGGAAAGTCTGTTTCAAATGCTTCAAATGTTCGTCATCTGACTGTGAGAAAACAGTAATATCATCCAAATAGATTACCACAAACTTATCCTTTTCTCCGACAAAAGCAATATCCATGGCCCTCTGGAAGGTAGCTCCAACATTCATTAAGCCAAAGGGCATCTTGTCATACATAAAAGTCCCCCAGGGAGTTGTAAAGGCTGTCTTCTCCTTATCATCAGGATGCATAGAGATCTGATTGTACCCTGAGAAACCATCAACCATTGAGATCCTTTGTGCCCCAACAACTTTCTGCAATATGTGTTCAATCTTAGGCAGAGGGTAGTTATCTTTTAATGAAGATCTGTTCAAATTTCTGAAGTCAACACACAACCTGATTTCTCCATTCTTTTTTCTGACGGGAACCAGATTAGCCACCCATGAAGAATACCTAAGAGGCACTATGATCTTTGCATCCAACAGCTTCTTCACTTCTTTTTCAATAACAGGGAACAAAACTGGATTAATCCTCAGTTTCTGATGAAAAGGTTTGACATTTGGTTTTAAAAGTACCTTATGCCGTATGATTCCTATATCATAGGTTCTTAGTTCCTCATAAGACCATGTAAAAACATCTACATGCTCCTTTAATAGTTTGATATACCCGTTTCTTTGTTCAGCTGTAAGTGATTTAGAAATTTTGACCGTTTTAGGATGTTCTGCAGAACCAATATTACACTCTACCACATTCTCTTCTGAAGACTGAACAACAGGCTTTGAAAGTGTATCATCCTTTGTAAATATTCTTTCTAGAGGTACCAAACCTTTTGGGATGAAGTTGCTTTTAATTTCAATTATTTTATGACCTGCTATCTCATTTTCAACAATCTCATCCAACTGTTCATCCCCTTCATCTTCCTCTTGATCAATCAGGAATTTGAAAACTTGTGAGTAAGCTCAAGAAATCTCTTAATTTCAATGTCATCTTCAAATACTTTCCATTGCTTTACATTATCAGGTACACATGGTCTGTACCTCACCTCTATGGGATACCTTAATTGAGTGGTCTTGGGGATTCTGAAGTGTGTGGCAGCTAAGGCCAATGAATCTACAGTCTGATTATGGTCTCCTGGAATATGAGTAATGTTAAATGCTACAAAATAATTTTCAAGCATATCCCATACCTCATTCCGATAGACTTTCAGCAAACCCTGCTTCACTTGATAGTTGCTCTTCACCTACTAAACAACTAATTCAGAGTCACCAAATGCAGCAATCTGTTGAATGCCCAAATATTTAGTAGCTTTTAATCCCAGTAGCAAAGCTTTATACTCAGCAGTATTGTTTGTAGTAATAAACTCCAACTTATACATGAGCTTTACTGTTTCACCTTTAGGGGATATGAGAAGAACCCCTGCACCTGCACCTTCCTTACAAGAGGAACCATCAAAATATAATTTCCATAGTTCATCCTCCTCTTCTCTGCTGCATTTTACTGGATGTTCTTTCTCAACTTGTAACAAACCAGCAGTATTGTCTTCCTCACTGAAATGTAACATGCAAGTACCAAGGTCTTTATCAACAGCATACAGTGGATGATTGGTAGGGTTTTTGTCATTTGTTACAATGTAAGCAAATTGCAGCTCTCTATACAGCCTTCTGTTTTCTCCACCAAACATAGGAATGGTAGCATATGATATATCCATTTGTAAGGTCCCACCAACCTTCTTTTCCCAATACCTTGAGATAAGTAAACCAAACTTAGGAGTAATATCAGCTACCACAACATCATTGATCACACTTTTCATAGGTAACTAAGCCAGGATGACACCCATGTCCTTTATTACACCTAAACACTTCACTGCTCGGGAATCAAATGCATACAAATGATGATAAGGTTTGGTGATACTCAGACCTAAAGCTTCCATAACAGCTTTTGGCATTAAATTGTGTGAGGCTCCTGAATCTAACATGCAATTGTGTATCATTTGATCATGGACTGTCAGGGTGATGTAGAAAGGAGGTGAGTAAATCATTTTGATGGATAGAAGCAGTTACAGCAGTATTTTCCAAACCTAAATCATCCTCAGTTTCAAACATGTCAGCATCATAGTATTCTGCATTTAGGAAATCTTCCTCAGTGACAAAACTCGCGGACAATCTTTCTCCAAAATGGTTCATATCTTGATCAGTCTCTTCAAAGATCAGCTCATCATCAACTTCTTCCTCATCAGCCACATTGTTCTGAAGAGGTGGTGGCACTCTTTGGTCTTCATTTTCTCTTCTTTCCCGCTGAATGTCATTGTTCCTGCATTCTCTAGGCATGAAATGGGGAGCAAACTGCCTTCTGAACTGATTCTGATTATTTGGATTTCGTTCACCTTCTAGAGCAGGCTTTCTGGAATTTTTCTCAAGTTCTAATTTATTCAGTTTTGCAGTCAAAATCTTCACCAACTTAGCCATTTCATCACTTTTCCCTTCAGTAGTAAGTGAAGATGAACCTCCTGGAGCTGCTTCATTCTTTCCTTTTCTTTCATACAACTGCTGAGCTGTTTCCTTCTTTAGTCTATTTGAAGCCAGTATGTTAGATTTTATCTCCAGTGCTGCATCATGCATGTTCAGTAAAGAGATAGGTCTCCTTTCTCTCAGCAACAAAGAGAATTCATGATCAAAAGCATTTGCATATGTCAGTTTAGCTAATGTTTCAGTAGGATTTATTTCTACAGGAATTCTACTGTACATCTTATTAAACCTTTTTGAAAAGTCTGCAACAGTTTCTTCCTTTTTCCTCCTAAGGGCACCAAACTTAGTTATGTAGTATGTATGGTCTTTGGTATCACCCCATTCTCTCATGAAGAGATCATGAATTTATTCAATGATAGTGATAGAATTAGCAGGTAACTCTCTGAACCATTTCCTTACATCACCATCAAGGCTCTGAAAAAACATTCTCATCCATACATCCTTAGCCTCAATATTTTGGTTATCAGCATAGCTAAGGAAAGCTTCCCAATGTTCTTCAGCTGTGGTTTCCCCCTGTCCATTAAACCTAGGAAGATATTTCTGATAGTCGCCCCCAGTCAGTGCATTTAAAGGTTGAGGCAAGACCAATGGTGCATATCTGGCTGCAACCATTTGGTCCATCATGTTTATGGGCTGATTTTGGGCTGCCATTTTTGGACTGACTAATTTGGATGATGAAAAAGTCTGACTAGAACTTGGTTGAAAAGGATTTTTACCTAATTTCAGCTGAAAAAGAGGTATCTTACCAGGGATAATAGTTTTGGATTTTTTGAAGGCTTGAGGATTAGTAAAAATTTGGAAACTACTATCAGGGATAATAGGCTTTAACCAAGGTGAGTTTTCTTCTTCTTTTCCTAACAAAGCTGAATGTGATAAACCACCCAACTGATCAGGGTCACACAGGGCTGGTAAAGATTGATACCTTATAACTTTTCTTGCTGTCTTTAATATCTGTTCAGGGTCTGAAACACCTAACTGCAATGGTGAAGTAGGTTTGTTCCCGGTTCCCACTCCTCTAGTAGCCACTGTGTCAAATTTGGTGAAGAATTGCCTTAAAGATGTGCTAGTTTAAGTTCACCTCTTAAAACCAGTAAAACTAATAAGTATCCCAGGGAAAATATGTCTTCAACTTCATTCCCCGGCAACTGCGCCAAATATGTTTGTGCCAGAAATTGTTTCCAAGGCTATCAAGAAACAAGCCAACACAATCTCAAATAATCAATCAAACAAAAATAAGTTTCAGATTTTCTTGAAAGGTTTTTGTGGTTGTAAAGTTTGGTGGCTGAAGGGAATACATTCATGAGCCAAACAAGAACTGAATCATAAGCAAAAGTGAACAGAGATGCACAATATAATCACCAGTATCCAATCAGAACATGACATTTGAATTTCATTCAACAATTGACAAGCATTACCAGGAAAGAAACCATAAACCAGCAATGAATTTCTCAATCATGTAACTAAAAAAGTTGAAAAATGAAGCCAAACACAGTCTGAAGGGTGTAAAGGATCATATATTTCATAATTCTCTCAACAAATACATATAAGAGTTATGATACTTAGCTCATCGATAAATCTAGTAGACCTCCTTAGCCATCCAAAATGTAGAACCCTTTGTTCTCTTTTTCCTCTTCCTAAATACTATTTCTCAAAAAATCAGTTAGGGTTGAAACCCTAACTGTCTTCAGTCAAGTCATCGATGGGATATTTGTCATATTACAATTTACAAAATAAAATATTGCTTCTAAAAACATAACAAAAGTATAACTAACTAAACTATTCCTCAAAAGACATAACAAACAACTGACTAACTTAACAAACTCAAAGGTCTTTTGCAGCCTCAGCTAGTAAGGCTATTCCATCCAAAGCTTGAGTCTTCTTCTTGTTTAACTTGAAAACTAGACCAGAAGAGGAAAAAATCCTAGGTTTTTCCTTCACTCTGCGGGACAGTACTAATAATCAATTTGATTAGTCCATGATTGAAAATGGATTTGGTAGTGTGATCCTGATGCCCCTTGATTCTACTTGACATCTTCTGTAAACTTTTAAACAAAAATAAAGGTAGAATCATTTTGGATTCACCTACCAAATGCTGTAAGAACCTAAAATGGTATTTGAAGACATAGGTATATCTTCCCTCACAGGTGATATAACTTTGTAGGACTCTAATGGGTTCCACCCATTCATTTCTGAAATTTTGAATCAATATTCCTTTACTCCAGTCTGGGCTAATGCCTGGTATAAGGTATCATTGGGAATTAAAGGTGAAAGGAAACTTTTTGAACCACATTTCACGTTCATTTCTGATTCCTATAGCTTCAGCAACTAGATCCACTGTCAATTTAAACTTGAGAGTTTCAAAAACCACCGTTTCCTAGTTATAGCATTGTGCAAATTTACAGGAGACCTCAGTGTTATAACCATCTATCCTCTTTAAAAAATCCAGCCACCCAGCCTTCTGGAAAATTTCTGCACATTCTAGGAATTGGTAAATCCATTTCAAGTCTGTGGGCTCAGCCCTATTAGTTTTTCCACTTTTCCCCATTTGTTTTCAGTGACTGAATGATATGTACTTTTAGGGCTCTGTTAATGACCTAACAACTCCTTTTTTCTCCTCAAGCTTCTAACGTTTTGATAATCAGCTTTCTTCAATCTTCCTTGACTGTTTTTTGTTCTTTTAATGCATGACAATTTTTACCACAGGTTTGAGTGATTTAGGTCACAGAATGCTTCAAACTCCTCAATAACCCTACTGCTGAAAATAAAAATTATCCAAGCTGTTCATTTAGGTGTTAGATCATCTCTAGATTGCATGAAAACAACTGTGTGTTATTCCTCTGCTCAAACAATACACTTGACTCTTTTTAATATCACTTATGAGCTCTCTATTTGCAAAAAGGACTTTGCATTAATGCTCTCAAAAGCCTGCTGCTTAAATCAACTTGTGAATGTATAACCAGGAAAGATATGAAGACAATATGCTATCTACTAGCTTTCTGCTCCAACTTATATTTATCACCAAAACCAGTCAACTTCTAGCTCCTAATTCAGACTAGGTCTTCAGGAAATTGATATGCTTAACTCACTTATTGCATTGGTTAGAAGTCACCAGTACTCTGTGAAACTATGTTCGCTATAAACTGAATAGAGCTTCACCCTACCACAATTTTAGGTCTTGACAGGGTAATTTTTCAATAAGACTGCTATTTTTCAACTTGTCACTTGCAAAAGCATTCCAAGACCCTTTTATATTGATATTTAATCACAGGGAGCTTGTTAACAACATCAATTACAACTTTCCTTAATCAATTTTATCGTAACAAGCTTTAAAGAAGAAATCCCCAATTTGGCTGCCACTATCAGGTTAACGCGGAATACCTTATTCTTGCAGTATTGCAGATGCTTAAAATCAATGCCTGAGCTGTCTGATTGTCCAATTTAGCTATACAAGTGTCTTCGGGAATCCAATTTTATTCCAGGTGGCGAAACAAGAAAGCCTTAAATGCTCTCTGCAACGGTGAAAGCCCTATTCTCCTTCATAACTGCAGCTTCTGGATTTTGGGCAAATTTCTTAGCTCACTTAGTCTCTAGCTTCGTAATGCATGAATGAAGAACTCTTTCCCTTCAATCCAGGCTCGTTTGTCCACCTGTGATGATTCATCCAACTCTCACTAATGATTTTCCACGATCTCCATCCTGCTGTCAAACGCACTTGTTTGCATGATGGTTACTGAAGACACACATATCAAAATCCTTCAAGCATGTGGTTAGTCATTAAAAACCAAAATCATGGGTGAATTTTGCTTAAAAACCGGCGTTTTCTGCGTGCGCGATATTCTAGTAGCAACGCTGTGTTAATTTTTTGCAGTTGTGCTACAAGAATAATTTAAACTCAATTTTGGCGCTATTTAGTCATTTTTTCCACTTTGAGTGAGGTTTAAATGATAAACTATGATCATGATGTTGTTTGTGAACTTATTATTCAACATAATAGCCTTTAGAACCCTTCAAAACCTAAAGGAACAAAAATAATAAAAAGAAACTAAAGGCAAAAAATTTGAAAATTTCACTAAAAACCAAAATTTGCCAAAGTAAAAGGACAAACTTAAGAAAATAAGCAAACTTAGAATAAAATGGCAATCAAAATATAAAATTAAAAGAAACAAGTTCATGACTTAACATGTGCGACTGGTGTGAAGGTATAATTGAAGTCTATGTTAGGTTGTTCTGTGAAACCTTTTGCAACCATTCTCTCCTTCTGATTCTGCACATTCCCATTAGCACCTTACTTTGTTTTGTAAATCCATTTGACATTGATTAAATCCTTATATTTTGGTACATTTAACAACACCCATGTTTGATTCTTCTCAATTCATTCTATTTATTCATCCATGGCTTGTGCCAATGCTTATTCTGCAACCACTTCCTCAAATGTTAGCAGATCATTTATTTGAGAAAATAATGCAAAGAGAGAGAAATAATTTGTTGTACCAACTTCATATATTTCATGAAGACTTCTTATATTCATTGGATCTGTCGATGTCGAACTTGACGAACTACTTGATGAATTTTTTTGTCCTCTTGGAGTGCTTTCCGGTGTAGCTTTAGTTGTGAATTGTGTTGACGTTCCTTGTGTTGAACCATGCCACGGTGTCATGGGAGTTGATAGTAATGTGACATTTTGACTTACATGTTTTTTTTGAAACAGTTCCTATGCCATGTCATCATGCTCGACATTTGACACAATATTGATGTTATTCTTGACCGTTCCATCCCATGATTCATTCTCTTAAAAATTAAACATCGCGACCGATGATTGCTTTCCTTATGATTGGATCATACAACTTGTATGCTTTTGTGTCTTCAGAATAACCAACAAAAATGCATTTCTAACTCTTCTTCTCTAGTTTCTTTCTCA
This sequence comes from Pseudotsuga menziesii, assembly GCA_001517045.1. Classification (NCBI taxonomy): domain Eukaryota; kingdom Viridiplantae; phylum Streptophyta; class Pinopsida; order Pinales; family Pinaceae; genus Pseudotsuga; species Pseudotsuga menziesii. The sequence goes on from LPNX010698882.1 coordinate 69,951, forward strand.
GCTCATCTGGAACATGACAATATGCAACAGAACCAAAATTTTTAAATGAGAAACACTATGATTCATATCTATCCATGATTCTTGAGGAAATTTGTTCTTCACGCTCTTTGCTAGACATCAGTTCATAATATATACAGTAGTTTCAACTGCTTCAACCCAATATTCATTTGGAAAATGCTTGGCTACCATCATGTTGTGTGCCATATCCATAATGGTTATATTATTTCTTTCTACGACATCATTCTGCAGAGGTGTATATCATGCAATGTATTGCTTGTGTATGCCATGTGAGTTGAAAAAATTTAGGAATTCATTCGAGATATATTCACTGCCTTTGTTCATACTTAAGTTTTGAATCCGATATCCACTTTGGTTCTCCACAAGTACCTTGAAATGATGAAACAACTAAATGCATCAGATTTATGTTTCATAAAATATACACATGTTTTTCTTGTGAAGTCATCAATAAAATTAAGAAAATAATTGCAGCTACCCATGGATTATGTATGCATTAGGCCACAAATATCAGAATGCACAATCTCAAGTGGTGTGCGAGCTCTATATGACTTTCTGAATGGAAAAGTATCTCTATGTTTCTTTCCAAATATACATCCTTCACAAAATCTATCTGGTTTATCGATCAATGGAAATCATTTTACCATATTCTTTGTGTGCGACAGCTTCATCCCACCAAAATTCAGATGTCCAAATATGAAACACCATAGGAAGGAATCATCCTGAACTTTTGTTTGAAACACTACTTGAATTTTAACCCTATAATTTGTTGGGATTAATAATCCTCCTTTGTCGAATATAGTCTATTTTTCAATATTGACTAGCTTAAGAGGGAATTTATCACCTTACTGAAGTTTTGGTGCTACCATGAATATTGGTGCCACTTGTGCCATTTGTGCCATTGGTTCCATTGGTTCCACCATTGCCACTGGTGCCATTGGTGCCACTAGTTCCATTGGTGCTATTGGTGCCATTGGTTCCAATCCCTACATTATAGCATCCCACTCTGAGTTCCACCAACAACCTCTATCAGTTGGTTGTGGTAGGTAAGTAGTTATGAAAATTCAATCGCTAGTTACAATTAGTTATATCACTTTCAGTTAGCCTAGCACTGGTTATGCATGCATGAAGGGAGAGGCACATTTTTCCACCTACCTCATCAACTAACTGATTATAGAATGATTTAGACATCCCGAGTTTGATTAGTGAGCCTCCAGTAGTGATTTAGACACACTAAGTTAGCTATTTAGTCAACTTTAGTTAGATATTCAACCAGATTAAGCTGGTAGATTCGAAACCTATCCATGGAATTCAAATTTTATATAATGTATAATCATTGTATTATTGAATAATTAATGGAGATTAATGTTGTAATTAATTGATCAATTCTTATCATATTTGTCTCAAATTTGTGTTAAGTGTACATTGGCTTTGATAATTCCACTGCATAGTTCTCTTCTCAACATCTCTCATTTCCTCTAAATCAATGGTTCACAAATTTAACATTGTATCAGAGCCTTTTTCAAGATAGAAGAAAGTCTTGTATGATCTCCATTGTACACCAAAAGCAACTAAGTTTCTACATAAATCTAGGAATCATAACATTTCTCCCTCTGGATTCTATCCAGAGAAGTCTATCCATGTGTGACAGACTCTCATAAAGTGTACATGTCGAGGTGTAAAGGTTTGAACTAACATATGATTCTGAATTGGTTTGTTTTGCAGTGATATTTTGTAGGTACAACTTCTATATGGATTCGAGATTATCAGTTCCTCTTCTTACTCAATTCACAAGATATTCAGAATGGAAATTAAAGATGATTTCATCTCTAAAGAGACAAGGTCTCTATGAGGTATCTATTGGACTTGGTAAAGAGTCTTATGAATATGAGAATGATTGGTTAAATTATGGTGATAGATATTTTGAAGCGATATGTATGACCTTTTCTCCAATATTGTGCTACCTTATTGATTCCATTGAATACCCAAAGGATCTCTAGACAAAATTGGATAGAACCTTTGGAAAGAAAAAGGAGGATCATTATAGAAATTTGGAGAGCACACCCAGCACCACAATATTTCTTTATTCAAAAGAATCAGCCTCTATTCTCTTTGATGAAGTTGTTCAAGATGAAGAAGAAGCATAATCTTCAACAGTCAATTCGAATTGAAGAAAGTCTCCTTGGAGTGACTCCTTCTTCTACTTCTACGGAAGTTTATGATATATTTGATATCTCATCTTCTAATATAGATGATATATACGAATAAATATGAATCTTTGTTATTGAATAAAAACTCTCCTTCCATACTACTCAAGAATTCTCCAGTGATTCTTCTATTTTAAATTATGTGGAAAGTTTTCCAGTGATTGCTTCAGAAAATGAAGAGGAATTCGATTTATCTCTCTCTAATGTTGCTTCTGGTTTGAAGAAAAGTAATACTTTGTATGTTTTGGAATAAATATCATATTTTAGCAGTGATCCATTTACTCTCATTGATCTAGAGCTTCCAGCAAATTCCTACATGATTGCTTGCATAAATACGCAGAGTTTTGTTGAAGAAGGAGAAAATTGCGCAACTACCATCTCAATGGAGCACTTGGAACTTGTGTTCCACACTATTGGATATAATATGACCTTATATGGATCTAATATGACCTTATTTGGTTCTAGTTTTAAGTTATAAGAGCCTCTAGTAAAGGTTTTATATGTTCTCATAAATTTTGGTGTGGAAAATCAAGTACCTCAAGTCTCTTTCAAAATTGTTGTTGGGGATTGAATGTTAGTTTTCTCTCATGAGTTTTATGATATTATATTTTGTGAATCATTGGATATTTTAGAATATATATCATATTATAGAGCTCAATAATTCTCTCTCCATGGTCCTAACACTTCTCTACCTTTCTACTTGATCACATGCTCATCTCCTCACAATACTAGTAAAGATGGAGACATCATGCATTCACTTGGACACTTGCGCCGAAGAGATCAAAGCTCATTTTACCTCATATGGTTCAATTTTAAATTAATCAACATATAATTTTCTTGGTTTTGCCTAACATTGTTAGAAATTTCAAGAACATTTTCTCTCTCATCAGTTGATCTGAGTTTCTCTGCAAGGGTCCAGTTTTCATCTTGCAACTATCTATGTTCTTGATTCAGGTTAGCATATTCCTCTTCTTTCAATGAGGAAAATTCCTCTAGACATAATAGTCTAGTTTGGATAGGTTCACATGCAAATTCCTAGGATGCTAGTGCACAAAGAACCAAGATTATGCATTATTGCTCCACAAAGTTGCAGATTGTAGAAAAATTTCCCTATTCCTGATTATTTTGAAGGGCGAGGCGGGGGGGATTTCCCATTAGGTTGTCCACATTTTCATTATTTTATCAACCATATTATTTTATGCCATTTAGATTGTATGGGTGACTTTTGGCCTAGTTTCCATGGCCCAAGTTGTCCAAAGATAAGATTAAGGGGGGGTGTTGGGATTAATAATCCTCCTTGTCCAATATAGTCTATTTTTTCATATTGCATAGATTAGGAGGTCATTTCTAAACTTATTATATTTTTGGTGCCACCATGAATATTTGTTCCACTAGTTCCATTGGTGCCATTGGTGCCATTATTGCCATTGGTGCCACCAGTTCCACTATTGGTGCCATTGGTTCCAATACCTACATTATAGGATCCCACTTTGAGTGTCACCAACAACCTCTATTAGTTGGTTGTGGTATGTAAGCAATTATGTTTAGTTAACGTCTAGTTACAATCAGTTAGATCACTTTCAATTAACCTAGCGTCATTTATGCATGCATGAAGGGAGAGTGGCCCGCTTTTCCAACTACCTCATTAGTTTACTAATTGTATACTAATTTAGACATCTAGAATTATACTAGGGAGCCTCTAGCAGTGATTTAGACATACTGTGCTAGCTATTCAGTTAGCATGAGATAGTAGGTTCGAATCCTATCCATGCAATTCAAATTCTATTTATTGTATACATTGTATTAGTGATTAATGAATGGAGATTAATGTTGTAATTAACTAATCAATTCTTATCAAATTTGTCTCAAATTTGTGTTGTTCAGCATACATTGTCTTTGATAATTCTAATGCATATTTCTCTTCTCAATTGCTCTCATTTGTCTGTAGATCAATGCTTCACAAATTTAACACCATTTTTTTTCCTTGTCGCAATGCTTGTCTACTTCTTTGATTTCTTCCTTGAATGCAACCCCTATATTTTCATTTCCTTATGTCTAGAATTATCCTTAAAGGAAACAAGCAATTTCTTGTCATTGGTACTTTTCCTATCAATTGGTTTCTTAGACATTTATCTTTAATCATGCAGTGATTATATTCTATGTAGAATCTGTAACGTTTATGTATAAGTTTTCCAATGCTCAACAAATTTTGTTTTAGACCTTTGACATGATAAACATCAGGCATGATTTTTTGCCCCCCTTGTTTGGTTAGAATACCAATAGTACCTTTTCCCCAAACAATGACTTGGAAATTATTTCCAAGTGTGACATCAGTTTGAAATGATTTATCTAGACTGGAAAACAAACTTGAATTACGAGTCATATGATTTCTATAACGTGAATATAAATACCATATGTCATGTGGACTTTCTTGGACAACATTACATTCACGTGGGGTTGCACATGGCATCAACATTGTGCTCGACGAAGTGTTGGTGTTGGTCGACTGATTTTGGTTTTTCCTTCCTTTCTCATACATTTATTCCTACATTCATATGCATAGTGACCAAATTTATTTCAGTACTGACATTGATTTTTTTATTTATCAAACCTGTGACCAAATGGATGACTGGGAATCTGATTTTGTCCACTACCAGTGACATTTGCGGGAATGCAGTTTCATCCCACGAATGTCACTAGTAGAGGACATTAGAGCCAAGTTTGGTATTGAAAATAAAATTGATGGACCAATTGTTCAGGTAGAATATTGCGAAGCTCTAATAAAATTAATTGAATAACTCCCGAATTGAATTTTATTGAATGAGAGATTTATTTATACAAAACGAAGGTGACATTTGGATTTTCATGTTCCAAAGCTGAGTGATTCTTTCACTTCATAATCTAAGGTAGGAAATTATTTATCTACAAAACTATTCAGAAAATATGAGGTAGCTGGAACAATTAACTTGAGTTACCGTTCAATAAGAATTTTTTTTTTCTACTTTTGAACCTGAAACACACTACATTTGGAGACTCAACCTCTTTGGTTTACTTGATGGGTAAATCTTCAACCAGAACTCTGACCAGTTAATCTTCAAAAAATACTTCAACCGGTTAATCTTCGACAAGTGCCTCAACTGGTTAAGCTTTGACAAGTACCTCGATTGGTTAATCATCGACAAGTACTTTGACCAGTTAATATTTGACAAGTACTTTTGTTTGAGACACTTTTACAGACTTTGAACTGGCACCTTTCTACCTCGATAGAGGCCCAATTGACTTTGACGAGTTTTACCTTGATGAAATTTACTCTCAACACATATATGGTCGCAACCAACTACCACTTCGACCTAATCACTTTTGGTTGAAGTTTTATAAAAATAAATTTCTTAGTCCCAAGACTTATAATATCAAAATCATTTTTCATTTCCTATTAACTTGGGGTAAACCTTGACACAACTATATTTCAACAGACTCACAATATCATATAACCAAATATTAATTAATACTCGTGTGGAGAATTCTATTATAAAAGGTCAAACTTTTACACGATAAAATATTTACGGGTTCTTTGCGTATTTCACTAAACGGTGAATGTAAACAACATTTACTCAAGTAATAGTGGATAATATGAGCAGCTAAATAAAACATTCATTCAACCAATAACTCTCTCTCTCTCTCTCTCTCT
>LPNX010698882.1:76145-95435 GCA_001517045.1 Pseudotsuga menziesii
AACAAAAAGCTTGAGCACTTAAAATCTCCATAGAGTTGTTTTTCTTCTCTTCTCACTATGTCAACTGATTTACAATATTCTTCTTCTTTATATAAACAGACTAAAAATGCTTCTTTGTAGAGATATAGACTTAACATTAAAGATTGCAATAAATATTTACCTACAAAATTATCTTCAAAAATTTAATTCGATTGCTTTATGTAAGACAGACATGAACTATTCTTTCTGTTAGAGAGATTGACAGAAAATGAACTGCTACATATTTTGATAGACTCGGTTGAGATGGTATGATGATCAACGAGTAATTAAAATGTCCAACAACCCCCCTTAATTATGATAAGATGGAGATCTTAAAAAAAATATTACAATGTTTTTTAGAGCTTTCAATTGGATTTGTGCATGGAAGAGTTCACTGTGCAGAACTTGTCATTCCAATATAACTTTGTAGATACTGGAATTTATCCCTTGCTAATGGTTTTGTAAATATGTATACAAGATGATATTCATACCTGCAAAATTATAAACAAATTTATTTGTTGTTCATCAATTATCTTATGAAGTGATACCTTTTTCCAATGTGTTTTTTTCTTTTGTGGAACACACGATTCTACGACAAAGAAATGGCTAAACTCTTGTCACAGGAAATGGTTGTTGGTTCTTGCTAGTTCCACGATAGGTCTTTTAAAATTCTCCGCATACAAAGAACTTTCCATGCAACCCCTGTAGCTACAACATACTCTTATTCTACTGAATACAAAGTTACAATGGGTTGTTTCTTTGAAGGCCACAATACACCACATATTCCAAAATTAAATGTGTACCCATATGTTCTCTTCATGTCATCTGTGCTAACTCCATTGTCACGGTCTGTGTATCCAATGAGTTTAAAAACTTTTGAGGTTGAATACATAATTCCAAGATCCTTTGCACCACTTACATACCTGAGAATTATTTTATCAACATGCCAATCAGATTCTTTTGGTGACTCCTTGAATCTTGATATCAGACTTACTCCATAAATGATGTCTGGTCTTGTCGTAGTTAAATACATAAGTCTTCCAACCACTTTTTTAAACAACATAGGATCTACAATTGATCCTTCATTATCCTTTCTCAATTTTAAACATGTTATTACTGGTATTGGGGCTATATTGCAATTAGACATATTAAATCTTTTCAAAACTACATGTGCATACTTTGATTGTGATATAAAAATACCACTTTCAGACTGATGGAATTCATTTCCTAGAGAAAAAATCATAAGCCCCAAATCATTTATTTCAAATTCTCTTTCCAAGACTTTTCTAAAATACTTTGTTCCAAAATCACCAGTAAATATTAAATAATATACATACAGGAAGACAATTAACATATTACCTTGCTCATTAACTTTGGTTTACAATGTCGGTTCACTTTCACTTCTGTGAAATCCATTTTGGGTGAGGTAGGAATCAATGCGACTGTACCAAGCTCTCAGATCTTGCTTCAAACCATAGAGTGCCCTTTTTAGCCTAAACACTTTCTCCTCTTAACCTAGAACTTCATATCCTTTTGGTTTCTCGACATACACTTCTGCTTCCAGATAGACATTCAAAAATGTTGATTTAACATACATTTGATAAACATGACATTTGTTTTGAGTAGTAATGGCCAAATTTCTTCTTACTATGTCCATGCATGCATTTGGTGTGAAGGTATCAGTGAACTATAGGTTGGGCTGATGTGTGAACCCTCCTGCAACCATTTGTTCGTTTTGCTTCTCCACATTCTCATCAGCATCTTTTCTTGTTTTTGTAAATGCATTTGACCTTGATTATATCCTTATCTTTTGGTACATATTCCAGTTCCCATGTTTGATCCATCTAAATGCATTACAATTCTTCATCCATGGCTTGTGCCCATACTTCTTCTTCAACTACTTCCTCAAATTTTAGTCGGTCATCTATTTGAGAAAATAAAGCAAAGAGAGAGAAATAATTTGGTGTACCAGCTTCATATATTTCATGAAGACTTAGTGTCTTCACTGGATCTTTCGATGTCAATCTTGACGAATTGATTGATGGAGTGTGTTGTCATCTTGGTGTGTTTACTAGTGTATCCCGAGCTATGACTTGTGTCAATGTTCCTTGTGCTGAACCAATACTCATAATTATTTCCTGAGAAAATTTGATTTTGTAAACTTGACATGTTTGCACCAGAAGCGGGAGCCATTATTTTTAATTTTGCATAGAAAAATATATTTTTTATGACACGGTTTATTCCCTAAACCGCTCTAATACCAGATCTTGGGAAAAATAATAAATTTTTCCATTCAACCATTAACTTGAGTTACCATTCAATAAGAAATTTTCTTTTCTTTTCTACTTTTGGACCTGGAACAAAGTACCTTGGGAGACTCAACATCATTTTTTTTAACTTGACGGGTAAATATTTGACCAAAACTTCAACAGGTTAATATTCAACAAATACTTTAACCGATTAATCATTGAAAACTACCTCGACTAGTTAATATTCAAGAAGTACTTCAACCAGTTAATCTTATACAAGTAATTTTTCTCAAGACACTTTTACGTACTTTTATCCAACATCTTTTTACCTCTACAAAGATCCAATTGACTTCGATGAGTTTTTACATCAACAATATTTACCCTCAACAAATTTATGGTTGCGACCAACTCTCATTTCTACTTGACTACTTTTGGTTAAACTTTTATAAAAAGAGATTTCTTAGTCCAAAGACTTATAATATGAAAAACACTTTTCACTGACCTGTAACTTAGGGTAAAACTAGACAAAACCATATTGTAACAGACTCACAATATCATATAGCCAAATATTAAGTAAGACTTGTGTTGAGCATTATGTCATAAAAAGTCAAAATTTTACACAATGAAAGATTTCTAAATTCTTTGTGTCTTTCACTAAACAGTGAACGCAAACAACATTTACTCAAGTAATTCTGGAAAAGATGTGCAGCTAAATAAAACATTCATTCAATCATAAACTATGAAAATACATATATATTGTTGTGACATAACAAAGCACTATAGCCGCAAATACAAACTTGGAAATTTAGAAGAACGTTTCACCTTTTACAGAGCTTCGGCTCTAAACTCTTTTTAAAAACATAGACCTTGAGCTCTTGAACTCTCCACATAGTTTCTTTTATTCTGTTCTCATTATGTTAATTGATTTACAATTTTCTTTTTCTTTATATACATAGACTAAAAATGCTTCTATGTGAAGCTGCCAACTTAACATTAAATATAGTAATAATTATCTACCTAGAAGCTTATCTTCAAAAATTTAATTCGACTGCTTTATATAAGAGAGGCGTGAACTCTTCATTATGTCAGAGAGACTTATAGAAATTGAATTTGTATCATGATTCAGAGTCGACTAAGATGGTATGAGGATCAACGAGTAATTAGTATTTCCAACAAAAACTTACAACATGATAATAATGCAAGAGGATTAGTATCCGTCAAATGTTAAGAATGAAATTGATATTGATAGAGTTCAAGTTATAATGAATGGATTTCATTTTGATAGGAGAATGAAGTATTGTTACATGAATTCCATGATGATTATACTCAACCAATGGTTGAATAAATATTTGAAGTATAGTTCATAAAAAGCGGACTAAATCAAAAGAAAAATGATGGAATTTTTAAAGTAATGATGAGATTAAAATGAGATTATTTTTTTGAAGTATAGTTCATAAAAAAAGGGGACCAAATCAAAAGCAAAATGATGGAATTTTTAAATTAATGATGAGATTAAAATGAGATCATTTTGCAACAACAATTGTTGATTTGGGAACACAATCCTTTGTTAGGGGATAGATTGGAAGATTTGGATATAGTTGGAAATAAGGTGGAATAAGGTACCATAAGATATTGATACTTGTTATTGAGATAAGGAATTGTTCCCTCTATGAATCTTGATGGACAACCTTCTAGCTTAGAATTAGTTACTTTGGATAAATTTGAATTAATTACACTTGTTGAAAACATTATTCATTTACATCTACTATTTTGTAATGTCCCTACTTGTAAATTTGGGAAACAATGTTTTTTGGACAATTTTTGAGCTTTCCTAGTCAAGACAGTTTGGGGTTCCAACTGAATCCAAATGGTATTGAATTTAAATTACAAGGGTATGGTGATCCTTGTAACATCCCAATATGGTATATGAATAGTTTGGATAAGATTTTATACCTCTGAAACCTTGTTTCGGTTTAAGGTGAAACAATGCAATTTTACTAGGAAATAGTGTTCAAACCCCCCCAAGGGTGATGGCCAAACTAGCTCTCCAACTCAATTATGACCCTCCCAAATTTGAGAACAGAGTATGGTAATGAGTACTAGACATCAGTGGATTTCCTTAATAATGTTTATAAAGTTCTTCAAACAAGTTATGATATGCAACATTTGTAGGTAACTTCCTTGGAAATTTCCTAATCAATGACTATCCTTAATCATGTTTATTAAGTTCTTCAAATAACTTATGATCTTCAACATTTTTAGGGTGACTTTCATGGAAATTTCCTAAGGGAAATTGCATTAATAGCTTGACTTTGACAAATGAAAAGTAGAATATATTGTTCTAAGAGTAATATGAAACATGGTGGTAATATATGGAATACAAATGTATTCCCCAACAACATGAAGCTTAAAGTAAAACCCTTACAAAAATATGATACAAGACTCCATCAATATTGAATCCAAAGTCATGGAAACTAGTGATTCCATGGCATGGGGATGCAAGCTAATCACTCATGATTTTCTTGGATTTAGAGGCATAAATAATATGCATAAGAAATTACAGAGTAATAAAATATATATGGTTGTCACAACATCCTCAAAATCAGATAAGGGCCCTATTATCTCCCAAGATAATTTATTTTCGTATGAAGAATTTAATTCACACAATGAGGAATAAGAAGATCACTAATAGTTTGAAAGCCTTTGTTTTTTATTTGGATGAGAATTTCACAAAGTTGTAGCTTCATTGGCTTGGGCAAGGATAAGAATATCTAATTATCCACCAAAAGATGGAGGATAAATAACAGGTGGAAGACCCCTTTGGCAGTTAGGCGTATTGCTAAACTTTTCACTGCTATCAAAACATTTTAAATAGTGAGCGGAGAAGATAGTGGCTAAAATTTCCGCAACTGTGGAGAATAGAGGGATTAAAAGTTTTGATGGTGGGAAGTTTTTAGTTTTGAATGCCAACGTTGCGAATTTTTAGTTGACTGCGACGCCGCAACTGCGGAGAAGATAGTGACTAAATTTTCTGCTTCAGACTTCTACTGACCTCCGATAGCGATGAAATTAGATTGAAAGAACTAAGGACTAAGTAGCGACGAGTGTTATGGAGAAAAATTCCTATGGCTTGTGGTACCACAACAGACAGCTTCACTCTAGAAATCAATCCTTTCCAATATGCAAGAGAAATCAAATATCTAACACTAAAGAATCAAAACTTGTACCTTATTCCGAACGGTTGAAGTAGATCCTCGTTGAGCTTTCCAACTCCATCTTGAATTGATAAATTACTTCCTCAACACTCAGTAAACAAGACAAGGATGCTATATATATTGGTGTTATATCTACTCTAGCATATATAATCAACAATGTATAAGCATTTGAAATCATCCATGTATAAAATATTCATTCAAACATACATTATTGGATAGGAAAATATATTTCTATTAATATAAAATCAGAGATTACAATGAATACATCCTCTGTCGGCACGTTTGTGAATCAGAGAAACTGAATCCCCCACTTGGGCCTCCACCACCTCAATCCTCCATCTCTCCATAGCAATCTCACAAGAAAAAGGCAAGCTTGGGAAGAACACCAAAGTGCTCCAAGGGACAAAGAGATGTAGACTCAAGCATAAGTTTCAGCAACAATGGACTATAGTTTCTTTGCTCTCAATTCTCACATATTATTTAATGTATCCAAAGGGTTCCCTATATAGCTCTTCAATGGGGCAATGAAGGGTCGAATCTGAGCAATCTGAGGGCATATGGAAGGCCAGGAGACAAGTGAGTCAGATCCATGTCAAGGAAAACTCCAAAATAATTTTGCCTTTTGCACACATCCCGATGTACGTGATTTTAGGGGTCAAACCCGCGCGTATATACACAAGAAAGGGTTTAAAAGTCGCGTATAGCAACTTAGGCATGTTTTTAGGGATGATTTTGGAAACATCAAAGGTATAAAAAAGGTCCATGGGGTCCAAAGAGTCTACAGAGGGACAGGGGAAGGACATACAAGTGTGATTCACCATGTGTGGTAAAATCAGCTATAACAGATGCCCCCTAATGTGTGAGGTTAGAGGGGTCATACGATGGCCGAAATACATTATAATTCCATCCCAGAAGTGGTGTGATGAAGAACCCAATGGAAGACCAGCCAACCAATCAACATAGTACAATGATACAACTCTGCATATAACTGGAAATACATATAGCAGTCTCGGATATATAAGAGTACAATGGCCATGAATAGGTATGATACAAAATATGGCATAAGTGGTCATCGCCACGTACAATATACATAGATCAGAATCTCCATGATGAAGATATACAAAGGATCAAGATCTTCATAATGGCTGAAGATATACAATGGATCAAGATCTCCATAATGGCTGGAAATGTCTGACATATACTGGAATCAAGTCATGAGAGCTGAAATCTCATGAATACTAGCATGATCAAGGAGGTAGCATATAAGAGATGCCACCAATCTAGAAGGTCTTCTACACAAACCACTAAGAGTGCATGTCCTATTATGTGAATAGAGGTGTCAAGGTAGAACATAGTAGTCCATCGTCTGATTATGGGTCATTGATGTATACTGTTAACAGACGCGAGATCACCCACTAATAATGATAATGGGAATCAAGGTACTAGAGTGCAAACTAAAAAGTGTGAATAAATGTGTTGAGGTCGAACACTTGAGAGAATCCATCAATCATGGGACATTGATGTATTCCTAGAAACTGTCGATGGCGAGAGAACCCACCACTGATGATTGCAAGTCTCAAGTCACTAAAAAATGACTCTAGATTCCAATCCCAGAATAAATGATCTGAAGTCGATGGGATGAAATGTGATGGAAGAGGGCATTAAGGCATCCCCCATCATCCAACACAAGGTACTCAGCAAAGCTATATAATGTGGAAGGACTCGATCATAAGGTGCACAGAATAGTAACTATACCGAGAATGGCCGACTTGCAAAGTCAAGATAACTGAGGAATGGCCGACTCAGGTTTCAACTTCCTTCGAACAAGATCATAATGATGAATGGTGACTTAATGTAGGCATCATAGACTTGATATACAAAACTGGGACATCTCTACGACATAGGAGGAATCGACAGAGGCTCCATAGGGACTGGAAGCTTAACCAGTCGGTGGAGCTAAACTCAGATAAACAAGTACAGCTCCTAAAGTCAAACTATAAACCCAACCAATGGATGTGATATATAGTGCTCTGTTCAAAGGCGACATGACTCGATAGTTTCCAAAGATAACAACTTTCCTTGTCCGGCTTTTTGGTTTCTTAAATTTTTTTGGACCTTTTCAAATATTTAAAAATCTTAAAAAAGAATAAAACTGCTTTATAGTTACAGACTAGGAGGAGACGAGTGTCATATGGGAAAACAAACTAGTTCCAAGCAGTGTAACATACCTATGCTCAATGCAAGGATACATGTGTAGGATAGTGACACTCGGGAGAAAGTCCCCTCCTGGTAAAAATAGGGAATCATGCTGCAAAGGATATATAAAATGGCTCTATGTGGCTAGACATGAGACAAGCTCATGCTATATGGCTGATACTCAAAGTCAGGGAAGCTGGCATAAGGCTCAATGAGGAAGGAAAAGCTCATGATAATGCAATTACAACTTGACATAACGGAGTCCCAGGGAAATGGCTAGCATAAAGTTCAAGAGGAGTATGAAGCTCTTGCTCAAGGACATGGTGGGAATAAAAGGAACTCCTGGACCTAAGAGAGGACTCACAACATGGGTACCAAATGCAAAAGGGAGCTAACTAGGACACCCATGTATAGGAAACATCTACCATTCACATAATATCACTTCTAACAACAACATGAAGGTTTCGTGAAACCATGGAATGGGTTAGTACCTAAGGTTAATATGGAATGGTCATAAGGCAATGCATAAATGCAAGCGGATGTGATATCCTAACCTATATTCCAGTTCAGACATAATACCTGTGATAGGAATGAATGGGTCGAAACCTTGAAGAGAGTGTACAGAAACTAGACCTTACATGACAACCATATTAGTCCAAAACAACCTGAAATAGTCAATAAAGAATACAAACTATAGGGAATAGGGAGGAATGATCATGACAAATGCTTCCAAAGAAGACAATGCAGTGAAAAGTGGGACATAACAAGGAAAGTAAGGTGTAGACCCAACATCCACACATCCACTACCACCACCATGAGGGTAACCACCAGTGTAAAGACCAAGAGAAGGGATTCAACATCCTCCACAAATGGAGTAGAGGGAAGAATGTGACGACTCCCAAATCTATGAGAATAGTAAGGGGTTGTGATTCCCCCAAGTCTAACACTAGGGTTCGTACTAGGACCAAGGATGGGTGATAGGATACCAGGCATGCCAAAAAATAAAAGGAGCCAAACTCAAGAGAGCATAAATATACTCAAGTAACTGGGATCCCAAAGGCCAACTAGCACACAAAGAGCACACTCCTAAGAAAATCTACAGCCAAAATACAAGAAAACCAAGGGGAGGATATGTGAGCTCCTGAATGCAGCAGGTATGTCTCACCTAGGAGAGGCTCGAAACTCCCATACACTACAAGAAAAGGTACGTAACCAATTATAGTGGCCCTCAGCTTCAATGCATAAAGCGACTATGTTGTTCGACCTCTACCTGGCCGAGACACCTGCAGAATAACCCCTACAAAGTACCCCCTGTGATACCTAGGTAAGGAAACTAAGGTCACCCCAATATAACCAATGCTCAGGCGGACAGTCACAGGAGGGATTGACCGTATGGGCAGGGTAGAAAAGCTTGAAACTCTTGAAAGAGCCCCCAGATATGAATACAATCCTGGAAATATCTCCAGTTCTACTCAGTTATGTTTTACTGAAATAGTTATAGGCCTTTTAAATTGATTTCCTGGCTAAGCAGCTACCAGTAGCTTTACAAATAGAGATTCTAAATCAAATTATACATAGAGTCCTGAGTTTTAGGCATAGGCATCTTAACTGCTCCCTTTACCAACTGTCTGGAATTTGCTGAGAAGGCATAGAAAGTCAAAAAGAGCTTAATCAAAGAGAAGGCAACTAGGATAGCTGATACAACCAATGAGAGAGGAAGAAATCAGTGATCTGAATGCTGCTGCACCTTTCCCTCTATCTAAAATAGACGTGGAATGCTGTCAAAACTGGGCATGATCTGAAGGCTTCCCATCAATATTCTAATAGACAGGCCAAAAGAAAATCACAATGAGAGAACTTTTACTAAACCGGCTCAAACAATATAGTGCTTCAGATTCTTGATTTGGATCTCAACGAATGCCTTGCTGGGCACTATTATCGCTAGAAGAAATCGATGGAGGCATACATCTCCATGTTGAGCATATTAAAATCTAGAAACAGATAATTCTATGGTAGGTAGAATTTACCATAAAAGACCAGCTTATAAAATGAAAACCAATCAAAGAGAAGAGACACAGGCGCTGTTTTTTCAGCCAGCCTGTGCCCAATTCCATTTCCCCAATGCTGGACCAATATTCATCATAGATTGCCTCCCTTAACTCTTTAAAATTGACTCCATATTATGAACTACTAGCTCCTTCAGCGAATGGCAGAGATGAAAGAAAATGAAGGCTGGATAGATCTTCCTGATAAAGGCTGGATTCTTTAATCTGAAGAGACTTGGAAAAAATTACTCTGTTCCACTCGATCATCCTAGCTTCCTCTAATCGAGCTGTCCATCAAAAGCCTCAGCCTTCACATGGGATCTTCAAAGACTGAGATCTGAATACACTTATTTCTTTCAATGACTGAGAATTGTATACCCTTAATTCTTCATTGACAGAGATCTGAATACACTTATTTCTTCATTGACTAAGGACTGTATACACTTATTTCTTTGTATACACTTATTTCTTTCAAGGGCAGGTTCAGGGACCAGATCTTCACTGACCCTAGGGGATGGGCATGTAATCTTCATTTCCATTAACTATGATGATTCCTTTGCTTAACGAGGCACAAGTATTGGCTTCATTGTCCGCTATTTGATTGAGGTTTTGGAGGACGTGGTAACACTTAACTTCTTCAAAGGATTTCAACTAAAAAGTGATTTTCCGGTGATAATGGGCCAATCCCATGCAATTGAGGGCTTTCTTCAGGTTGAGAGCCTGCATGATGATTCGGGAGTCACCAATGATAGCCAATTTATTTATAGACAGATTTTTGGCTTGCATCAGTCCCTGCCAAATGGCAAGAATTTCAGCAATGTTATTGGAATTATGACCCAATCCCTAGGCAAATTTGAGGATAATATTCCCTGACCTATCTAGAATGGCTCCTCCACTTCTCGTAGGTCCGGGGTACCCTTTCGAGGCCCCATTTACATGCAATATATGCTTGTTCAGAGAGGATCTCCATTTTATAAATTCTTGCTCCTCTAGCCTGATTTCCCACGGAGAGAAATGCTTAACAACGTTCTTGGTTCTGGTCAGCAGGTCTGGATCAAGTTCTTGAAACCAAAATCACCAATTCATTGGTGATTTTGGAATTTGAGGCAACCAGCTCTCCTATCAATGCCTTTACTTTGATTGCAACTTGGGCTGGTGAAACTGCCTTGTCCCTGAAAATTATGTTATTTCTTTCTAGCCACAATTTCCAGCAGTAAATTTTAGGAATCCACATCCAGCAGTGCTTTAAGAAGTTTAGACCAGAGAAGGAGAAGGGTGCATAATCAGTCCAAGAAGAAAACAACGAAGATATGGAAGGAGGGGGGGCCAGGTTCAGCTGTGCAAGCAGGAAATTCCAGATTTCCAGAGCATAGGAGCACTGAATAAAGAGATGGGTCGAACTTTCCTTGTGACAGGCACAGAGAGGGCATATAGAGGGCCCGTCCCATCCTCTTTTCAAAAGGCTGTCCCAAGTTAGAATGCTGTCATGAAGAAGGGACCAACAGAAGTGATCAATTTTGGGAAGAGAGGGAAGAAGCCAGAGATTTTTCCACCTAGAGGGGTCTGGAGCTGCCCAAGAAATGGATTTTAAGGAAGCATAACCAGCAGTAGCATTGTAAAGGCCGGAGGAGGAGCCCCAGCCTCTTTTGTCCTTTAGCTTAGCAGAAGTGGGGGAGAGACCTTGTAGAGCCTCTAAGAGGGAGCTTGCTTCAGTCTCGAGATCATGAGGGACAGCCCCCAGGTCCCATTTGTTCCAAGAGTCATTTAGGATCCAGCTGGATAAATCACAAAGAGTGAATTTGCCATTCAAGTGAAGCCAATTTTTGATATTCTCCAGTCCTTCCATATCTTTTAAGGGGGGATTCCATAGAATGGAGTCATCCCAGAACTTAATTTTGGAGCCATTTCTCGGAATCGAAGTGAGATTTGAGGAGATCAAATCAAGGGATTTGAGACAAAGAGCAAGGATAGGAGAGCTTTTCCTTGTCATGGGAGGGCTATCCAGGCACCTCTCTTTGTGCCCTCTGAAGTACTTTGTCCTTACCGCTTTGGAGCTCCATGTTGTTTTACCTCTTATCATTTTCCACAGGATCTTGCCACCCATAGCCAAATTCTGAGTGGCCACATCTCTGATTTGTAGCCCTCCTTCACATTTGGGGGCTTTGACCTTATCCCAGCTGACAAGGTGCATTTTCCTTCCTGTATTCCTTCCCCCTTCCCAAAGGAATTTTCTTAGGAGGTTGTCTATATCTTTCACGATTCCTTTTGGGGCTAACAGGATCGAAGCTTGATAGAGAGGAAGGGAGGTTAGGACAGAGTTGATGAGAATAGTTTTACCTTCTTTATTTAACCAGGAAGCCCCCCAAGCCATAATTTTAGCCTTAAGTTTGTCCACCAAAGGCAGCCAAAGGCTCCTTCTGGGTGTAGCTTTGACCAACGGAATTCCAAGATATTTTATGGAGTCCTACGTGGAGGTTCCTTCCATTTCCATCATTCTTGAGATACCTGTCATTTCAATGGGGGGGCAGTTCCAGCCATAAATTTTACTTTTCCTCAAGCTGATTTCATTTCCTGAGATGTCAGTGTAAGCGTCCAACTCTTTCTTGAAGGATCTTGTTGTTGCTAGGTTAGCCTGACCCAGAAGAAGGGTATCATCAGCAAATTGATCATGGTTAATTTTCTTCACTCTAGGGGTAATTTTGAGCCCCTTTAGAGAGCATTGCTGAAGACAATTGTCCAGCTGGAAACTAAGGACCAAATCTTGAATGACATAGAGCAAGGGGGACAAGGGACAACCGTGCCTGAGTCCCCTAGAGGCATGGAAGAAATTAGCTGGTCTCC
Source organism: Pseudotsuga menziesii (assembly GCA_001517045.1). Taxonomy (NCBI): domain Eukaryota; kingdom Viridiplantae; phylum Streptophyta; class Pinopsida; order Pinales; family Pinaceae; genus Pseudotsuga; species Pseudotsuga menziesii. Next base: position 88,710 of record LPNX010698882.1, read on the forward strand.
CATTCACCAAGGGGGCGATCCAAGGACCCGAGATACAAGCTCTGATCCAGCTGATTAACTGGGGATGGAATCCTAGCTTGAACATAACAGCAAAGAGAAAATTTAGCCAAACTTTATCAAAGGCATTAGCGAGGTCCAGTTTAACTATCATACCTTTCTCCTTCCACTAGCAGCTTGAATGAATGGCCTCTTGGACCAGGATGATGTTGTCCTGAATATGTCTGTCCTTGATGAAACCCCCCTAATTTTTTGGAATGATCCTGGGAAGAACATTTTTCATTCTATTTGCAATGACTTTAGTGATTATTTTATACCCTGTATTGCAGAGAGAGATAGGCTGAAATCTAGAAAAGCTTTGGGCCCCTTTCTCTTTAGGAATTAATGCCAGGAAGGATGAGTTAGTGCTCCCTCCTATTTTTCTACAGTTCTGTGATTTCCTCACCATCTTGACCAGATCCTTCTGAATGATGTCCTAGCATGCAATGTAGAATCTTACCGTGAACCCGTCTGGCCCTAGAGCTTTGTTAGGGTTCATAGCTTGGAGGGCATTTCTTATTTCCTCAGTCGTGATGGGATGAATCTTATTTCTGTTGTCTTCCTCATTGATTAGCATGGGGAGAACATTAAGAGCGTATCGATCCAGCCGAGGAGATGAGTCCATATCTTCAGTGAACAGATCGTTGTAGAAAGAGAAGGCAGCGTGCTTGATCTCTTCAATTTGATTGAAGATTTGGCCTTGAAAATGAATTTCTCTGATGCTGTTGTAATTCTTCCGGGATTCTGCTTGTTTGTGGAAGTAAGAAGTATTTTTATCGCCCTCTTTGAGCCATAGACAGTGTTCCTTTACTTGCCAATACTGTTCCTCTCTTCTCAGCGCCTTATGGAGAGCTTTTTTCAAATCGAGTTCCACAACGAGCAACTCAGGGGTGATCGTGGCACTCTCCATTAGCAGCTGGTGATTGCCTAGATCCGTTTGAGTTTCTTTCCTTTCAACGATGGGGGAGGGAAGGAGCTTAGCCCAGCTTTTGAGGGCTGCTTTGAGCCTTCTCAATTTTTCTTCCCAAATGAAGAATGGTGACCCAGTAACTAAAATTTTCCAGGTCATCCAGGGGTCATCCCAATCAATAACCACTCACACTGCCTCGTGCTTAAATCCCTTGTAAGAGGAGGATCCTGAGAAACACTAATTATACCAAGGAATTTCACACTCTTACCTAGACAGAAACATACATGTTGTTGTTTAGTGGTCTTGGAGAATTTACTCACAATGAACTATTCCAAGACCCTAAAACCTAAACTTGTTTGTGCACCCTATAAAAGAAAATAGTGTAATTCATTTTATTATGCGTTGATTTTAATTGGCTGTAATTACTCAAAGGGAAATGGTCATGCAACTAATGAAGTTATGACTCAGCAGTGAAGTAAATATGCACACCATAACAAACAATGCTAAGTGCAATCTCTGTCAAATGAAAAATAGGGTATGCCACTACATGAGATGCATAAATATATATTCCTTTCTGAATGGCAATGCAATCCTTCCTATATGAAATCCTAGATAAAACTCTCATCCAAGCAATCCAATGCAAGTACCTTCTCAAATCCATGTCTGAGATGCAACTAAGAGTGCAACTACTTTGTATTTTTCAATATAAAAGAATGAAAAATGCAATAAAAGTCATCTAAAACTATCAGTATTTGCAGCAGGTATAAAACACAAGCCCAACAAAACACCAAGACAAAAAAGAGTAATGCACTAATGGGAAAAGAAAAGGCATAAATTACTAAAACTACTTTCAAAGAAAATTCAATGAAAAAGCGGTCTCTGGTCACAAAAGAAGCATCCAACAGACAACATCAAACCCAAGGAGGACCCAACCACACTCACAACCCACCTAGAAACTTCCCACAACATCAAACTCAACCAAAAGGGAGGATGTACACAACTGTCTAAAGAACAACTACGTATGTACGTGACTTTTGGCCGAAAATCCGCATATGTACACGATTTTTGGCCAAAAACCTGTGTCTACAGAGAAAGAAGTGGTAAAAAGTAGGCCAAGGGTCAAACCCATAAAGGGGAGTGTCAATGGATAAACATACTATAAAATGTGACATAGAAACAGGGAGAAACCAAGAGCAAGTCAATAATATAAATCCCATCGTGCCCTCAACCCCAAAGAAAAACAAGGAACATTCCCAGTGGAGTCGCCAATTCTGTTACGAACAGAAATTCCTATGGCTTGGGGTACCACAATAGACAGCTTGACTCCAGAAATTAATCCTTTCTAGTATGCAAGAGAAATCAAATGTCTAACACTAAAGGATCAAAATTCGTACCTTATTCTAGACGGTTGAAGTAGATCCCCGTTGAGCTTTCCAACTCCAGCTTGAATTGATAAATTACTTGCTCAAAACTCAGTAAACAAGACAAGCATGCTATATATATTGGTGTTATATCTACTCTAGAATACATAATCAACAATGTATAAGCATTTGAAATCATCCATGGATAAAATATTCATTCAAACATACATTATTGGACAGGAAAAGATATTTATTAATATGAAATCTGAGGTTATAATGAATACAACCTTTGTCGGCATGTCTGCAAATCAGAGAAACTGAACCCCCCACTTGGGCCTCCACCACCTCAATCCTCCATCTCTCGATAGCAAGCTCACAAGAAAAAGGCAAGCTTTGGAAGAACACCAAAGGGCTCCAAGAGACAAAGGGATGCAGACTCAAGCATAAGTTTCAGCAACAATGGACTATAGTTTCTTTGCTCTCAATTCTCACATATTCTTCAATGTATCCAAAGGGTTCCTTTTATAGGTCTTCAATGGGGCAATGAAGGGTAGAATCCAAGTGATCTCAGGGCATATGGAAGGCCAGGAGACAAGTGAGTTAGATCCATGTCAAGGAAAACTCCAAAATAATTTGGCCTTTTGCACACATCCCGATGTACGCGGTTTTAGGGGTCAAACCCACGTATATATGTGAGAAAGGGTTTAAAATTCATGTATAGAAATTTAAGCATGTTTTGAGGGATGATATTGGAAACATCAAAGGTATAAAAAAGGTCTATGGGGTCCAAAGAGTCTGCAGAGGGACAGGGGAAGGCCATGCAAGTGTGATTCACCATGTGTGATAAAATCAGCTATAACAATGAGGCAAAGATGAAAGGTGTCAAAATGTTGATGATATGAATAACTTGTGGAAATTGAACCCAGTGCTAGAAAAATTACACTCACAACAATTATCAATTGTACATACAAAATTACTCACAAAAGAGACTGAATATGGAGCTGAACACTAAACTGTATTGAATAAGTGTACAATAGCCAACCATGTGAATTCATAGGATACCACAATAAATAATTACATGAGGGATTTGAATGCATGAATATGCCATTCGAATCTATTCAAAAGCAGGCTTACTAAGTCTAAGAAAATCCCCCATAGGTGCATAAAGTAGTTTCCAAAACTGTCAAGGAGCTCATGAATTGGCAAAATCAATTAGGCAAGCTAAAAGGTAATGGAAGGACAACTCATACATGATTTTAATAGGAGAAAAGAGTGGAGGATGTGGAGGACAAAAAACAAGTTAACTTCACCTAGTCAAACTTTCCCAAATGCCTTAAAGCACTGAAAAAGCAGGCAATAAAGCAGAAAAAGCATACAGGTGCTAGGGAGGCCAGGAATAAAGAAGATTTATTCTAGGAGGTTTCCAAAGAACTCCATGACTCAAAATTAGCAAGTTTGACTAATATGGATGTGTATATGATAACTTGCATAAGGTGGAATATGGAAACTAGGCAAATAAGACAAAAATGGATTAATTAATGTCTAAGGTAGCTAACTATGGGTTGATTATTGTAACACCCCCCCTTAATCCTGAATTATGAATAATATATCATAAAATTATAGGGCCTAGCAACAAGGCTTAGTCACCCTTTACATACTGCATATCCATTTAACCAAGGAAAGAGGCAAAAACCCAATGGGAAAATCCTCCCTTAAACATGGACTGTAAAACAAAATTTGGAAATGTTGTCATCACTCATGCTTCACAGCATGATCAGCAATCCCCAGTAGTGATTTGAAATTGCTAAATTTCTTCTCACAAAATTATTTGGTGAAGATATCAACTTTCTATTCTGAATATGAACAGAAGAGTAGGTGAATGGTGCCATCGTGCACAAGCTCTCTGATGTAGTGCATAGGGATCTCAATGTGTTTGGTTCTCTACTTTTGAACTGGATCATTGTAGATTCGAATGGTACTCTGATTATCATAGTAGATATTAGTTGAGTATTCTAATTTGAAGCCACACTCTCCAAGTAACCCCTACAACCATAAACATTGAGTTGCTGCATTTACAACTCGTCTGTACTCTGCTTCTGTAGATGAGAGTGCAATGGCACTTTGTTTCTTGCTTGACCAGTTGATTGGCCCTTCTAGAAGCATGACCACATATCCTAATGTTTACTTTCTGTCTATGCTATCACCTGCCCAATCACTGTCAGTAAACCCAATCAAATCAGGATCAGATTTAGCTTTATAGAAGATCCCATGTGTCCTTGTTCCCTGAACAAAGTTAAGGATCCCTTTGGCTTCTTTCCAATGGATTTCATGAGGCTGATCCATGTATATATAAGCCACACTTATTGCATAATAAATATCAGGTCTAGTATGTGCAATATACAACAAACATCCAATTAATTGCCTATACAGTGTATTTTTTACCATAGGTGAAGAATCAGCTTCTTCAAGCTTCACTCCTGAAAGGAAAGGAGTCTTGCTTGGCTTGCAATCCTTCATTCTAAATTTGTTCAGAAAATCCAAGGCATACTTGGACTAGTGCACCTTGATTCCAGCTTTGGTTTGAGGAATCTCAAGGCCCAAGAATTGGCTCAATAGCCCCAAATCTGTCATGGAGAAGGCTTGGTTCATTGCACCCTTCAAGAAAGCAATTTCATCCTTTGAGCTTCCTGTAATGAGAAGGTCATAAAAATATAACACAATGATCATTAATGAACCATTAATCAACTTCAAATAGACATTTGGATCTGATTTGCATCGAAAAAAATTCATTGATAGCAGAAAGCTATCAATCTTGGCATACCAAGCCCTGGGGGCTTGCTTAAGCCCATACAATGACTTCTTTAGCATGCACACAAGAGATGGGTTAGTATAAAATCCTTGAGGCTGCTGCATGTATATATCTTAATGAGATCTCCATTCAGGAAGGCACACTTTACATCCATGTGATGTACCTCCCATTGCTCTGAAGCTGCAATGGCTAAGGCTAGCCTGATGGAGTCCATCTTTGCCACTGGTGCAAAGGTCTCATTGTAGTATATGCCATGAGCCTGTGAATAGCCCTTGGCTACTAATATATCCTTGTACTTTAGAGGTGAACCATCAATATAAAATTTGTTCTTGTACATGTATCCACTTACACTGAACTAGCTTCCTCCCTGGGGGAAGATCAACTAGCTCCCAAGTGTTGCTCTTCTGGAGTGAGCTGAACTATTCCTTCATGGATACTTGCCATATTGAATCTCCTACTGAATATTCATATGTCTAAGGATATGATTCCACCATCAGATAGAATTTCTCAGCAAACATAGGATCTTTCATGCATAGAGCACTCTCAAATTGAGATCTAGTCCTCCTAGGGTCATTAGGATTTCCAACTAGCTCTCTAGCTGCATGAATGGTATTGGCTGCTCATTTTGGCCTTGTAGGGATGTTAGGATCTGCAATAAAATCATCACTATCAGACATATCAGAATCAGCATGTTCAACTATCTCTTCACTTACATTCAGAAGTTCTGGTGGTGAAGAGGCTTCTCCAACTTCCACTGCTGCTAGGGGTTCTTCTTGAAACTGAACACACCTTTCAATGAAGGCTTTGTTTGTGCTCAAATTTATAATCTTGTATCCTTTTGAATATTCATAGTACCCAACAAATAGACACTCTTGGCTTTGTGGCTGCAAATCCTTCCTCTTTTATGTTGGAATTCTAGCCCAAGCCCTTGAGCCAAAAATCCTGAAATGGGTCACATTTGGCTTGTGCCCACTCCATGCTTCGAAAGGAGTCATACCATCAAGATGTTTATGAGGAACCCTATTCTAGATATAGGCTGCACATTTTATAGCTTTGGCCCAGTACTTTGGTGGCAAAGTCGTAGCCTCCATTATGCATGTTGCCATCTCCTTTAGTGATCTGTTCTTCCTCTCAGCAACACCATTCTGTTGTGGTGTGTAAGGGATACAATGCTGCATCTAAATACCTGCATCTAAAAAATATTGAATAAAATCAGACTTGACATACTCACCACCATTGTCAGATTTGAGAACCTTGAGTTTCCTCCCAGATTGGTTTTCAACCAAAGCCTTAAAGACTTTGAAGAGGCCAAAAACTTCAGACTTGTGTTTCAGGAAGTAAACCCAGCAATACCTGGAAAATTTGTCTATGAAAGTCAATGCATATTTGGCCTGACTCATGGAAATATGAGGGAATGGGATAGAAACATCACTGTGGATCAACTCAAGGGGTGCAGAGGTTCTCTCATGACTAGCTCTCTCAAATTTATGCTCTGGGTGTTTTCCTTGGATGCAACCTTGGCAGACTCCTTTGGAAAATTTTATCTTTGGTAACCCTATGACCATCTCTTTTTCACTAAGATCAGAAAGATACTTGTAATTTAGGTGGCC
>LPNX010698882.1:95594-122765 GCA_001517045.1 Pseudotsuga menziesii
CTCTAGAATCAATGATGAAACTAGGTGAGCTTGATGTGCTAGCAACCAATGCATGAACTCTCTCTTTGTCATCTGAACTTGATCCTCCTTCCCTCTTCTTTGAGCTATCTGGAAGGGAGATGCCATTCTTCTCTAGGAGTTGGGTCAGTATGTCTATTTGCTTCTTCATGCGGGAGCTCTCAAAATGATTTCCCTTACTGCAGTATGCGCACTTGCTCATTTCTCCTTTGTTCTTCTTCTTCTGGTAGTTCTTCTTGGAACCTTAAGGCTCCTTCGGAGACTTGTTCTTGTCTCTCTTTTGCTCAGGTGGCTTTTTATCTTTATTTTTTCTTTTTGAATCCACCCTCAAATCTCTAGCAACTACAGCTTGGTCTTTGGATGGTTTGATGGTGCCCATCATCACTAGTTTATCTTGTTCTTGTGTGAGAGATTCCATGAAATTTGAAAGGCTAGGAATCTTCCAGGTTCGAGCTGTCAACTTTGTGGCATAGAAGGTCGAAACAAACACTGAATAGTTAGGGCCAAGCTTCAAGAGTATGGCCAAGACCAGATGATCATCCTTATTTTTGATCCCACATTGTTTTAGCTGCAAAACAAGTGCTTTGAACTTGGAAAAGTAGAGTTACAGGGATTCAAAGCTATTTGGACTCAGGGAGATCAGTTCATTTTCGATTTGATGTCCCCTCATCTCATCTGTCTTTCCAAAAAGATCAAAAATATTCTCCCATACTTCATTCGGTGATGTCAATCCATCAAGATGGAAAAGGAGGTCTCTAGATATACTCAGACACAAGAGACCATAGGCCTTATCCCTCCCGTTGTGCCATTTTATCTTCTCTGCAACTGCATTGGGCTTTGATTCTATTGCCATAGTCACTCTGTAGAGGAATTTATCTCTCAAAAGTATCTCCATCTCTGATTTCCATTAAAACAAGTTAAATGGAGTCAGGATGATCTTCTGAGATTGATCCATAGCTCAGAAATTGTCCTAACAGGCAGTAGAATGCTCCCAGTCAATGATGTCGAACCTACAAAAAAAATTGGTAGGAGAGAAATCGATATACAAAGGCTCTGATACCATGTGGAAATTGAACCCAGTGATAGAAGAATTACACTCACAACAATTATCAATTGTACATGCAAAATTACTCACAAAAGAGACTGAATATGGAGCTGAACACTAAACTATATTGAATAAGTGTACAATAGCCAAACCTATGAATTAATAGGCTTCCACAATAAATAATTACATGAGGGATTTGAATGCATGAAGATGCCATTCGAATCTAGTCAAAATCAAGCTTACTAAATCTAAGCAAATCCCCCATAAGTGCATAAAGTAGTTTCCAAAACTGTCAAGAAGCTCACAAATTGGAAAAATAAATTAGCCAAGCTAAAAGGTAATGGAAGTACAACTCATACATGATTTTCATAGGAGAAAAGAGTGGAGGATGTGGAGGACAAAAAATAAGTTAACTTCACCTAGTCAAACTTTCCCAATTGCCTTAAAGCACTGAAAAAGCAGGCAATAAAGCAGAAAAAGCAGACAGGCACTAGGGAGGCCAGGAATAAAGTACATTTGATTCTAGGAGGTTTCCCAAGTGCTCCATGACTCAAAATTAGCAAGTTTGACCACTATGGATCTGTAGATGACAACTTGCATAAGGTGGAATATGGAAACTAGGAAAATAAGACAAAAATGGATTAATTAATGTCTAAGGTAGCTAAATATGGGTTAATTATTCTAACATAACTAAATGCCGCTGAAGTCAAGTATCATAAGTTGGAACTTGAAAATACTAACTGTCGACAAAATAGTTCACTATAGAGCCACAACAGTGGAAGAAAGACTTATTGCGGGTTCCAAAACAATACAGACTCATCGATGATCGAAGGTTCTAAAGACTAACCATCAATGAATTATTCCTTTGAGGAGCCACAACTATGGAAGAAATATAAACTATGGGTTCCATGAGCAGATGAAAATTTTGGCGTTGGAACTTGCAATCACTAGTCGTCGGCGAGCTTGTTCCCTAAGGAGCCCCAACGGTGGGAAACCGAAGGACTAAATAGCGGCAAGTTAAAGATAAAAGTTTTCATAGTGTCGGCATCAGAACTTGAAAGGACTAACGATCAGTGAGATAATCCACTAGGAAGCCACAATGGTGGAAGAAAAATAGACTAAGGCTTCTGATAAATGAAAAAGATTTCGGTAGCGCGGCAATAGAAGATCATCGACGATCAGAAGATGTACATACTATGAATCGGTGAGTTAGTCATCTAAGGAGCTGCAATGGCAGAAGAAAGACAACAGGTTCTGAAGACAATACAGACTCATCGGGGATCAGAGGTTCTAAGGGCTACAGATTGGCGAGATAAAGCCAAGAAGCTCCGTAGTGTCGGTGAGGAGATGGACAAGGCTTCTGATAAATCATGAAAATCATTGCGAGTAACAGTTGCACACATTGGCGAATAAGAATACTTTCCATCGGCGGCATAGAAGACTAATGCCCCGATTGCTTCGTCAATCAACTTTCGGAAGCAATACATTTAGTGCGTTTCACCTCCAAAGCTACGAAAAAGTTCAGATAAAAGGTTCTGATGCATAAGTATTTAAGCTCCCAAGCACTGATGAGCTGGTGATGGAGAGTGCTAGCGCTGATATTTGGAGCGCCGATGGCACAAAAGACAAAACTTCTGATCACTCACTACGGCAACAAGTTAGAGGAAAATCCAGTGGATTAAACAAGAAAAAAAATCACTTCAGTTAACTGTCGAAACACTGGTTGTTGGTGGCAATTTCACAATGAACCGGTAGTGGTGGTTACTAGCAACCATTTAAGTTATTTAAAATTCAATCAGTGAAATAAATCTTCAAAGTAGATAAACAAATAGTTGGCAAGGGTTTGAAGCCCTAATTTGGGAAAACTATTACTTTCAATTATTTTTTGTGTAAACTGATCGGATTTTCAGGGTCTGTGATTTTTGTAGAAGGCTATAAAGCCCATGATTAAATTATTAATAAAGGTTTGACTATGAGGAATTGTAATCCTGTTCTATTATCAAGCATCTCATCTGGTTTATTCATGATATAATCTCTTTTGTTGTAATCTATTCAGCCATCATCTCTTTCTTTACTGTATTTGTGCCTGAATGTGCATTTAGATTACTTTCATATTTATTAAGTAACAGTTAGCTATCATCCTATTGGTTTATTAGTGATGTTTGATTTATAGATACCATCCTCATCAGGTCTTAGCCATTTATATGAATGTGTTGTGTGTGTAAGTCTACCAGCCTGGTGAGTTCTCCATCCCTACACATTTTTGTCAAACTACTAAACAAGTTGTAATTAAAAGCCCAATAATTGAGTGATCTTCATGCATGTCTTGAGAGTGGGAGGTTATATAGGTTATCCGGCTTGATCCATATCAGAAAACCCTAAAAATATTTTAAGTTACAAGGCATCCTCGAGCAAAAACCTAGAGTTGTTTCCTAGAGCAATAACAAAGTGGCGCCATTGTCAGGGAGAGGATATTGAAGATCAGCTTCCCTGGTGTTATCTACCTATATGGCACTTCTCCGTCCAAGTGTCGACATTCCCTATGTTGGCACACAAAAGGACATTTATGGATTGAAGGTTGCCTAAAACACTATAGATGGGCATATTATGAATTACATTTATCATCCATCCAGCTAGTTATTTTTATCTTTGAATATGTCAAGTGCTGTATGGGCATTTTCTTATATGCAACTCGCGTACATACGCGCCTTTTATCAAAGCATGTCATGTGTTGTACGTGAGTATCTTTAATAGCATCTCGCGTACATATCTGTACGTGGGTTCCCCTTAGAGAACCTCGCGTGTCATACACGGGTTGCCAATATTAATACCCGCATACGCCTTCCTTTGACATTAAAAATAATAAATCGTGATTATTTAAGATTTGTTAATCCCTTAACCATAATCACCTTAACTGTCTCAACCTCCTCAACCCTCGAAATTGCCTTATTTCACTAAGTATAAATAAAATCCTTGGGGAGGGTATTAATCAATCATACTTGGAGAGCAAGGTTATGCTGGTGGTATCTATTCAGAAGTCTTTGGAGCAGTGGAACTTAGAATCCTTTGGTTGCAGAGGAGTCCTTGTCTCGGGCGTTGGGTTGTAATCTGAACTCATTCGTTATTGTTGATAAAGAGAATCCTTCTTCCATATGTGTCTTGAATTTCTTTCATGTATCATGGTTTGATGAATACTTATGATTAAGCACTTAGTATATGATTTATCTGACCTATTTTATATACATGTATCATCTTGCACTTGGATGATTTTATCTTCATAGGTGAAGGAGAAGCATCCTTGAAGGATTTGGAGGAGAAGCAGAGCAGAAGAGGACAAATATAGGATCAACCGTCGTGTATCGGGTGAGTCTATTCTATCCTCTTATTTCCTTTTCTATACTCTAGAATCGATTTCCTACAAGTTTTATGAGTATGTTGGTAACCCCAGAACTTCACTTATAAGGTGTCTATTCCTGTACAACAGAACTGGTGACACCATAGGGCAGCCCAGATTGTTGTAGGTTGTTTCTGTCACCCCTGACCAGTCTTTGCCTTGAAGTTTGTGTGTGGTATTTTATCCTGGTTCATGCTTATCATAGTGTTTGAAAGCCTTGTGGAGTTTTCTTCTTTTTTGAGAAAATTTTTGTACCTGTACGTGGGTTTCTTTGCTACACAATTGTGTGCAGAGGCCTACATATGCAGGTTACTCTCTTGGACAGTCACATATAGTACGTGAGTTACCCTTATACACAGTCATGTATAAGCCTGGAAATAGGGATTTTTAGGTTAGGGTTTGCTTGTCCCTATCTTTGTGTAATTCCTGTTTGTTAGTTGGATTTCTTTATGGATGCTGTGCAGTTAGTTTGAAGACCTTGGTGACCACACTTGGTGCTTTCTTATAAATCCCTTGGGTTTCTTTTGTTTGGTTTGTCTTCTGTTTGCATTTTGAACTAGGTTGGCCTGTTTGGGTTATAAGTTGAAGTGTCTCTGTTTGAATCAGTGATCAGGGTTTTGGGCATTATTTTTCCAGTCTATCTTTTGATAGTGGTTGGTTTGTCACTTACCTTTGTGAGTTCACAGTGATTTCTTTTCATTGTACACACCCAAGCTAGGGTTCTCGTCTCCCTTTGTTGGTTGATTCTTGGTTTTATTGACCTGTTTACTTCAGTTTGGTTATTTTATATAGTTGATTTGATCCAAGTATACTCAAGTTTAGTGCATTTTAGGTGCATGGTAGAGTTTGAGCATTTTTAAAAAGTGAAAAGAAAAACATTTTCAAGCTTTTGCATTTGCTTTTGCATAAGTAGTTTTCATTTTCATTTTTAAAAATATAATCTCAAAAACTACAAAAAACATAGCATTAGTTTCTCTTTATCATTGCATTTGTTCATCAATATATATTTACAAAAAGAAAAAGAAGTTTGCTTTAATAGTGGTAATTTGCTTTGAAAAAAGAATACACCTTTACTTTTTTATTTTCTTATCGAGTCAAAAACACCATAGTTCATCACTCCATTTCCTTCTGAGTAAGAAAAAGCCCTTTAAAATGAACGCAATAATTAAAATTTATTAGTAATTTTTATTTTTAGGGGCCTTTCACCTACTAGCTTAAGCTAGACTTGTGGGATAGGAAGTGTAAACTTCCCATAAGTTTTAAAATTCAGACGTAGTGGACCTTTCTTTAGGTAAATCCTTGACTTTATCAATTGTATCTGGGAAGCTCCTCTCAAAAGGGAGTCAAGCACGAGGCCACGTGGAGGCATTGGACTGAGGAGATAACCCTCTAATTCCTTGTCAAAATGTAAATCAAGAATTTTACGCATCTGGGGATTATGTCCTAGATAGGGTTTCGGGATCAGCTACCCTGCCCATGCATACGAGTCAGGCTTGCGACTATCCCCCCAAACTGTTGGTATAGCTAAGGTAGCCTTTAGTCCCTTAACATTTAGGGTTCATACCTAGGTAAACTGGAAGGATATTTCTGGTTCACCTTTGATGGGCTTGGAAGGTAACCCTTGTTGTAAGTGTAGGAGGGTGGTTGGTGATTCCTTCGCTTGTGCCTAAGAACCACTTCAAGGACACCAAGTAATCGTTCTTCAGCTTTCTTCGGGAAAGCATATCTTTCACCTTTGATTGATTGTTTGAGGCTTTAGGATTTTTATAGTGTGTGCTCTGTGGTTTTGCTTGTGTTTAGATGGCCTTAGAGTTTGATTTGTCAAATTTTCAATTGTGGAGGACCAAACTATAAGAAGGTCAAGAAGGTTGCAAAACCTTCCTCCTCTCGTCACATTGGAGCCTCCACCTCCACCCCAAAGGTAGAGATTGGACACAGATAGTTCATTTGAACTGATAGGAGTAAGTGAAGTTCTAGGTGAACCAGAACTTATAGCTAACCATTTTGATCTTGATACAGTTGAGATAGAAGACAGATAGGAGTAAGTGATAGTTCATTTGAACTGATAGGAGTAAGTGAAGTTCTAGGTGAACCAGAACTTATAGCTAACCATTTTGATCTTGATATAGTTGAGATAGAAGACTTGTAGACTAACAAGTTTGCAAGGAATTTTAACACACCCTTGACAGATTTAAACGATCCTGTGATCGTTCAGGTTAGACCTTTTGATTCACCTATTTTAGGTGTCCCTGTGGGTAGGATTATGTCTTCTGCAGGAGAAAGTTATTTCATGTTCACCTCAGCCGTTCCAATTGAAGGGGTACTACCTCCCCCGGTAAGTGCCCCTAGATCTAGTATACCTTCTACACCTTTGACTCCAGCGAGTCGGGTGGTTCAACCACCGGTTCACTCAAACCTAGCAGGTACTTTTGGTGATATGGTTACTGGGATCCCTAGTATACATACTGTTCCTTCTAACTTTCCATATACTACCCAGAGAGGTCCGGTAGGATCCTCGGTGTTCATCCAAGGATTTCCTTGGAATGGGGGGCACATTCCCCCATCCACTCCATACATAGCCCCATCACCTTCGTATGTAGGAGTGTAGTTTGGGAACAATACCTCTTATGGGAAAAGTTTTCAAACTCTGATTTCGGCCCCGTTTACGAGCTCTCCCTTTTCATTGTTTAGCGGAGGGATACCAGCTCCTATCTTTCAGACCCCTTTTTCTATTAGGACGGCCTAAACTTCTTATACTGCACCTCCCAAACTTCTTATACTACACTTCCCACACACAATCCTGTGGCTTACGAATGGAATCCATTTCAGAGTAATCTACCCACTTCGCAACCGGTGGCAGGGGGAAACCCCACTTTTACCTATGGGCATTTGGGGGCAGGTCCCTCTAATCCCTAGACTGGCACATTTAGTGCCTCAGTTTGACCCAAAATTCTATTCCTAGCAACCTTAAACTTGCCAGATTTGTCAAAATTGATGAATGACCCGGTGAGACATGACCCCTCATGGCCACCTGTTCCCACCAAATTGCCATTGAACATCCCTAAATTTGAGGGAAAAGTTGGTGAAGATCCTGGGGCTCATGCCACCACATTCCATTTATGGTGTTCTTTGAATTCATTGAATGAAGATTCAGTTAGGTTGAGGTTGTTCCAGAGAACCTTAACAAGTACTGCAGCAAAATGGTATATTGAATTGCCTTCTGCTGCTTTTAGTAGTTTCTGGGACTTGGCTAGTGCATTTCTTAGCCACTTTCAGCTTCTCGTCCGATATGATTTTGGAATGGAATTGTTATATACCTTTAGGAAGAACAAGGCTACCCACATCTTAGATCACATCCAAGAGTGGAGGAGGAGAAAGATCCTTATAAAAGCCACTATCCCTCCTAAGTTCCTTTTAGAGTGGTTCCTTAAATCCATGTTGCCCTACATATCTAAGGATGTATCCACCTGAGGAGTGATGAATGAAGAAGAAGCCATTCTCAGGGCCCAGCAACTAGATTTGATTTATTCACAATCTTGGATCTTGTATGAGATTATCCCTAAGGCACCGAGGCCTATGCATGATGCGGAGAAGCCTAAGCCTGGACCCCATGCCGATGGTGTGGCTGGGTCCATTAACTCTCGCACCATAGAGTCTTTGGCTAAGCAACTTCACCAGTTTTTTGTCAAGCAGTCTACGGTGGAGGAAACAAAGGCTACCCCCTCCCCCCAGAGTGCAAATTTTTTTTCACAAACCTCTTAGAAGGGCAATCAGTAGCCCGGTGGGAAGAAAAAGAGAGGAAAGAAAGGAGAGGGAAACCAAAACAAGTAGAATCCCACGAACAATGCTGATGGGGGCAAGAAAGAAAAGAAGAAGGTCAAGTTCTCGTGTAAGTTGTGCCATGAGGACCACCTCACTCACCTTTGTCCCCTTATGGAACAAGCCCAGAAGCTTCTTAAAGATCAACAACCGGCTGTCCTGATGGATCCTTTTCCCCAAGGATAGAACTCTGCTTCAGCTTCTAATGTAGCAGGGGGCACTCAAAATTCCCTTAACCCAAACTATATCAACATGGTTCGATATTTGACTTTGTTACAGATGATGAATAAAAATTATGAGAAAGAGACTCCTGAGAAGGGTAAAGATGTAGGTGAAACTTCTAACCCTCTCACGATAGAAAATCCTACTGAAACTATGCCGAAGATACCAAAAGGTGTCTTCAAGAAGACTTTGCGTAACCCTAACTCTAGGGTTGCTTCAAACTACTCCGTGGTTGAAGATTTATCTCAAACTCCATGTGCAATGTCATCTTTAGAGGTGTTACAGAGTTGTCTTGCTCAGCGAGATGCCCTCTTAGCAGCTTTAGGCAGCATGGATTCGTCAAATCTCATGGCGAAGTTTCATTTTTTTGATGTTAAAATTCGCCTACCTTACCATGTGGCCTTATCAATAGATGTCATCCATGGTGAAAATACCATTGGAAGGGTAGTTGTTGATGAGGGTGCTTCTGCATGCGTTATGTCCTTGACATGTTGGAAAGCTCTCGGATACCCAGAGCTAGTCCCATCAAACACTCTACTTACTGCTTTTGATGGAATGTCCTTCCATCCACATGGTATCTTGTCGACTTTTGAAATTAAGCTGGCAGGGAAAGCAGTGTCTGTTGAGGTAGAAGTGATTGATGCTCCTTTAGATTATAATTTCCTTCTAGGAAGGAACTGGACTTATGCAATGTCCGCTATTGCATCGACCATTTTTCATGTAGTGGTTTTTCCACATGAGGGCAAGTTGGTTACTATTGATCAACTTGATTATACTCGAAAAGGTCGTTTAGAGTCTAATGAGTCTGCTGTGCCGTTGGTTGATCAGGTCAAACCTGCTACACAGAGCTTGGGGGCTGGAATGTACACATCACTGATGGGCACATTTAATCTTCCAGCCCCGGTTAATTATACTGGTTCTACTAGTGTGGGGACGTCCATAGCTACGATTGTTGATAGGACTGATCCTTGGGTTCTCCCGTCCCTCCATGAACCACACTTGCCCTTATCGACATTGGAGGTAGATTATCAAGCTATCACTCAAGCCACTAATGATCCCATCCTAGATCCTCTAACAGTATCAAAAGATCTAGAAGAATTCTATTTGCTTGCATGGGTGGAAAACTCTTTGCACTCTATAGATTGTTTAGACATTGTTTTACCTTCTGATGAAGCCATTTTGGAAGCGATGAGTGGATGTGGTAAGATTTGTGAGGATCTTCATCATCGTTCCTATTTTCTTCCAGAACTAAGCAGAATACAAAATCAAGAGTTTTTTTTGAGACTGTCAAAAGATGTTGATACACCCATCAATCCATTGCCTAGGGAAGGAATGTTTGCCGAGGGGAATATGGAAAATATTTCTGCCACCATACCTATTAACATCTCTGTAAATCTCGATGTCGTGGAAAACATATACATAGATGCAAATTGCTCTCCTGAAGAGATTGCTATCTATACTGCCCTGTTTAAGGAATTCCGTAATTTATTTTCCTGGTCATATGAGGATATGCTAGGCATAGATCCATCGATTGTTGAACACAAAATCTGAACATATCCTGATGCCAAACAAGTTTGAAAAAAATTAAGACCTGTTAACCCGCACAAAGTGGCAGCTGTAAAGGCTGAAGTTGAAAAGCTATTGAAGGCTGATTTTATCTATCCCATAGCTTTGACAGAATGGGTATCCAACCCTGTTCCTGTTGATAAGAAGCAAGGGACTATCCATGCCTGTACAGACTTTAGAGACCTCAATAAAGCCTGTCCTAAGGAGAACTATCCCACGCCATTTATAGACTAGATTATAGATGCTTGTGCAGGAAGTGAGGTGTTCTCGTTTATGGATGGTTTCTTCGGATACAATCAAATTCAAATAAAACCAGAAGACCAACATAAAACTGCTTTCATTTGTCCTTGGGGTACCTTCGCATATAAGAAAATGCCCTTTGGATTGAAAAATGATGGGGCAACCTTTCAACGGGCTATGAAATTTTCCTTCCATGATATTAAAGCCATTGTCGAACCATACCTTGATGATCTGCCTGCATATTCTCCTAAGAGGATTCAACATCCATATCATTTATGGTTGATATTTGAGAGATGCAGACATTATAAAATCCACTTGAATACCCACAAGTGTATATTCTGTGTCGATTCAAGAATATTGCTTGGGTTCATTGTCTCTAGTAGAGGCATCCAGGTGGATCCATTGAAAGTTGAATCCATTGTAAATCTGCCTCCTCCTCGTTTTATCAGGCAACTTCAAAGCCTGCAAGGAAAGTCTAATTTTATTCGATGTTTTATTGTTAACGATGCCAAGATTACTAAGGGCTTCATGCGCCTGCTCAAACAGGACACCCCATTTGTATGGGATGAAACCACAAAACTTGATTTCGAGGCATTGAAAAAAGATTTGTTGTCGGCACCCTTATTGCATTCGCCAGATTATTCTAGGGATTTTATATTATATCTGGCTGCGTCTGAGTCGACCATTGGGGTAGTACTAGTCCAGGAGGATGATAAGCTTGTAGAGCATGTCATTTATTATCTTAGCCATGCTTTGGCCGGACCTGAACTTAGATACTCCCACGTTGAGAAATTATCCTTAGCAGCCGTTTATGCTGTTCAAAGGCTACATCACTACATTTTACTGAGGACCACGATGGTAGTGGCGAATGTGAATCCGTTTCAATATGTTTTATCCCGATGAATTTTTGGGGGGAAATTTAACAAATGGATAGTCATTGTTCAATAGTTTGACTTGGATTTTCAGTCTGCTAAGTCTAAGAAGTCCTTAGTTTTTGCTAAACTTATAGCATAATGTCCTATTGAAGAAGATGTAGCTGTTGAAGATGACTCATTCCCAAATGAGCACATCTTCTTGATATCCACCTCTGATCCTTGGTATGGGGATATTCTTATATATCTCCAGACTTTGAAGTATCCTGCAGCTTCCTCAAGGGAGGAACGACGTAAATTATGCCTTCATGCCAAGAACTACCTCATTATAGGAGATACATTATATCGAAGAGGGGTAGATTCCATTTTGCATCGATTCCTTACCCGTGAGGAAGCGAATATTGTCCTGAATGATTCCCATAGTGGAGTGTGTGGGGGTCATTTATCTGGGTTAGCAACGACCTAGAAGATACTACGTGCCAGTTATTTCTGGCCCACAATCTTCAAAGATTGTGTGGAAGCAGTGAAGCGCTGTCATCCGTGTCATCTTTACACCAGGAAAACGCAGTCACATCCTGCTCTGTTATTTTCCATTGTCTTGGTAGGCCCCTTCATGCAATGGGGGATTGATTACATGACATGCCACCCAGCCTCGACTGGGGGGCATAAATACATCATTGTCACTGTTGACTATTTTACAAAATGGGTAGAGGCAATGCCTACTTTTAAAGCTGATGGAGAAACAACAACTTTCTTCGTATTCAATCAGATTATAGCATGGTTTGGTATACCCAAAGTGATTGTCACTGACCATGGAATTGATTTTCAAAATAACATGATGACGGAACTGGCCACTATGCTCGGATTCAGATAAGAAAATTCATCTTTGTACTATCTGCAAGCAAACGGTCAGGTTAAGGCTATCAACAAAACTTTAAAGACTATCCTTAAATGTACAATTGATGCTGCCCATTCTAAATGGCACATCATGCTATATCCTGCTCTTTGGTCCTACTGAACTAACATAGAAACTGCTACGGGTTTCTGCCCCTTCCAAATCGTTCATGGAGTGGAAGCAGTTACTCGGATTGAGTGTGAAATCCTGTCTCTAAAAATAGCTATTCATGTGTTACCTGATACGACAGATCTTGAGGAACATATGGTACATTTGGAACACCTTGATGAATAGCGTAGAGATGCACTGACTGCTAATCAAGCTCATAAAAATAGGGTGAAAACTCAATATGATAAATCGATCAAACCTCGGGTTTTCTTTGAGGGGGGACTTGTGTTGCTTTGGGACCAAGACAAAGAACCCCTGGGGGCAGGAAAATTCAAGGCCATGTGGTTAGGACCTTATGTTGTATCTAAAGTCTTGAAGAAGGGCGCATATGAGTTAATTGATTTTGATGGGAACAAGCTGCCTAAGCCTAGAAATCGGCTCTACCTGAAAAAGTACTATGCTTAGGCTTAGCACTTTTTCTTGTATTTTTATTGTATGTATTTTTATTGTATGTATTTTTATGTACATTAGGTTGTCGGTTTTGTTTTTTATACTATCTGCTAGTTGTTGCAGATGTCTTCTGAAAGGTATATAGGGTTCACTGATGGCACCAGCCATCACACTTGTAACCTAGCTTCAGTAGCATGGGTTATTTACTCTCCCTCAGGACAGCTTGTTGCCGCTGGAGGCGCTTGCTTAGGTCCTGCTTCTAATAATGTTGCTGAGTATAGGGCTGTAATTGAGATTTTATGGGATGCTTTGTCACATGGTATCACCCGGCTTGAAGTCCGTCTAGACTCTCAGCTAGTGATTTCCCAGCTCAATCGAGCTTATCAGGTACGAAATCCTATTCTATTACGTCAGTTCATGCAAATTCAATTATTGGAAATAAATTTTGAAGTTATTATATTCAATCACATTCCACAAAATCAGAATTCATTGACTGATGCATATGCTAATTATATTTTAGATTGGCATCTAACACACATTTCATAAAGATATACAACACATATAAAAAATATTTGTAAATAAACCAACAACAATATATATATGTGTGTGTGTGTGTGTGTAAAATATCTATTGATAGATAGGTCAAGTACGATCCTCCGATCCCATCATAACGGTATAATATACAAAAATATACAAAAATGTGGATCGCAGTCCATCAAAATGTCCTAGATCTAAGCAGGACCACCCTAGTTACTTGGACCACCTTGGTCCCCATGGTCCCTCTGTAATATGGCTTCCTCAACCTCTTCGGCTTCAGCAATCTCCACAACATCTATGTATACAAGAACTGCTTTGGCCACTCGCCTAAAAAGACGTAACCAGATCAGTGGAACTCCAACAACAAACTCCTGCATGGTAGTCAGGATATACTCTATCCGCAAGGTGGGAACTCTTTGGGTCAGCCTGGCCAGCTTCCCATCTAGAACCTTGATCAGCCCCGAGTCTTCGCCTATGATAGGATGAAAAAACATGCATGGATTCCCCTCAGGGAGAACCGTTCCAATATCTGCATTTTGACACATTTATAGGATTGAGACTTGTACATATGTATATATCTATCATTTTGAAATTCATAAAAATTTTAAAAATGATAAAAATTAAAAAATTGTTTACGTAGCTCTCCCCGTGTTCCTCCTAGAGGGAGGACATGGTCTGGGTCACCTTGAAAATCCATGTTGGCATATGGAAACTGCTCTAGTGTCGGTAGCTGTCGTTCCCACCAGACATAGAAATCATCATCGTATACACTATGCACCGTATCTCCTCCTCCTTGACAAAGGAAGATGTCTCCCCACCTACTCAGCCTCGGTTGACGTGGAGATCGGACTGGTAAAGGTATAGCGGGGCTCAACCTTGGTACTCTCTCAAAGAAGAAGGAAACCAATATGCTCGCACAACCAAAGTTCTTTTTCCTTTCTCTCTTGCAATCAGACAATTGTCTTTTCATGATAGGGACAACTCCTGAACACCAATCATAGAGGGCACCATGAAGACAATCCATCGCCAACCTCATTTGGTTCTATGTAGCCAAATGTAATGAGGAGGATCTTGCAATCCTCACGATGGTGCTCGTAAGTACCTGTAGTGTAAAGTCACGAATATGTGCAATAGGGACACCACTCCCTCTCTTTTGGGTACCTGGTGTGCAAAACACATCTATGTAGTTTTGGACACTTAAAGGGTCACCTCCCCTACCGGTGCCCTCTAAGTTGACAGGTGCTCCTCATCGTGATAGATCAGTAATGAAATACATGTCCTCAGAAGTAATCTCCAAAGTCTCACCCTGTAGGTCAAACATCCCCAAATCATGATCCCAATAGTTTATCATGAACTCCAATAGGAGGACATTGGCCCGCATGGGTGATGTGCAAAAGAATTTTGATAGCCCACTTGTTCGCAATGCATGTATAGTGGGTGCACTTTGGAGCACGTCTTGGTCCATTGTTTCATGTTCCCGTTCCCTCCATTCCAACACCATCTTCACACCTAGCAAAACAAGTAATTTGATTCATTAATTTCATCTAAAATTTTAAATTTTTTTTACTATAATTAGCTTTTTATCCTTCACACAGTTTACGCGACTGTCTAGTTATACATATCACGTACTGTACATGACTGTCTCTAAAGGAAACCCACGTACAGAATGCATGTATGCGAGTCTTTACACTTTGAACCCACGTACGCGTAGTGACATGTTTTAGGATGCTTTTAATCATGAAATTGGGACTCAAAATTAATAATTGCTAGGATCAAAATGAAGAGCTCGGGGTGTAGGCTTACCTGCAACTTGTGGAATTTGATTTCATCTGCTAGATTGTCCACAACGATCGAACAAAGGTAGAGGTAAAAACTTGCTTCTTGTGGCTAAAAATTCCAAATGGTGAGTTTTGTTTTGATTTTCAACTATTTATAGAAATTTTATTTCTCCAAGTGGGTTTTTTCCTATAGTTTGAAAATATATTCAACTAATACCATATTTCTTTTTTGTTTGAAACAGGTTCTTCATCATTATAAAGTGTCTTTTTCTCCAATAGGGTGGTTTTGTCATTTCCAATGCATTTTTGGAATCTATATTCAATCCACATTAACATTAGAAATCAACATTTTTCCATGGACTATGGTATTATAAACCATTAGTTACCTATTTTTACCATTGTTCTTCTGTGGATAGGACCCTTCTTCATGAGTATCTTCCTTCAAAGCCTATGTTGTTCTTTGATACTCATGCCGCAACTGTTTCAGGTACAGGGGTATCCTTTTAGCTATTTTTCACGCCAAATAGAGCTTCTTTTGAATCTCTTTTTACAAGCTATCTCTTTATAGGACTCCCCACCCTTATGGAGTTTCTTTAGGCCCAGGTCTGACTCCTTCAAAATAGACTTGAATGTCGAGTTAACTTGTCCGTTCAAGCTCGTTAAGAATATGTGAATGGGCATCCGCATTGGTGGTAGGTTATCTCTTTCTCAGACCATGTGGAATAATACGAGAAAGGATCCCTCTCTTTTCTATTTTTGAATTGAGAAGAGTATTCTCAGGCATAGGTTTATCACTTTTCCGGACCTAGGGGGATAAATTTACGGAAGAGGAATCCCCGGTATGAGCTTAGTTTTCTCTTTTTTGTGCTCTGGACCTAAACATGAAAAACATTATGAGTGTACTTTGTGTCTTTGTCATGCTCGTTAAACACTTAAGAACAAAGCAACGAGTTTATTGTTGTAAGCCCCATTTCTCGTAATCAAATGGATCTTTTCGAGTGATCTTGCTTTCCTTCACACTCGTAAAACTCAAGCTATTTTCTGCTGTTTTGAAAGGAGCATTGGGTAGGTGGTAATTTAACCTTTTTTGCACCTCCCTGACTAAGTACAAAAAAGGTTCACCTTTTATTCTATAGAAGTTAAGAGAGTTCTTCTGTGTTATTTTTTATACCTTTTCAGCTTCAGGAGACTAAATTGGACGAAAAAGGACCCCCCTGGAGTCTTCTTTGGAGTTTCCAGACTCTCTAAATGTGAAAACACCAACTGAGAATGTACTAGTTTGGGCTGATTAAATCCACGAATCAGTGACACTATCAAGCATTATTTTCCCTTCTCTTCAAGCTTGTTCAAAAAATAAGAGGGAACCGAGTTGACTTTCCTGGACTCGTTAAAATTTAACAAGGAAGGAAAGGAAGAAGTTTTCTCTTGTTTTCAGTAGTGGCAGCATGTCATCCTTGAACATAACACTCTTTGTCTTTTCTGATACCCATGTATCAGTATTTACTTTCAGTTCAGCTATTACTTTGAGTTTCCTACTCCTCCTCTTGTCCGTTATACCTTGGGAATCTGATCATGTTTCCTACATGACAGATAAGTCTAGTTGTTCTATCTATAAGTTAAAAGCTGCCTTGGGTCATCTCTGTGTCATGCTCATTGTTCAAGGACTCAACCCAATGTTTGATCTTTATCCTGATCCCATCATTGTTATATCTGTTATCTATTGTGTCTCCCTTCTTTTGCCCAGTTCCTAGTCACTTTTGTGATCCATTGGAGGATCTCTTGCCTTCCTTATCACAGCATGGTTCCATTTCAGTACTTCCCAATGACGAAGACCTAGAGTTTTGATGATCGTACCTTAGGATTCACTTTCATTATTGGTGAATTCCTTTGCTTCAATTGTCGCTTATCATTTGATTGACAAACTATAGAATCCTTTCCATGTTCGAATTCAACCTACATTTATTCACATGGCTTGGATTGTACGGGTTCTTTGGGATAGTTTATGAAGACCTTAGTTCCTCCCCTATGGACAAAGTTACGTAGGATTATGTTCCATTTATGTACACAGCTTCGAGATCTTTGAAGACTCATCATTATTGTATATTGTGGCTTTGATCCACCTTTGTAATATACGTGTTTTTGCACCTGTATCATATGATGTACTCAAATATTGTCAAGGAGCTAGTGTTCCAGTATATTGAACATAGCACCCTCAGATATGAATTTGTATATGACACTATTATGTATTTGTTTCAGGTACTACCTCTGCTCCATTGGATTTCTGATTTCTCCAAAGATAAAGATTATAATGTATTTCGACCATTGTTTCCCTCTAAACTCACACATTAGGGGGCATCTATTATCTACCTATATGGCACTTCTTCGTCCGAGTATCGACATTCCCTATGTTGGAACACAAAAGGACATTTATGGATTGAAGGTTGCCTAAAAAACTATAGATGGGCATATTATGAATTACATTTATCATCCATCTAGCTAGTTATTTTTACCTTTGAATATGTCAAGTGCTGTACGTGCCTTTTCTTATATGAAAATCACGTACATACATGCCTTTTATTAAAGCATGTTGCGTGTTGTATGCGAGTATCTGTAATAGCATCTCGCGTACAGATCTGTACGCGGGTTCCCCTTAGAGCAACTCACGTGTCATACACGGGTTGCCAATATTAATACCCACATACGCCTTCCTTTGACATTAAAAATAATAAATCATGATTATTTGAGATTTGTTAATCCCTTAACCATAATCACCTTAACTGTCTCAACCTCCTCAACTCTCAAAACTGTCTTATTTCACGAAGTATAAATAAAGGCCTTGGGGAGGGTATTAATCAATCATACTTGGAGAGCAAGGTTATGATGGTGGTATCTATTCAGAAGTCTTTGGAGCAGTGGAACTCAGAATCCTTTGGTTGCAGAGGAGTCCTTGTCTTAGGCATTGGGTTGTAATCTTAACTCATTCATTATTGTTAATAAAGAGAATCCTTCTTCCATATGTGTCTTGAATGTCTTTCATGTATCATGGTTTGATGAATACTTATGATTAAGCACTTAGTATATGATTTATCTGACCTGTTTTATATACATGTATCATCTTGCACTTGGAGGATTTGCTCTTGACAGGTGAAGGAGAATCATCCCTGAAGGATTTGGAGGAGAAGCACAGCGGAAGAGGAAAAAGATAGGATAAACCGTCATGTATCGGGTGAGTCTATTATATCCTCTTATTTCCTTTTCTGTACTCTAGATTCGATTGCTTGCAAGTTTTATGAGTATATTGGTAACCGCATACCTTCAATTATAAGGTGTCTATTCTTGTACAACACCTGGGAGACGACATAGATCCATGCTTTGATGATAGACAAGGATTGGACATTATTATAGTTATAATCATCTATCTAGTGACTCCATTGATATAAGGTGGCTTCAAGAAGACCAAGTACCAAAGTAAACCCAAAGGGGCCACCA
Organism: Pseudotsuga menziesii; assembly: GCA_001517045.1. NCBI lineage: Eukaryota > Viridiplantae > Streptophyta > Pinopsida > Pinales > Pinaceae > Pseudotsuga > Pseudotsuga menziesii. Next base: position 114,028 of record LPNX010698882.1, read on the forward strand.
TCAACACCCATTTCAGATACAAAATAAATATTGAGGAAAGCTAGGGCTTTACTAAGATAGACCAGTAGTGCTGCACAAAACACTACATCAGGTATTTCAAGAAATCTTTTTGTTGTTATTTCTTCTGCTGAAACTCTTAATTCCCAGAAATTTTTAGATACATCAGAAAAATCTAGGGCTTGGACATATTCAAGCACTACTGCTTATGAAGACCCAATCCCTGGTGACTCCACTGGGATAAGTATACCACCGCCTTCTCAGCAAATATTTTCATCAATCCCGCCTTCCACATCCCTATCCATACCCATTTCCAATATGGCTACCCCTCAATTGACCAAGATGGAAAGGATCCTGGTACCTAGGTATGCACCTCCGATTTTTCCAAATCCTCTCGCAGCCATGCCCAGCAGGGATTACCTCAAGTATATTCCTAAGTTTACCTAGGAAGGGGATTTCACTGCTGAAGAACATCTAGAGGATTTTTATAGCTATGCTGAAAATATAAATATAGAACACAAATATGGATGGACCCGAGCTTTTGTGCAAAGTCTAGATGGCCAGGCTAGAAAGTGGTTTAAGGAACTTCCTGTTGGGTCAGTGGCAGGCATAGAGGTCCTAGATGATGTTTTCCTAAAGCATTCAGGAGAGAGGAGAGACCACCTCTACTATATCATAGAATTCAGCAACCTGAAAAGAGAAAATGGAGAGTCTGTCTCCAACTTTACCAAGAGATTCAACAACATGTATAGCAAGATCCCCATTGAGATTAATCCCATTGGTACCTCAGCTATGATAACTTATGCAAATTCCTTTAACTCTGAATTCTGCCTACTTCTCAGAGAAAGGAGGTCTGCCTCCTTATCACTCTTGCAGGATGCTTCCCTAGAGGTAGAGTCAAATATTCTAGCATCTTAGAAGGTCAAAGGGAAGGTAGATAGGAGAAAGTAGCCGACAGACTATAGTGGGGCTTCGGCATTAGAAAACAAGATTGAAAAAATGACCAAACTTTTAGATAACCTGACTGCTGAAATGTCTAAATTGAAGGACCAAGGACATCTTTCGGTGAGGGGTAAGGGGACAAGTGACTGTGCTCCTCGAAACCCAAATTTTGTTCCTTATAGAAGAGGAAACCCCCCTATTCAGATTCTCAGAAGGGAGAGAAATCAAGGGGAATACCAGAGGATAAGAGCTCCATTTCAGAATGTCGTATTAGAAGAAGATCCAAAATTCATTGAAGAAGAAGGAGAAGCTAAAGATAATATCCACTGCATGGAGGATGAGGTGGACTACTCCTTTCTGACACAAGCAGAATATGAAGAGGCCCTAATTGATGAGCAGATCACTGAAGAGGATGTCTATCAGGCTGATGCTCAGGGAGGTTACCAACTAAGGTCTAGGTTGGTTGCTCCCCTTAAAAAGAATGTTGTACCTGTCAAGCTGCCTGCTGCACCAGCTAGAAATGTTGTTGTTTTACCAAAGAAAGTGGTTTTCCCATCCAAAGCATTGCATAATATAGCACCTTTAGCCACACCTGATCGAGTTCAAATCAAACCTACAGCTCATGAGGTAAGGTTTCTAGATAGGATGCATTATTCTTTTAACCTTGAGTCTGAAATTGAAAAGTTGAAAATCCCTTTCCCTTTAATTGAGTTGATGAAGAATGATGCATTTAAAACCTCCATTCTGAATTCCCTTCAGCCCAAGGTGCACCATGACACTGAATTTGTGAACCTTCAAGATGAAAAGCATGTTGTAACCCTAGGCCCCATGATCGAAGACATAAAGGATTCCTGCCGACCATTCTATATATCCTTGAACATCCATGATAAAATCCTCCATAACTGTCTCTTGGATTCAGAAGCCTCTCATAACTTGATGCCAAAGGCTGTGATGGATGAAATCGGCCTCAGCATTACCAATCCCTACCATGATTTATTCTCCTTTAACTCCAGGAAGGTCAAGTGCTTGGGCCTCATCAAAGAACTTACTGTAAACTTAACTCAACTACCTTCAAAAAGCATAATGATGGACATCGTAGTGGCCGATATTCCTCCAAAATTTTCCCTCTTCCAGCAAAAGATTGGGAGCCACCCTTCAGATGGATATGATGTATGCCACCAATCCCATGTTTAGAGTGGAGACTAAGAGACTATATAGGGAAAATCAGCTAGCATACATCATAAGCAAGGAGAGTCACTCAGTGAATCACCCAATCTATGCTATGGACACCAATTTTGGGTCTTGCATCTTGCAAATAGATGATAATCAGCAGACATCTGTTCAGCTCACTGAGCCCACTCGTTCATAGCCCAAAGAAGTCACAATAGTGATCTGGACCATGTATTTCAATGGGTCTAGCAATCAAAGCTTAGCAGATGCGGGGGTCGTGTTGATCTCCCCATCTAAGGAGAACATTCACTTATCTTATAAGCTCGATTTCAAAACCATGAACAACGTAGAAGAACATGAAGCCTTGCTACTAGGATTTAAAGTGGCCAAGGATATTGGGATCATGTGTGTGAATATTTTTGGGGACGCAAACCTCATCATACAGTAAGTCAACAACACTTTTCAGATGAAAAATATCAGATTGAAGGCCTACAGGGATGAGGTATGGAAACTCAAAGAATCATTTATGTTTTTTGAACTACCATATATTCCTAGGGATTTGAATCACCGAGCTGATTCCTTTGCTGTCTCTGCAATCCTGTTTGTTCCTCCTTTAACCCCTAAGCTCAACTATGACATTTGGGTCAAGTACAGACCCTCTCTGCCAAACAATGCAAAATTTTGGAGGGTGTTTGAAAATAATGGGGAGCTTAGTAAATTCCTTCAGTTAGTGGATGAATTCTTTGACATACACATAGACCAAGAAAACCTTAACCTCGAGGAATCCAAGCAGATCAAGTTAAAAGATAAAGTGATTTAGCACAATATTGTCCAATTTCCCAGCAACTACATACCCCGAGATCTAGTACCACTGGAAGAACTGTTTGATCACAATGGCATCCCATTCAAGCCTGCCAAAAGGGAGCTAGATATTGTTGTCCAAGAGCACAACATAGGCAGCCAAAGCCATCCAAAACTGATAAATCTATCCACTAGGATGACTGCTGAACAGAAGTCTGAATATTGCAGCTTGATAAAAGAGTTTTCTGATGTCTTTGCATGGGAGTATAGTGACCTAAAACGTATGACACCAACATCATCCAGCACAGGATTCCTTTGGATAAGGACACCGTTCCTTTCAAACAGAAGCTGAGACCCATTATCCCTATTCTACTACCAGTGATTGAGAAAGAGATCCACAAACTCCTCAAACCCAAGATCATAATCCCCATCAGGTATTCCTAGTGGATTGCAAATCTAGTAGTGGGAAGAAAGAAAAATGGAGAAATCAGGTTGTGTGTGGATTTTAGAAACCTGAACAAATGTTCCAAAAAGGACAACTATCCACTGCCCAAGATGGAACATCTGCTACAGAGAGTCTCAGGGGCCAGGGTCATTTCCTTCCTTGATGGATTCTCTGGATACAACCAAGTGGTTGTGCACCCAGATGACCAAGAAAAGACTGTCTTTACCACCCCCTTGGGCACCTTCATGTATGCTAAAATTCCATTTGGGATAATGAATGTTGTAGCTACTTTTCAAAGAGCTATGGACCTAGATTTGGTAGGGGTAAAAGACAAATATGTGCTGATATATTTGGATGACTTAACAGTTTCCTCTCACAGCCATCATGACTACTTGCAGTATTTGAGAAAGGTATTTCTGAAGGGCAGAAGTTATAGAATATCAATGAACCCCAAGAAGTCCCAGTTTGCACTCAATGAAGGAAAGCTCATAGGCCACATAGTCTTAGCTGAAGGTGTAAAGATCAATCTAGTAAGAGTGGAGGCAATTCAGCAGCTGTCAAAACCAAGGTCGAAAAGAGACATTCAATCCTTTTTAGCCAAAATAAACTTTGTCAGGAGATTCATTCCAAATTTCTCCGAGCTGGTAAAGCATATAATAGTCATGCTAAAAAAAGGATGCAGAAATCAAGTGGACTGACCAGGCAAGAAATTCTTTTAAAGAGATTGAGAAAGCCATCATGGAGGCCCCAACCCTGATTAGTCCCGACTACACCAAGGGTTTTTACATTTCTCTTTTGCATATTATGACACAGTGGCAGCTGTACTATTAGAAAAGAATGATGAAGGTCTTGATCATCCAATTTCTTTCTTCAGCAGAACCCTGAGAGATGCTGAGCTGAAGTATGACCCAATTGAGAAGCAAGCTTATGCTCTCATAAAATCATTGAAGAACTTCAGAATCTACATTCTCCATGCAAAGGTCATTGCATATGTCCCTTCAACTGGTGTGAAGGATGTTTTGACTCAGCCTGGCATTGATGGGAAGAGAGATAAGTAGATTTCCAAACTCATTGAGTTTGATGTTGAGGTGGAACCCACCAAGCTGGTAAAGGGATTAGGTCCAACCAAACTCATGGCCAAAGAAAACTATGAACTGATGGGAATAAATTTCACATGTGTCAGATCAACAAAGGTGTAGACTATGGTAGCAGCTGAAATAGAGGTAATTCAAGGTCAGAATAACAGTCCACCAGTAGCTGAGAACATATCCTCATGTGAGTGGTATGCAGGTATCATTCAATTTTTGCTTAAATTAGAAGTTTCTCCTGATCTTACTCCTAACCAAGAAAGAGCCCTAAAGTTGAAATATGTTAAGTTTTGCATAATTAACAAACTGTTTTACTGGAGGGATCAGTCTGGTATTTTGTTAAGGTTTCTAGATAAAGAGGAAGTAGAGTAGGTCATGCATCATTGTCATTCCAGTACATGTGGAGGCCACCACTACTAGAAAACTACAGACCACAATATCTTAAAAGTAGGATACTATTGTCTAGTCCTCTTTGTGGATGTATGCACTTTTGTAAGGGCCTATGACCAATGTCAAATATTTATAGGGAAGCAGCACCTCAAGTCCTTGTCCTTTAGGCTTGTTACAGTGAATGGGCCTTTCCAAAGAAGAAGAGGAGGATCGGTCTCATGAACCATCCTTCATTCAAGGGTATTTGAAGATGAGTGAAAGGGATATCAATGAGGCCCTTAGAATACTCCATGACACTCAAGAATTGGTGCAAAACTCTTATTGGAAAGTTTCTTCATTCAAGGAGCCATCGTTGCTTGAAGACGTGGAGAATATTCAAAGAGCAATGTGCAACATCACAGGTAATTTCATGTCTTTGATTTTTTATATAAATAATGTGATTGATATTAGTGAATGGTTACAAGAATCCTACTTGAAGAATAATGAAGATATTCATAAGCTCAAAATTCAAGTTGAGCAACTTCTTGAGTTGCAGGATACTTGTTCTTCCTCCTATGTTTCAGATTGTCATATGGTAGATTGCTTGAAAGGCCCATTCAGTGTAACTTTGGAACAATTTTGCAAAAATAATTTTATATTATTTGATTTTATTTGAGAACAATATGTTAAATTTTATTCTAAGTTGTAATTGATGACTCAGTAGAGTCAAGGATATTTAATGTAATTCTGAATATTTTAATTATAAATAAATAAAGGAGGAGACAACAGCTTAGGAGAGTTGTTAAAAGAGTGTTTACTAGTCAAATTGGTGGAGCAGACTGGGTGGAGAGCAAACTGACATATGGCAGCATCCTCAAACCACTTCCAACTATTGCAAGTGGAAACCTCCCTACATTTGGGGTCATGGCTCCCCTAAAAAGTGAAATCAGAGCATGTGGCTCAATTAATGAAAACTGACCCAAAAGACCTAGGCAATCTTTATAAAAATTTCCATTGAAGAGAGCTAAGGGTGCTCATTCTAGAGAAGTGATCATTCAGGTTGAATGAATGTACTTTAGAGAAATTCAATGGAAGGGAGTCTCGAAACGGTTTGAGAGGTTAACTGCTAATTGATCGAGTGCAACTTTTTAGCTGAAAGATCTTACTACTGAGAGCAGAGTGTTACTGAGATATTGGGACTAAGTCTACTGTTTGCATTATCCACAAGTTCTCAGCCAAGAAGACCAGGAACAGGCTCGGGGGTCCTGAGGAAGCGTTGTTTGAGCGCTCTCCAGGAGATTGGTAGGGAGGAATGACCTCCTAACGCTATTGCCATCTGTCCTAATAGAGTTCTATATTATTTTGTTTTACTATGTTAGATAGACAAATCTGAGTCTGACTATTATATGAATGATAAATATCCAGTTTGTAAATGTTAGAATTTAGTAGTCTTTTTAGTTTATTGAAGGAATGAAATTGAAAAGTAATGTGTTAGAATGGAAAATAATTTCTAGTGTGTGTTTTTTCACACCTGGAAAACCAGGCAGTACTCTAGCATAGTTAGAATGTTTAAGTAGATAAAAGAATGTGTTAGCAGATGAGATTGTGTATTTACAGACAGTAGAATAATTGTATTCATGTTAAAATATCAGGGAGGTTAAACAGTGTTATGAAATGTTTATATTTCTCTGTTTTCACTTAGTAACTAAATGAAATGCGGCAGAAAAATCACATTAGAGATACAATGATTAGATATAGTTAAGTAAATAAATGAGCTACTAATCACATAGTTTATTTCCTAACAATATCAACTAAATCTAAGACTAATATTTATATTAGAAGTAATTAATTTATAAAGAGTAAACTAAGTTACAGAGTCTATGCATTATCTTTTCAAGAACCCTCAGTAAATTCTACTTGACAGTTTAGTAAATAGAAGCAATGAAGATATAATTAATAACTAGTATAAAACTAAATAATTACTATGAATAAGCTATCTTATAATTATCACACAGGCTTATACCTGTAAAGGTAAAACTTCAGGGTTGAAACCCTAACCAATTTATTTAACTATTATAAATAAAGAGATAATCAAGGCTACAGAGTTATTGTTTAATTTATTACATAACTCTGAATCTTTACTAATTAACAGAGCAGTAAACAAATAAGAACTTAAAAGTAAACAGTAAATAGAAATAAGCTAAGAACTTACAGTATTTGTATAACTCTTTTATTTAAAAGAAAATAAAATACTTAAATAGGATAAATAATATCAATACTATTATAACAATGTAAAATAGGTAAACAGAAATCAACACATTGATAAATTTTAAGAATATATTTATCTAAGGGTTCTTTTACAATAACCCTAGGATTTAATCCTAACTGAAAAGCATAAACATATAAAAATTGCATTTCAACTGAACTTACAGTCTTTATTTGATCTTATTTTATTTACAAGAAAAATATTTAAAATAATAATTACCATTGTTAACAGCCGAGGAAGGGAAGACTCAAATTATACACAATGATAGTTTTTTTACAAGTTATAAAACTGATGCATAAACGAGACAGAGCTCGAACGTTTAAAATCCTTTTTAAATCAAATGTATTACATTGACAGGCCATAAGGATGAAAACTTAACCATTTTAATACACCCAACTCAAGGCCAATTATACCCAGCAACATGGCGAGGGTTCAAAAGACAAAACTAACAATCTACTTATAAAAACTTTAACACTATATTAATCTTTATAAAACAATGTATATTTATGAGTATAAATGAAATGGAGAACCATTAAAACCATAAAGACAGAAGAACTTCCACATAATAAGAACAGAGTATATCATTACTTAGCCATAAGGCTGTCAACCTGTCGAGAAGTCGAAAACAATGGAATACAAGTCACGACATCAAGACTAGAGCAACCCTGCTACAAGCAAGGGCTTACTAACCAAAAACTAAAACAATAACTGAGCTAAGCATTTAAAACACCAAAGGAACCAAAGTCATATTTTTTCTCCATTGAAACCCCTTTTACCCTAATATGTATATGCAGGGTGATGCCACATTGTAACCGGGGATTACCCATACGTCTCGTTAGCAATCCAAACATGGGTGGATACTTTCCAAGCTTGTTTCGAACTGCAATCCTGCAAGCAAAACCCAAAAGATTTAAGTTAGAGCTTTATATTATTTTATTAAAATTGTAACTAAGAATTTGTAACAAATGTAAGATAAATTCCTTACTTGGAAGTGATGAAATATGGAGCCACGGAGGAACGAACCAGCACGACGAATAGCCCAAAACCACATGTTCACTAGTGACAGAGGTGACGGGGCTCGCAATGCATGCTACATTGATGAGAGGAACAGAAGTAAGCCTTGGAAATGGCCACAAAGGAAAAAAACACAAAAAAACTACTAACAAAGCTACACTACCCTCACGTACAGCAAATTATTGTATGTAGGAAGAAAAACCAAATGCGAGCTGTGAACTTTGCAACCCATACACTAGAGTGGCAACACTTCTCTGCACACAGACAATGGAGCTAGAGACGAGCACAAGCGAGCCCTCATGGCCACAGTAAACCAAAAAAAGAAAAGACGAAAACCCTCGACAAATAATGAGGAGTTAGGGTTGTGTTGGAGGTTTTTAAATTATGCATTGCACGGTAGTGGATGTTCCATGTGCCCACAAATTTATCCAATCCACAGTGGGTCGAGTTGCATAGTCTCCACTGCATTGTCGGGATCAAATTATTGTTAATAATCTATAAATGATCACTGTTAGAATAATCAACCCATAGTATTTACCCACTTGGACATTATTTCATTTATTTTGTCTTATTTTCCTAGTCCATGAGTCCCACCATGTGCAAGTTGCTAATTGCCTATCCATAGAGGTCAAAATTGCCATTATTG
>LPNX010698882.1:124573-142049 GCA_001517045.1 Pseudotsuga menziesii
CAACAGTGGTGAGTATGTCAAGAATGAGTTTATTAACTATTGTGCATATTTAGGTATTCAGATGCAGCATTCTATCCCCTACACACCACAGCAAAATGGTGTTGCAGAGAGGAAGAACAGACCACTGAAGGAGATGGCAACATGCATGATGGAGGCCAAAACTTTGCCACCAAAGTACTGGGATGAAGCTATCAATTGTGCAGCCTATATTCAGAATAGGGTGCCTCACAAACAGTTGGATGGCATGACTCCTTTCGAAGCATGGAGTGGGTACAAGCCAGATGTGACCCATTTCAGGATTTTTGGCTCAAAGGCATGGGCTAGAATCCCGACAGAGAAGAGGAAGGATTTGGAGCCCCAAAGCCCAGAGTGTCTTTTTGTGGGATACTCTGAAGATTCAAAAGGGTACAACTTGATAAACTTGAGCACAAACAAAGCCTTCATTGAAAGGTGTGTTCATTTTGAAGAAGAACCCCTTGCAGAAGTGGAGATTGGTGAAGCCTCTTCACCACCTGAACCTCAAGAAGTAAGTAAAGAGTTTGTTGAACATGCTGATTCTGATTTATCTGATGGATATGAGTTTATTGCAGACCCAAACAGCCCCACAAGGCCTAAATGGGCAGCAAAGACACTACATGCAGCAGGACAGTTAGCTGGTGATCCCAATGACCCAAGGAGGACTAGATCTCAATTTGAGAGTAGTCTGTGCATGAAGGATCCTGAGTTTGCTGAAAAATGCTATTTGATGGTGGAGTCTGATCCTCAAACATATGAAGAAGTAGCAGGAGATCCAATATGGCAATCTTCCATGAATGAGGAGTTCAACTCGCTACAGAAAAGCAACACGTGGGAGCTAGTGGATCTTCCTCCAGGGAGAAAACTAGTACAGTGTAAGTGGGTCTATAAGACCAAATTTGTTGCTGATGGTTCACCACTGAAGTGCAAGGCTATATTGGTAGCTAAAGGCTACTCATAGTTTCATGGCATTGATTACAATGAGACTTTTGCCCCAGTGGCAAAGATGGATTCAATCAGGCTAGCTCTAGCCATTGCAGCATCAAGGCAATGGGAGGTACATCATATGGATGTAAAATGTGCCTTTCTGAATGGTGATCTCACTGAGGAGATATATATGCAGCAGCCCCAAGGTTTTTCTACTGACCATTATCTTGTGTGCAGGTTGAGAAAGTCATTGTATGGGCTAAAGCAAGCCCCCAGGGCTTGGTATGCCAAGATAGATAGCTTCTTGCTATCTCTGAATTTTGTTCAGTGCAAATCAGATTCAAATGTCTATCTGAAGGTAATTAATGGTTCATTAATGATCATTGTGTTATATGTTGATGACCTCCTCGTTACAGGAAGCTCACAAGCTGAGATTGCTTCCGTAAAAGGAGCTATGAACCAAGCCTTCTCCATGACAGATTTGGGGCTCTTAAGTCAGTTTCTGGGGCTTGAGATTGCTCAAACCAAAGCTGGAATCAAGGTGCACCAGTCCAAATATGCCTTGGATTTGCTGATCAAATTCAGAATGTAAGATTGCAAAGCAAGCAAAACTCCTTTCCTTTCAGGAGTAAAGCTAGAGGAAGATGATTCTCCACCGATGGTAAACAACACTTTGTATAGACAGTTGATTGGATGTTTATTGTATTTGACACATACTTGACCTGATCTTTGTTATGTAGTCAGGGTTGCTTCTAGATTCATGGATCAGCCCCATGAGATCCATTGGAAAGCAGCAAAGAGGATCCTTAGCTTTGTTCAGGGAACAAGGACACATGGGATTTTATATAAGGCCAATTCTAACCTTGAGTTAATTGGTTTTACTGACAGTGATTGGGCAGGTGATAGCACTGACAGGAAGTCCACTTCAGTTTATGTCTTCATGCTTGCAGAAGGGCCAATCAGCTGGTCAAGCAAGAAACAGAGTGCCATTGCACTCTCATCTACAGAAGCTGAGTACAGAGGAGTTGTCAATGCAGCAACTCAGTGTTTATGGTTGCAGGGTTTACTTGGAGAGTGTGGTTTCGAACCTGAGTACTCAACTACCATCTACTGTGATAACCAGAGTACCATTCGAATCTGCAAGGATCCAGTTCAGAAGCAGAGAACCAGACACATTGAGATTCACATGCACTACATCAGAGAGCTTGTGCATGATGGCACCATTCACCTACTCTTCTGTTCATCTTCAGAACAAGTAGCTGACATCTTCACAAAATCATTTTGTGAGAAGACCTTCAACAATCTCAAATCACTGCTGGGGATTGCTGATCATGCTGTCAAAGCATGAGTGCAGACAAGATTCTACAATTTTGTTTTACAGTCCATGTTTAAGGGAGGATTTTTCCAAGTTGGTTTTGCCTCTTTCCTTGGTTGTATGGACATTGCAGTATGTAAAGGGTGACTAAGCCTTGTTGCTAGGTCCTATATTTTGATTTATTACTCATAAAGTAAGGCTTAAGGGGGGGTGTTAGAATAATCAACCTATAGTATTTACCCACTTGGACATTATTTCATTTATTTTGTCTTATTTGCCTAGTCCATGAGTCCCACCATGTGCAAGTTGCTAATTGCCTATCCATAGAGGTCAAAATTGCCATTATTGACTCATGGAGCAATTGGAAAAGCCTTAGGAATCAAATCTACTTTATTCTTGGCCTCCTAGGTGCCCATCTACTTTTTCTGCTTTATTCCCTGCTTTTTCAGTGTTTTAAGGCACATGGGAAAGCAAGACTAGGTGAGGTGAATCAACTTTGTTGCCTCTTCCTCCTCCACTCTTTCCTCCATGCAAAAGCATGTATGAGCCGCCATTTCACCACTCTTTAGCTTGCCCATGCGCCCTTGCTAATTCGTGGAGTCCTTGATAGATTTGGGATCAGCTTTTTACACCTATGGGGGATTTGCCTATTTTGGGTAAGCCTGCTTTATGCTAGATTTGGATGCTTCCTTATGCATTCGATTTGCTCATGTATTCTATATATTCAGCAGCCTATGTTATTACAGGGTTGGCTATTGTACACTCAGTTAATATAATTTTGTGTTACAGCTCCATATTCAGTCTCCATTGTTGATAATTTTGCATGATCAATTGTTAATTGTTGTGGGTGAAATTAATCTACTGCAGGCCTAAATTTCTATAATCACAATGATAATATAATATACAAAGTCAAAAACATAACGTGTTTTGAATAGTGAGGTTTTTTATGATATCGTTAACCCTTGTTTTATGTAAACATTGAAATATCTCGTTGGTAAGACAACATTTATGGAAAATCCATATTAGGGTATAAGCCCTTGATTACAAGTTAATAACTCTAATAATAATAATTGATTCAAATATTACATTGAAGGAATATGTTATTGGAACTAATCTTTATGTAAACACTAATGGAGAGAATTTAATCTATAAATCAACATTGTGTATATAAAAAGTATTTATTCTCTAGAATAAATTCTTAGTTTTGTATGAAGTCTATAGTACTAAGAGTAAAATAAACTTCATGGAAGTTGTAATTGTTTGGTATCCATAAGTAAACAAAGCTCCAAATAAATTCAATCAAGGCTAGATTAGTCTTGGTAATAAAGAATAGTATAATTATCTAAGAATACATATAGCATCACTATTATTTATAAATAAATAATATGATAATGTAATTTTGTCGCATTACTTATGTCATGAAGAAATTTGGAAGTTAGAATCGCAACTTGATGACTTTTAGGCAATGATCAATTAAAAATACAATGTAATAATAAGCAGATAAACTTTCATTACTAAAGCTTAATAAAAGGTAAAGCCAAGAGTTCTAAGTAAGCTTGTTTCTTGAAAGGCCTTAGGTCTATTTCCATACTTACAAGCAGTGTTGTAAATTTTATAGATAGCAACAACAATAAACTCCGGATTTCAGTAAGAGTGTTGATATACTAAATCTTGAGCTCTATGAAGAACTGAAAATAACTTAGCGTAAAGAGAGAAAGAAGATTTATCTAACCTAGCAGATATTCTAATAATAGACAATCAGTAGGGTAAAGATACTGATCATAATGACATGTTTTTAAAATACTCAAATACTTACAATACAAGTAACAAAAAATTACTTTACCTTGTTGTATCCTTCAATTCTATTAAGCAAACTTTTACTCTAGCACTATATTATGCTAAAAGAAGTATATCCGGATTAACGCCTTAGTAAACTCTTCCTGTTTCAAAATTTACCTGTCAAGCCTGTAAGATCCAGAATTCCAGGTAAGTTAGCAATTGCTAAGTAAGCCCAAGTTAGAAGGTAAATTCTCACCTACTTGACAAAATCAAACCATCAGTACAGCTAGAAACAACTGAATGCAGATTATTTACATCACATATCGAAATTTAAATAGTATTAATTTCTATGTGTTTAAGTTAATGGTTACTTTTGTTAACTGTTCCAGTTTTCCATTAGCCGATAGTAGTTATCAAACTGTGACTATAGACAATTTACGTTACATAAAAAAAAAATTAGTTTTTGTGAAAATTTGGGTTTTTGACAAAATGTAAACAAAATTCACTCAGGTAAATATGAAGAAGATGTGCGGCTACCTAAAACATTCATTCAACCATAAACTTAAGAATTTATATTTCATATGACGACATAACAAAACTTAGAGCCGTAAATACAAACTTGGTAAAACACAGAAGCTTGAGTGTCAAACTCTTTACTGGGTTTTCCTTATTCTTCACACTTCTCTTCTCTATTGATTGTTTGTCTCTTTTCTTCTTTGTGTATTTTGATTTACAATTTCATCCTTCTTATAGAAGATTTCTGCGGACTAACCGTCTTAACATTTAAGGACAGCAATTAATCTCTACCTAGAAACTTAGCTTCAGCAACTAAATTCTATTGTCTTATATGTGAGAAATCTGAACTCTTTATCTTGTGAGACTCTCTCGCACTTTCTGACCTACTACAAACTCTGATAGAGTCAGCTGATTGAATTATGGATCAGCGAGTAATTAATATTTCCAACAGTAATTTGTATGATTAATATTTTCTAAAAAAGAATTATAGATGCTACCCATCTTACACTTTATATATATATATATATATATCCATATCTATATATATAATTTGGAAGGGTGATTGTTAACACTAAATAGTGGATTGTATACATGGTGGATGAAAACTCATAACAACATAGAATTGTTATAATTTTTTCAATAGATGGACATTAAAAACATTGGAGAGGAACTATCAATTCTTTTTTTAGCCTTTTTTATGGGCCCAAAACTTGTGACTTCAATGGATATTTGGAAATTTCTCACTAGCATTCTTACTAAAAACTTGTAACAATAGTTATTTTTTACTAATTTCATATTAAAATCTACTAGAAAATTGGTGGAAAGACCATTTCACACGCTCATGGGATATTCTTGATGCCATACATGATCATTTTAGTGTGCTTTGAGATTTTTTAAATGTAACTTATTGGTGGTTTTTTTATTATTTAATTGTCATTAATTATAAAAAATATAAAAAATATATATTAAATAAAATAACAATAGTAATAATAAGAATAAGAATACCATTAATAATTAGTATTAGGTTTTAATGAGCATATCTCCTCAAACATGGGTTCCCACACCATATATAATAATGACTACCAATAGTAATTGAATATATATATATAATCAATATGCGAGTTAGATTCACTTTTTTGGTTTAAATAACTAGATTTGGTTGTGACATTGGTATCAAAACACTCCCTTTTCCATTTTTTTCATTCTGCTCATTCTTCATTCCGTTGTACAATTGAATATATATATATATATATATATATATATATATATATATATATATATATATATGCAAGTTAGATTCACTTTTTTGGTCTAAATAACTAGATTTGGTTGTGACATTGATATCAAAACGCTCGGTTCTCCATTTCCTTTCAATATACTCATTCTTCATTCCCTCGTACAATCTCATTCGTCACTCTCATTTCCTTGACACTCACGGTGCCTCCATTTATTCCATTCACTCTATCCATTCCACATGCACTCCACTCTCATTCCAACACTACACCTATTTCACACCCATTTCATAGTCATTCCGCTGATATAATTCTAGTTCCTTTCACCCGACACTCCCTTTCTCAGCCTTCAGACCTACTCATGCCCCCATTCCACCTTATTCACCAACCTCTCTACACCAACATCGTTCCCATTTCACGCTATGACCAACTCTTTCTAGTTCAAAACTCCACACACCCCTTCTATCCCATGTCGTTACGAGGCTATTTTCCATGTCACCGTTGCTGCTGCTCATTGCAGTCAATAGATAGTTCCTCCCTCTCAGATCGATTTTATTAAATTTCTTCACCTCCAATCCCCCTTCTTCACTAGAGCTTCCCTCCATATCTACATCTCTCCAACTTCGCTCCTCTTTATCCCATCCCTTCATCCCTCTTTCCATTTTTCTGACCCATGAACCCATTTTTTCTACACAACACCTCATGCTACCCACAACGCAACACTCCCCAACCTCTTACATCATACTCATCGCACTGATCATCCCCCACTATCCGTGGCTCTCTCTCGTTCAATATGTCATCCCTGTCCTCCATACTTGACACCACCTCGTTCACATGCTCTCCCTCTCCTTCACGTGCTCTTTCTCTCTCCACCACTGTGTATTCTGTTTCCCCAACACACCCAATACCTGACCACCTTAACACATCCCTTTTATCTCTTCAAATCTCCAATCATGCACACCCTCTCACCTCCCCCGTTCCTTAGGACTTTGAGCTAAACCCTAAATTTTAATAAAAAATCAGATATTATATAATAAACTAATATTTGATTTTTATTAAAACTTAAAATAATAATAATTTTTTATAAGCATTAATTATAATAATAATAATAATAATTAATTTCTATCAAGAAATTCAACTATTATTTTCCTATAGGCCAATATTGCATCTAATTATTCACCCCCACATCTCATAATCACGACGAAGGAATTGAATGACCAAATCGAAAAATTGGAGAAGGATTTCAACGATTGCATCACCAAGAATCAAGAAAAATTAAAAGAAGAGATAAACAATATTAATGAAACATAGAAGAAAAAAATCAAAGACAAAGTTGTTTAGTGTTAGAGAGAAGGCTAGATGACAAATTGGAAGGCATGAAAGAGAAACACGAATAATCATGTGATAAATTAGATACTATCATGAAGAAGTTGGAAAATAATAAGGATAAAAACGGTTGCAAACAACGAAGCAGTTCATATATGTCAGTTGCATAATTCTACAATGTTGGTTGTGGAGCCTGGTCTTCCAGATCTAGAGATATTATTTAGTCGTATTTGTACTCCACGTGTACTGTACACTCATTCCTCCTGCTTTGGGGTGTGTGTTGGCTAGTAGTTTTGCAGATCCATGGGATTGGGTTAGCCGTAGTATTTTCCCCTATTAAAGATAACAATGTAATATGGTTGTGCATGGTAATATACCATTGTAAACAATTTCTGTGATTCTGTAAGAGAAACTGTTAGAATGTGAAGAGGAAGTACAACGGTTTTGCTGTAGGTTGTATCCCTTCATCTTTCTAGACTATAATAAAAGGACTAGCAATTTCTTTGTGGACGTACCCCATTGTTTGCATGAACCACGTTATATATGTGTCTCTGTGTAATGTGTTTAATGTGTTTTGCATCTTGTTTAATGATTTAACTATATGTATGCTATTGCTCTGAGGTCTAGTTTTCTAACATACAACTTTGAATTGTTGCTTATAAAAGTTAAAAAAGTAATAAAGACTGCACACACAAATTCACCCCGCCCCCCCCTCTCTATGTTCCTAGTGTGTCCAACAATTGGTATCAGAGTGGGTCCTTCATAGAAAGCCTTATCAGCTTGAAGGAGATCTTTAACACACCATGGGGTTCTCGGTGAATGGAGTACCATTGTCATGTGAGTCAAATTATTACATGATCTGGAAAATGAGAATGAAGGCTTATCTTGAGGTTATTGGTGTATAGAAGTCAGTTGTTGCTAGATATATATCTCCAAAGAAAATGAAAACATCAGCTTAGAAAGAAGCAAAGAAAAAAAATTCTATAGCTATGGAAGCCATCCTTGAAGGCCTAGCAGATATCCAAAAGAAGAAAATAGGGAAGTGCATCTAAGCTAGGGAACTATGGCTCAAATTAGAGCAATACTACTCCAATAAAGAAGAGGAAGTAGAGGTTATGGAATTAATGCTTGAAGATCTGATAGATCTACAAAAGGAGAAAATAGGAAAGTGCAACTCAGCTGAAGAATTGTTGTTCAAAATAAATCATCTAAATGAAGAACAAGAAGCATAAGACGGGTCAATACAAGATCCAGGTAAGTATGAAGGCATGTTCCCTAAACACTATGTTTGTAATTATTTTAAAGATATATGTTTATCAGGTATAGAAAATAAGAGCTATTCTGAATTAATTGAATGTAACACTTCAGATTATGACGAAAATCCTTGCTCTCCAATGAGTAATATAAATTTATCTTATATTACGATAGACAATGAAATTACTAATGTTTCGCAAGAAGTGAAAAATCAATGTGAATAGAAACAGGTATTGAAAGAGCAATTGGACAAAGCCGAGAAGAAGAATCAAGAAGAATCTGAAAAGGCCACAGAGACCATAATTAATCTGAAACTCCAAATTGAAGAAGCTACCAGAATCAAAGAAGCCATATCCAAATCTTTGAAAGATAAACTTGAGATGTTAGCTACAGAAATTGAAAAGCACTCAGAAGAAATTGTCAAGCTCAAAACACTACTAGAAGATAAGGAAAAAGAATTGATCTGCAAGCTACAAGACAAAGACAATGAGATAAGTTCCTATAAGACTAAAGAAATATTAGAAGAGAAGTTAAGTAGAAAACAAGAACTTGTAATCAAATCCTTGAAGGTAGAGTTATGGAAGGTAGGTTTGACAAACTTTGAATTTGAAAAGGACCTCTCAGAACTGAGAAAGGAGAATCATATACTACAAGGTCAACTGCAAAAATTCTATGACGATGATCATAATTCAAACAGAAAGATGGAGGACAACATATTTTCTCTCAACAAACAAGTAGAAGAAGTCAAGAAGATAGAAGAAGATCTAACAAGAAAACTCCAAGAAAATATAGAAATTTGTCAAAAGCAATAATTGAAGATCCTCTCCTGGAGGGAAGACCTAGACAAAACAACTACTCAGTTAAAGACAAATTCGAAGATCAAGAAGAACATTGAAGAAAGTAAAATCTCTATAGTAAAAGAAGAAAATGATAACAGTAATACATCTATTCTTAGAAGATCCCATGATAAAAAAGAATTAAGAGAAGTTACTGCTCAGAGATATCCTATAAGGTTCCATGGTCACTGCTACAAGTGTTACAACTATGGTCACAATGCCATTCATTGCATAGCTCATGACATAATCCCTCCATAAAGAAATAAAAGTACAGTTTTGATTCATTGTTACAATTGTTATCATTATGGTCATTTCGCAAAACATTGCAAGGTCCAGGGACAGGTTAAAGTTTGGAGAAGAAAGAAAGTTCAATCGAATGACATGAACAACCATCATCCTACCAAAGTATGGAGAATAAAGTTAGTACATCAAAATAGAAATGATGAAAATCTTGGGAAAGACCCAATACCATTTTGAAGACTATTGACTAGTGATATGAAGTGTACAAAGAATGTGTAAAAGGAGATATGTACCTGATTATCAGATTTGAGTATCGTATAGTAGTTGGTTCCAGAAGTATCTGTGTGACAAAATAAAGTCCATAAAATAAACATCAATGATAAGGGAAGAAGTAGTGCCAAAATAATTTTTTTTTGTCATTAATCCAAAGAGGAAGAAAAGTTGAAAAGGAAGAGAAGTTGATGACAGGGGGAGCATGGCCTAAGGGGGAGCATTCCCTAAGGGGGAGCAGTATGGTCAAAGAATGGTCCCTTTTCCATTGATGCCAAAAGGGGAGAGAAGTTTTGTTGACAGGGGAGCTTTTTCTAAAGAGGAGTTATGGTGTTGTCATCAATGACAAAGGGGGATATTGTTGATTAATTTGTCATTGATGCCAACAGTGTATGGTCATTGATGCCAACTATTGATTCCTTGGTGCCCCTTGTGGAAGCCCTTAGGGTTAGTGTTTAGTTTGTGGTTGTTTTGTGCAAGAGGAGCCATTTTGAACTTGTCCAATCCCAAGATTGAATCCCTTGGAGGCCTTGGAACAATGACAAAAGGCCTGGTTACCCATTGACTTGCTCAAGTGCCCCTAAGTTATATCTTGGTCCCATTTGTGTCCATTGTTGAGTTCCATACTCATGGTTGATATTTGGTTACTAGTCTTTGTGCTGCTTGTTATGCTTGTACTTGTCTTAGTCTCTTGATTGGTTGTTGGATGGATGATGTGGCTCATGTGTGTAAATTATTTGATGTATTGATGTTGAATCCCATTGCTTACATTGGATGGTCTTGAGGTTGTTAAGTTCTTGTGAGGTCCTTGAGTCCATAATATTAGATCATGATACTCTTGCATGTGGAGACTTAGGTGTTGGAACCTACACTAATGGTGGTATATTGGAACCCATTCTTATGGGGTCCTTGGTGTCCTTGAAAGTTTAAGTATTGAACCCATATAAATGTTTTGATGTCCCTTGGACACTATATTGTCATTGCCATGTAGTAGCCTTATGATCATGCATATGAAGCCCATAAGGTGTTGCAAACTAGTGGTGAGATATTTGTACCCCTCCTTTGGGGTGTTGGTACTCTTATAGTGATGAAGATATATAGTGGAACCATTGGCTATGTTTTTAATGATATGGAGACCTTGAACCATGATGATGTATGGTCCTATTTGTGGTTATATGGATATTGGGATTTAGATGGAGGTAGAGCCCATGGATGTGCCTTGATATGTTGAATAAGACTTTGAAACTCTTGTAGTTGGTAGTATGGTCTTTTGCACCCACATGTGTGGGGTCTTTGACCACTCTTTGACATCCTAAAAAAATTGAATATTTTAAGGGTATTGGACCATGGGATTGAAATAAAACCTATCATGGGGAGATATCCCTTGTCATTCCATTTCCAATGGTAGGTGGAACTCCATGTGGTTCCTTACGGTTGAAGAGATATGGATTTTTGAAGTTGGGGTACCCCACTTTTTTGGGTGAGCCGACTAAACAAAAGAGAATTTAATTATTTGTAATTTTGAATTGCATGTCAACTTAAGGTAATATTTTTTCTCTACAACCCATATAAATAGAATACCAAGCATTTCATTTTTTCATCGCCACTTCTCTTACAAATTTCGCACATTTTGGAGAAAAGTGCGAAATTGTGTGACAGAAAAATTTATGGGCATCTTCACTAAAATAGGCATAACTTTCTCATACGAAATCGGAATTACAAATTTTTTGGCTCATTAGAAATCTTGTTATGAGGGCTGTGTGATGACAAGATATAGAGTTTCTTTTGGGTTTTCTACTTTTTCTCCATCTTGTTATTTTCAATAAAGTATGGTTTGTGCTTCATGGTTTGTCTTGTAATCGCACATGTCTCTCATGGATAGAGTTCATCTTTGATCTTAGTATGTCAGGACATATATTGGTATATCTCTTTAAATTCATTAAATATGTTATGGAATCTATGGTGATGGTTTTCTTGGCATATACCTTAATGTGATATTGATATAGATCTTGATGATTATCTTGGATAGATCTTGGTTTTTATCTTGATTGTTGTATAAATGTAGTATTGAATGAGAAATTGAAATGTAAGTATTACATATTGTGAGTTATTTATTTGATCAACCTAAACGTTTTCTTTGAAAACTAGTTTTACAAGTGTTGATCATTGTGTCTTTAACCTAAGTGGAGCTGGATTGTTAATGACAACCTTTGATAGTGTTGTAAGTGATTATTTGCTTGATATTTGTTTGATTTGTTGACTTGATTTAAGTAGAGTAGAAAATCATTTTGTGTCTAAGAGTTAATGATATTGATTGAGTTTGACATAGTTGGTTAAGTCTTTTATCTTATTGGTTGAGGTTATTTGGTTGAAGTATATCATGTTTAACTGTCAAGTATTCCTTGACTGTGATTGAGGTTGATTATGGTGTCATTCAGTTGAGTGTGTTTGGAAAACGTTTCGTTGACAGTATGTGAAGTCTCTTGGTTTCTCAAATGTGTCTTTTACTTAATGAACTAGGCCAAGTAAGAATGGTTGGTTGATTGTCAAAGCACTTGATTAGGTTAACAAAAATATATGATTCATTTGGCACAGGTACACAAGAATCTTGGTACAGTTGAGAAAGATTGGTACAAGTTGCCTTATGTGCAATTGGTTTGACTCAGATTGGATGAGTTGTATGAGAAGTTGGTTTGACCCAGGTGGACTGATTTTGGTGTACAGACTCAGATTGATTAAGTTGGTTGATGTGAGAAACACATTGATTGGTATAGGTTGATTGTACATGTTGATGAGTATTGTGATACAGTGGAAAGTGATTCGTTGATGAGTAGTGATTAGATAATGAGCAGTGGATAGTAGTGGTAGTTGTTGTGCAGTGTGGTACAGATTGTGCAGTGTAGCACAAATGTTTATTAACAGGTCCGCAGGATCAGTGCGGTTGTGGTTCAACTGTTTCTATCTTCATATCAGGGTGGCAGGATGGGGCAAGGAAAGGGGGTTGTAGCTTCCTTCCGGTTGAATTCAGAAAACTAGGGAGTGGCAACTTCCTTCAGGTCGCAGCCTGTGAATCAGGGGGTCATAGCCTCCTTCAAGTTGAAGCTAGAAAATTGAAGTCTTTGTCATAAAGGAGTTGCTGCTTCCTTCCAGTTATTTCTAGAAAAATATTTTAAAAATGCTTCCATGGTTTTCTCCCCAGGACTTGGGTTTCCACATAAAAATCTTGTGCACTATGTTGCTACGCTTTCTATGTGATGATGATGATAAAAATGCTGATGATGATATAATGATAATGTGATAATGCATAATATTGAATAAGTTGTTGCTTATAAAAGTTGAAAAAGTAATAAAGACTGTAGACAGAGATTCACCCCCTCCTCTCTATGTTCTTGGTGTGTCCAACATGAATCACCACCATGCAATAGGACAAAAATCACTCAATATCATCGTTTTATAATGTACCCACCAAGAGAAAAAATAGATTTGTCAAAATACAATGGTAGTGAAGACCAATGTGTCACTTTCATAAACAAAGATGAATAATACTTTGATATTATAATATCACAACAGACAAAGAAAAAGTGAAATAAGCGTTACATTTAGGAGGATACGCCTCTAATTGGTACATGTGGTGGAAAAGGGAAAACGTTTCATACACTTGTAAACTATTCCAAAACATTTTTTTTAAATGTTTCAAGGAATCACTTGAGATGAATTCTTTTTTTATATTACTAGGTTACAATAGCAATGAAGCATCAAATAATTCACACATTAGTGGGAATCCCTTGCCACAAGATTGTTTGGATTATCTGAGAAACAACGTCTCAAAACCTATTTAGGAGTTCACAAATAATATATACAAAATTAATTAAAGATGCATGACATATAGAAAGTCAATTTTGCAAGACATAAAGCAAAAGTGGTAGAACTCAAATTAAAAGAAACACCAAAAGCAAGAATTGGCAATATTTATTTACAAGAAAAAGAGGCAAAATGCATATATTGCGGAGAAAAATTGTCACTAGGTCATTAGTGCCACGATTCTCAATACTATGGTTATGAACATGGAATGGGTTCACAAACATCCACCAATCATTGTGACAATGACAAAAAAAAAGGAATAATTGTTGTTGATGTGGAGAAGATTAGATCTTAAGCCATAAATGCAAAAGAAATTATACAGCAGACTGCAAAATCATAATTGCAAAATAGGTACATGTTCCTATAGAGGAAGATACATTTGATTATGATATAGGCAGATGATCACTTGAACATCAATAGCGACAATTACATGTATCAAGCAAACTTGTAAGGAACAAGATCTAGAAACACCTACGAAGATTAATGCCAAAAAAAAGGGAAAGAAATTTACTCATAAGGAAATATATTCCACCTCAATTAAGAAGTCATGACAACATTAAATACAAGCAACTCGTATTCCAAGCAACACAATCAGAACATATAGGACCAAAGAGGGTATGACTTACAATATCGATTAAAAGTAAAAGTATCACAATTTTAGTTGACTCGGGTAGTACAAAAAATATAACAGATATAAACAAAGCAAGGGAACTCAATATTTTTGTGTACCCCATGAAAAATGTCAAAATGTAAACCATTGTTAATCAACACATAAAAGAAGTGACAAAATTCCATAAGGTTTTGTTGTAAATACACAACTTGAACCTACAACTCATTTTTTATTCCTTAACACGCAAGGAAGTAGATATGATATTAGGTGTCAGTTGGTTATACTTATTAAAAAATCACTCTACCAACTTACAAAAACAATACATGGAATTTAAATAGAAAGGAAATAAGTATGAGTTGTATGGACCAAGAAGTTCTCCACATAAGTTGAAATATTCACAACACAACAAGGAATGAAACCACACCAAAATAAAATATATTAGCCCCAATCGCACATATCAAAAAAATTTAAACAAAAATCTAGAACTAAAGGCATGGTAAACACACCTGACTTTGATGATAAAGATTCCCTTAAAGAGGAAGGTAATGTAATAGATATATATAGTAAATAATAAATCAAATAACAATAGTAATAATAAGAATAAGAATACTAATAAATAATTAATATTAAGTTTTAATGGACATGTCTCCTCAAACATGGATTCCCACACCATATATAATGACAACTACCAATTGTAATTAAAAACCATTTATCTATTTATTCTTATTCATGTATATATTTGTTATCAAATATGGAAGTCAGATTCGCTTCTTTGGTTTATACAATTGGATTTGATTGTGACTATGAATTGATTTGTAGTCTAACAGGGAATCATGAATTCCAATAAGTTGTTCCCTCTATCTCATACCATCAAATGCAATTATCAAAAGACCAATTTGTTAGAAACGGTAATTACTCCCATCATAAAGGGAGTTAGTCCAACGCTAGTTAGAATTGCATGTAGTCATATGAAATATGAGTTAGTTGAGCCTTATTTTAGAGAATCTAAATTTGCATATAGAAGTGTTTACATACAACCTTTGGGTCCATTGTAATGATTAAGAATCAAGCACGATCAATTTTCTCCTGAATATACTATGAGCAACAACTCAGTTTAGCATTGAATTCATCCAATTAATTGTTTTCCTTTGTTCCATAAAATTCATGATGGTATCAGACAAAGCTTAAGTTCCTTGAAGAGCATATTGATCCAAGATCAGACCCATTGAAGGATATCATATTCTCCTTTGTTTATTGTCCAACGTATAATCTATCGAGAATATAACGATAGAAAAGTAAAGATTGAATCCATGTTCTATTTTATTCTTCCATTATGAAGAATTATTCCATATTGAAAAAGGTGGAGAACGTAAAGGAAATTTGGTCTAAGTTGAGATATTTCACTAGTCAAGTGTGAGAGAATTGCCAATAAGTTGGACCAAGATTTATGTTTGAGTATGAAAGACAAGATATGAAAAGATTCAAAAAAGGTTTGATACCTATTGATATGAAGCATTCACGACCAATTCATGTAGAATGGATCTGATCCACAAGAGGAAATTTGCATGAGTTTTCGTGCAATGTTGAAGAAAGGGCCATTAACTAAAACTGAAGAAGCAAGTCGATATGTGTGTGCCAATTCCTCCATTAGTGAAAAGATCATTTTTGAAGAAGGATTCATCTGATACACAAGAGGAGAGAACAAGAATGAGGAAATATCATCCATTAGAATCTACAATAAAGGTATCTCCTGTATTAGAGAAAGAAAGTTGAAGAGTGAGCCTGTATGAAGAAACAACTATGCATTGATGCGTGAAGGAGGCATGCCTAGCTATGAATAGATAAAATTAACGTGAAGTAGAAGTCCATGGAGAAAGGAAATAATATCATTGAGCATAAAAATCATTGGTTAGAAGCCCTTAAAAATATATTCTCAAGCATGGTAGTCAAAACCAAGCCGTGAAGCTATTTGATTTCTTAATAATATCATTTGTTTGTTGAGTTCCCAAGATGCCTAAAATTATATTGGATATTGAAAATGAAATTACAATGCTAACCAATTTTAGGTAATGTGTGACCCATATATAATATATAATATCAATAATAATTAATAATATAACACATATATAATAACATTATTGGGTCCAATAAAGTTTGTACTAATATCATAACAAATATATAATAGTAATAATAATTAATATTATAACTAATATATAATAATATTATATTAAAATTAATGTTTTATAATAACAGTCAAAAGTTTGGTTCAATACTTTTTAGCTAATATCATAACATATAATTAATATATAATAAAAATAGTAATTAATTTTATAACTAATATATAATAATGTTATAGTATAATTAATATTTTATAATAACCCTCAAAACTTGGGTTCAACAACTTTTAACTAATATCATAGCGAATATATAATAGTAACCAAGAGCCATGCGGTGTCAATGTCTCTGACATTGCTATCTACACTTGCAAAAGCATCTAGAGTTTATTTTCCAATTGGAAATAGCTAGTGCCAAACCTTTTAAATGAAAATGTTATGAAGGATTGGTATAGCAATTCCTCATATCCTCTCTTATGGATTTTCAATTATAGGAAATCCCTCAAGTTGGAAAAAAAATATTCCTCCCTTTAATTGAAAAGTAAGGAGTTATACTATCACAAGGAAAAAAAAGTTATGAAATAAGATTATCATCTAAGAGATCAACTTTGGTGTGGTTAACCTTAAGAAACTTTCCTAGATTTTTTTAGCTTTCACATGAGTTAGCAAGTTATGAAGAATTGTAGTGTTACAAGTGCATATATGCATATATGCATATCATTTTAAGAGATTTTAATCCTCCATTTTATTAGTACTACAAAAATGACATTTTTTTTGTTATCGTGATGTTTTAATGTTTTGTCTAATATCTATTTTTCACTATAAAAATCCTGAGAATTTCTAATTTTATTTTAACACTATCAATTTTCTTTTATAAACTAAATATAGTAAAAAATACTTTTGATTTCTAAATTAATACAATTTTTATACATATTCATAAACTAACAATTTCATATACATATAATAATTTATGATACAAGATCAAATGCAAATCCAGACATGTATACTTCATGAATTACATCCATCATCTCATGTGCATTTGGATTAATTATCACTGAAAGCAACATTTGCTTATGTTGGTAATAACTCCCGATTCAATATCTATTTCCAATGCAAATGCTTGTATTTATACAAAGTACATGGCGGTTGGGTTTCACCTTCCGCTCAGCCTGTTTGGCTTC
>LPNX010698882.1:145408-248031 GCA_001517045.1 Pseudotsuga menziesii
AAAACTCTACACAGGTTTGTTTGTTAAACTCCAGAAAACTATAACTTCGATTATCCAGATTTATTTTATGCGCATTGGCTTTCAATCTTTCACCAATTCACAAGAGCAGTATCCTCACACAGCATGTGCTCTTCTAGTCGCATCTTCAGAGAAAGAAATATAGTAATTCTAGGTTTATGCATTACAACATCATACACAGCAGCATATATACCTTCCACCGAAGTCTTCTATATATCATGTATATATTAGTCACGGTCCCTTTTACTCACTATAAATGAAAAATACTTGCAGACTGTTTCTTTTACATCCACCCACAGGAATTAGGGTTTGTGTATTTCAACAAACAAAAAAGTTTTACCTCCCCTTAGCTGAAGACAATCACCAACACCGTAGCAGTCTCCACGCTGATTCGTTGCAGATTCGTTGCAGCATATAAATGATACCAACACGCAGCAGTAAATTGTATCACGATACCAGCAATACGCCGATTTACAAAGGAACCAGACACGATCAATCTCCACGCAAATGTATATAAATGGATACCAGCATATAAATGGATACCAGCAACACGCAGCAGTAAATTATATCAATAAGAAATTGTATTTCCAGCTCTGATATATATTTTATTTCTTATTGTATTTATACCAACAGTCTCCAGTCTACCAGCAGTAAATTGAAGTCTCCACGCAACATATAAATTATACTAATAGTCTCCACGCAAATGTATGGGAGCGTATTAGGGTTAGCAGTGAATTGAAGTAAATTGATACCAGCAGTCACCAGTCAACATTTAAGGCGTGAAAAGAACTGCACCATGCACTCTTTCACAGTCATTATCCATGCAGGCTCTTCACTGAGTCCTTCACGCAGCCTAAAACATGGATACCGTCCAGCAGTAAATTGTATCACGCCTCCACGCAAATGTATCACAGTCTCCACGCAGTAAATTTGTATCACGCCTCCACGCAGTTGTATCACGCCTCCACGCAATAATTTGTATCACGCCTCCATGCAATAAATTGAATCACGGTCTCCACATTCAGAGAGCACTCTTCAACGTATCATATACCAGGAGGGTTTATGCAGCCAGGAGGGCGCATAAACTACCACATTCTCCAAATCAATACGCAGCATGCAGTGGTCTCTTCATAAACTTGCAGTCTCCAGTGAGTCGCTGAATACAATTCTTACATCAAGAATATAACGCATATGGCAGGGGGGACGAGTAGAGAGCAGTGGGCAATGAGCAGCAGCTCTGAAACAAATGGACGAAGGGCAGAATGTAGGTCTGGCACCCAGACTGACAAGCAAACAGGCAGGAGTTATGCTCTGATACCACTTGTTGGTAATAACTCCCGATTCAATATCTATTTCCAATGCAAATGCTTGTATTTATACAAAGTACATGGCGGTTGGGTTTCACCTTCCGCTCAGCCTGTTTGGCTTCCTATCTAATCAAATTCCTATTAATTATTTATTTACAATAATCCGGAAGGATTATTCTAACAGCTTAAAATAAATATAACCTATAACTTCATGCATCATTAACCTTACTATAAATGCATAATACCAAAGTAATTATTTAAAAACAGGTAAGTTTCATATATAAAGAAAATCTAGCTTCATACGTGGGATAAGTGAATCAAAAAGATCAAGTAATTTGTTTTCTCTGCTATGTTTAGGTCTCTTTCGCGGAACATGGCATAGGCAGAAAAAAAAAGTTATTGCCTTGGGATAGAAAATTCAATTATGGATAAAGATTTGATAATGATAGTGTGATGTCCCCAAACCTTGGGATAACCCCAAAGGTGCTAAATTAATACTAACTAATGTTTAAGAACAATCAATATCGTTAAATTACTATTGATATAACTAACCATTCACCCAAATAAATTAAATTCTAGAGATTCAATTATAACTAAAGTTTACGACACTTAATTATTTAATTATGCCACTTAATTAAATAATTAATTGTGACACTCGATTAATAATTTCCAAAGTGCAAGCTAAAGGTCATAATTGAAACAAGAACATCAATAATACATGCTAAACATCATATTCGTTGTGAATAACTAATTTATTAATTTTGGGTTTGTTTGATGGCTTAGTTTATAAATAACCAAGTATTGATGTCATTGATTATTTGAAAATTAATCTACTTTTTCGGTGTTATTATGTGTATGTTGTTAGTGACCATTAAAAGTAAGAAAAACCACATATCATGGATCATACATAGGATTCAATCTACATCCATACTGAAACCATAGCAAACAAGAACAACGGCTGCAACTACAACCCTCAAAATCGGCTCTCAATGACTGTCCCCTACAGTCATCTCTCACTAATAAAAATTAGATCGTAAGACTGTCACCCTCTAGCTATCGATTAATTTTATATATAGAATACCTCTCTCATCCTTAGATCTACAACTAAGAACAATTATGCAATCAAATCATTTACAATAAAATGACACGTGCATTCATCTCGGCATCGAAAAGCTATAAGACCAAAACAAACATATCCTCGTCATCTAGAAATCTTTTTCAATGAAACAAAAGGCTTTGTTTACTAGAAACACTACTCCGGACGCAATGGAACAGGTCTCACAACCCAAAAATGATCGTATATGGTCGAAACATATCATATGGTTGTGCCCCTCTCAATAAAATAGAGCCAAAATTACAATTTCTGGTTATGAAGAATAAGAATAGAAAGAAGGTAACAGGAATAGAAATGAAATTCCATTAGATTCATCCTTCCTCCATACAGATCCTGACATTCAATACATGAACACTAAAACAACCAATCAGCCATGATTGCACATATACCAAATAAAATAATGTAATGAAAACACAACATAAGAGAAATACTTATCTCAAAATATAAGCAATTGGCTGCAGCATGACAACTTTCCTCCTATCCGTAGACACCATCAAGCCTTCCTTGCTTGAATAGGTCACCCTCGAGCTGAGACTATGGATCCATGGGTAGATTCTCGCTTAGTCTCACTACACTCAAAACTACCTCTTTCAAGAGACACAATGCTTACCACTACTACTTTCCTATTCGTCTCCACTGCCTATGGGATGTGACCTAGCTCGCCATTCCCATTTGCTAGCTTCCTATGTGAGAAACTCGACTAGTAGAGTGATATAATGGAAGCAAAGGGAACAAATAGACTCCTGTAAGTCTAAACACACTCAATAATATTAACCTTCCCAACACTGGTATATAGCATAAATCACATGTGTTGGAGTAGGGTCCCGCAGCTACAGAAGAAGCTGCTATTTTGACGGATAGACAGTTTTGGCGGAGATATAAGAGGTAGAGCTATGACACTGTAGCAGGTTTCTAGCTACAGATCAGACCCGGAAACCATGACGTAGAAGACAGAGAAGTCAAAGAAGATGACGGTACCTGAGCGGCCAAGAAGAGAGAGCTCACCCACTGCATTGAAGGTAGCGGCAGAAGACAGGAGGGTTCAGCTACCCTCATAAGGGAAAATGAGCAACAAGGCCAAGGTATTGAAGACGAAGGACAGAAACAGGGAAGTAGCGCTGGTACCCATGTTCAGTGCTGGGAAGCATGGAAGACTGCAGGAAGCTGTGGTGATGGGAAGCAGCGCCGGTACCCATGGTCAGCGCTGGGAAGCATGGAAGACTGCAGGAAGCTGTGGTGATTGGAAGCAGCGCCGGTACCCATGGTCAGTGTTGGGAAGCATGGAAGACTGCAAGAAGCTGTGGTGATGGGAAGCGGTGCATAGTACCCATGATCAGCGCCGGGAAGCATGAAAGCTGTGGTGTGACGGATAGCGGCTGCCTCAAAGTACAGATATGCTGACTGTCACTAGTTAGGGTTTGGGTTACTGTTGGGACAGGCCCACAGTGTTGTAACGGCAAGACCTTCGGGCCGCCTATAAAGGGATATATTGTGTATTGAAAAAGGATTGACTCAGCTGTTAGTTGCTTTGTAGATTATTAAACAGTTGTAGAAGCCAAGCTCTGGTTCTGTTATTAGCTGTAGTATCTTACTGTAACCAGTAGCTGGGTCATAGAGCACGCATGTAACAATCTGCAGGGATTGATAGAGAGGGAAAAGTATATTGTAAGAGAGACAATATAGAGATAGAGAAGAGATCTAAGAGAGAAGATCTTAAGCTGCATATGTGGTGCAGCAGAACTATGTTTACCTTCCCCTGAGCTATAATATAAACACAGTTCTGTGGACGTAACTTCCATCTTGGAGGTGAACCATGTTAAAATCGAGTGTTATGTGATTGGTTCATGTGTTATGTTTATTTGTTGCATCTGTCAGTTATTATATGAGCCTTGCTTACAATTTAATGTATGTATGCATTGTTCAGTTCGCAATAATATAGAAGGATAGACTTAAGTTGAAGTCTTTGGCATGTTGTATGTGGGTTCATTTATGCTTTGCTTGAAATAGTCACTAGTCGCAGTGTTAAACAACCTGGTATGTTGAGTCTTGCAAGTCGACACGAACAATGCTAAGTGCACTGAGCCGTGGGAGTAGGATATCGCAGGGAGGCGATACCGCACCGGCGGAGGAGTTGTGGTGCGCGATACCGTAGGTTAAGGACTTAGTGTTGGGGAGAAAGTTACATGTCACCTGGTGCATGGCGATGCGATAAGGCTGGAGTCATCGTGAGTCAGTGGAAGTTGCGTGACGCGAAAAGGGACCGCACGACAGGAAAAGAGAGATCTCGCGGCTAGAAGAGCTGCGAGATGAGGAAATCACGTGACGCGAGCAGAAGGGTCATGCAACGCATAGAGAGAGAGAGGCCTCGCAGCTAGTAGAGCTGGGAGTCGCAAATAGGATGCCACAGAACCTGGTCCAAGACGCTTGAGTCCTTTGCCAACCCATTAGAATCACTTCGGGTGAGACTTCAGGCCGCTTCGCGGTCTGTCACCGAAAGGGCCAGTGAGCTAGGGGTGTTGTTGGTTAAATACAATAAACCTGGGTCTGCCCATGATAGCCAACAAATGGTTCCGTTGCTAGCTTTGAACAAATAGAGCACTGATGTTCTGGTGGCGCCCTACAAGAGACGAACTCAACGAGTGGGTTTGGTCTAACCAGAAAGAGTTTGATAAATGAGAGAACAAGAGTCCTAGGTTGAGTACAGAGGCCTGGTTACAAAAACATATCATTACAGACTTGCATGCGATATTTTTTGTGACCTTTGGGAACGAGCTTTACAACTGGTTATCAAAGTTAACTGATACAAGCATATTCAAAAAGAAAAGAGACATTGTCTGGACACCGGAGCTGATTCAGACTATGAAGAACCTGGATAATCCTATCACGAGGGCAGTAGACTTATGGCTTGCGAGTGTACTAGAAGGCTTCGTCACAGAGTTTGCTGTTGACCAAAGGAAAAGCTTCAGCGAGGCTGAGGGCTACTTCTTCAAAGGATATCGTGGTAAGTACCTAAGATCTTTAAACTTGTCCATTAAGATGCTATTACATGAAAAAGGAACAATGGATCTAGTTTCAGATGAATAAGTAGAAATAGTAATGTCACAAGAGTTTGAAAGTGATTTTGATGACATTGGATGAACACGTAGTGGAAAGAAGTATAAAGTAGATTTTAGATCTCCCATCTTTGATGACAGTTCAGATAATACCAGACACCAGAGTCATAGTACCATAGAAGGAACAGAGGGGGGTATCCCTTACCACCCTTACACCCCACAGAAACAGACTGGGACTCAGAACAATCCCGTAGGAACTCCATCCAGTAGCTCACAGACAGTACCTACCACCGCTACATCACCTCCACCTACACTGCCGAGTGGTAGCAACACAGTAAATCAACATCCACCACCTAGAAATAGAATGGGGGATGATATGAAGCTACCTATATTTAAGGGCACAGGGGCAGAAGACCCAGAGAAGCATTGGTTTCTATGTGAAGCCATGTGGACCATTAAAGAAATCAATGATGATAACCTTAAACTTGTACAGTTGGTCACCACACTAAGAGACCGAGCCTTAACATGGTATATAAAGTATACCATACTACCCAAGACACTTGTCCAGGTCAAGACTGCCATGATTAAAGAGTTTAAGAAACCTAAGTCTGAGTCACAGTGCATTACAGAACTCAAAGACATCAAACAGTTACGTACAGAGTCGATGTGGGACTTTGATCAGAAATTCAAAGCCCTTATCGACCAATTCAGTTTTGAGTTCGCGCCGGAGCAGCATAAGGAATGGTTTATTGCAGCGCTGCTCCCTCACATTAGACTGACGTTAATGCAGCAGAAACTCCAGATGCAGGATGACGCATTGGAGATGGCGATGAAACTAGAGGCTTCACCTCTAGCGGAGAGCAGTACAGGCATGGCAACTTTACAAAACTAGTTGGCTAATCTCACATTATAGTTGCATGAGCTTAAGAAAGGGAAAGAGGTTTCCCAATACATATGGTGTGTAAAATGTAAAGCACAAGGCCATAGTAAAGACAATTGTCCGGTCTTTGTAGAATATATAGCGACAGGGGCTCCAAACCCCTTACCACAGACCCACAGGCTATGGTGTGAAATATGCAAAATGCAAGGACATCTACCTCACCAATGCCCTCTACTTCAGAAGTACGTGCAGACACCTAAGAACTTATACTACGTCTTCTGCAAGTCTATAGGCCATGATGAGCACGATTGTAGAACCTATGATCTCATGGTTGGAGCAAAGCAAGACTTCTACAGAGTCCAGTCAGAGACATAGGGTCCAGTAGCAGGACCACAACATGATCCAGCTTATGGTGGCTGAGGAGGAGGATTCAGAGGACGAGGCCATGGAGGAGGCTTTGCACAAGGAGAAGGCTTCGGCAGAGGAGAAGGTTTTGGCCGAGGTCGCAGACCAGTTACTTGTTACAACTGCGGAGTTGTAGAACATTATGCTAGGGACTGTCAGAGCCCTACTACCACTTGTAACTACTACAAATATTATGATCATACTATAGAGGAGTGTCCTACCTTGATAGCTAAGATCAGAGAACCAAAGCCAGCAGTACACCAGAAAATCCAGCTTATTGCTGCTGAGCAGGAAGAGCGAGAACCAAGAGTCAATATTGTGACTCGCAGCAGTGTTTCTACCCGTAGGACATCGCAGGAGACGGAAAAGAACACAGGTCAGGAGTGGGTATGCAGAGCTCCTAATAAAGCAACACCACTCGACCTGCAGAAGAACAAACAAACATTTCAGGAAGCTAAGGCTTTCTTTGATGACCCTACGCAATCAAGATCACAGGTATCGCCGTCTAGGGGCGTACCGCAGCAAGCACCTTGTGGTGATAGCCTTGTACAGACATCGCAGGATACCACATCGGGAAGACACGATGAGGATGAGATGATAGGAAGTGTACATTCCTTCCTGCGGACTTGTCTAAAACTTGTAAGAAATGAGCAAGCTATTACAGAAATTCAGCACATTATAGATCAGTCTCAGCCATCCTCTTCCGTGAGCAGTACACAACGTGTTGTTCATAATATTACAGGACTTACAAGAATAGGAAGAGAGATGTGACTCATAGTGCAGGTTGGAGAATTTGAAATGGATGAGGTGATCCTGGATCTAGGATCAGACGTCAATGTTCTGACTAAGCAGACATGTGAACAGATGGGTAGCCCTAAATTAGTCAGATCGCCTATCCATCTGATATTAGCTAATTGGCAGCGTGTATCACCTCTGGGTTGGTTACCGCAGGTTTCAGTTGACATTGATGGAGTTCGCAGCTTCGCGGACTTGGAAGTTATAGAAATCATTGGAAATAGTAGACCCTATCCAGCATTGATAGGCATTGATTGGGTGATCGGTAAAATGGTCGTTATCGACCTAAAGAGAAGACAAATGACCTTTGAGGATGCACAAATTCGGGTCATCGCACCATTGGATCCTTTTTAGGGTCCTAGATATATTGAACCTATCCAAGCAGAGGATGAGGCACGTAACATGGAGAGTCTCTATCAAATGACCACGAACCAGAGCGACTACATCAATCCAACCGCAGAAGAGAATATTAGTTGGCAATGCGACAGCTCATGTGCATCAGATTCAGATGTTGGTCTAGAGAACTGGCGGAACAGACTTCATGAATTCTCAGCGTGCAGATGCACGTACTTGACTAAGTCACTGTGATGGATTGGCATAGAGATCAATGAGATTCCATCCTTTCATGGTCTAACAGATCTCCAGGACTTTCTCAAGCAGTTTGAACAACAGATCCCTCATGAGCAGAGGATCGCAACTATGGACCTTGTAGTACGAGCCACACCTGCAAGATGGTGGTATGCACATAAAGAGAACATCACATCATGGGATGATATTAAGAGATTCATGGTGATCAGATTTTCTGTTGACGGAGAGTATGTCTAGCAGAAATACATAGGAGAGAGTGACCCTAGATCACACATTCAGACATGTGAGTAGAATTGGTCCGACATTCCCGAGGATGAATGGGTTCACCGATTCATTCATACTTTGGATACAGTTCCAAGGAACTGGTATACAGAGACTGAACTGCGCAAGGGAACAACTACATGGCCACTTATGATAGACAGCTTTTTACTCCCCTTCGCTTTTGAATCTGAGTATCCAAGTGTTGATCAGGCCCTACAAGTAATAAAGAGTAAGATATTTGAGGATTGTACCATATCGGTGTCAGCTCAACCTGAGTGGGCTATCCAGCTAAAAGAGGCATTAGAGTGTTATAATTTTGCATCAGAACCAGAGGAGGAGGATGAGGATCCTTGCAACACCAACATTCCGAAGTCAGAAGGCACTTGCGATGTTGAGGGACTGCAGTTAGAAATTCCAGCAATCACAGAGCCCATCAAAATTAAAAAGATCAATATTGGCACAGACACAGAACCTAAGTTTGCCTTTATTGGAGACTATTGGAACAATGAAATAGTCGGACAGATTGCAGACTTTTTACATGACTATCAGGACCTATTTCCCACCAAGTCCACAGAGATGAAGGGAATAGTTGGAGACCTGGGAGTCATGAGGATACCATTGAAGGAGGATGCTAGACTAGTGAAACAACGTACATATAGATTAAATCCGCGCTACAAATAAAAAGTAAAGGATGAGATCGATAAGATGCTAGTAGTAGGCATCATTGAGCCTATAGAGGAAAGCGAATGGGTTAGCCCCATGCATTGCTTCATGATCCATTTTCGACACCGTTCACTGATGAGGTATTAGACAACGTGGGAGGACAGGAGGTCTACTCCTTTACTGATGTCTTTTCAGGCTACCATCAGATCAAAATACATCCAGAAGATCGATCCAAGACCACCTTTGCAACAGAATGGGGCTCGTTCTAGTATACGGTAATGCCCTTTCGTCTTAAGAATGCACCAGCTATATTTTCTAGAGTAGTAGTTGTTGTATCTAAAGAATACATCCATAAATTCCTAGAAGTATATTTTGATGATTGGACTGTATTTGGATTAATTGACAAGCACATAGGAGATCTAAGACTGATGTTAGAGAAATTTAGGCAGTACCAGATTTCTCTAAACTTGAAGAAATGTATTTTTTGTGCGCCATTTGGTATTTTGTTGGGTCACATTGTTTGCAGACAAGGCTTGATGGTAGATCCCGCAAAGATTGCCATCATTGTAAATCTTCCAGCACCCAACTCAATCAAGCAACTGAGGATAATACTTGGTCATACCGGGTATTACAGAAAGTTCATCAAGGGCTACACAAAGATTATAGCACCAATGGAGAAACTGCTAAAGAAATATGTAAAATTCCTATGGAATGAGGAATGTCAGCAGAGTCTAGACATGCTTAAGAAAAGATGGTTACAGCACCCATCCTAGTATTTCCAGATTGGACTAAGTCATTTCATGTACATGTGGATGCATCTGGCATCGCACTAGGGGTTGTCTTAACGCAACCAGGAGAAGGGGATATTGATCATCCTATCGCATACTCCAGTAGAAAGCTATCAACGACAGAAAAGAACTACACCACGACAGAAAGAGAAGGCCTAGCTATGGTGTATGCACTATAGAAGTTCAGGCACTACCTATTGGGTGCCTCGTTCATAAAGGAAAAGGAGCAACGAGGCCGAGGTATTGAAGACGAAAGACAGAAACAGGGAAGCAACGCCGGTACCCATGGTCAGCGTTAGGAAGCATGGAAGACTGCAGAAAGCTGTGGTAATGGGAAGCAGCGCCGGTACCCATGGTCAGCGCTGGGAAGCATGGAAGACTGCAGGAAGCTGTGGTGATGGGAAGCAGTGCCGGTACCCATGGTCAACGCTGGGAAGCATGGAAGACTGCAGGAAGCTGTGGTGATGGGAAGCGGTGCATAGTACCCATGATCAGCTCCGTGAAGCATGGAAGACCGCAGAGAGCTGTGGTGTGATGGATAGCGGCTACCTCAAAGTACAGATATGCCGACTGTCACTAGTTAGGGTTTGGGTTACTGTTGGGACAGGCCCACAGTGTTGTAACGGCGAGACCTTCGGGCCGCCTATAAAGGGATATATTGTGTATTGAAAAAGGGTTGACTCAGTTGTTAGTTGCTTTGTAGATTATTAAACAGTTGTAGAAGGAAAGCTATGGTTCTGTTATTAGCTGTAGTATCTTACTGTAACCAGTAGCTGGCTCATAGAGCATGCATGTAACAATCCGCAGGGATTGATAGAGAGGGAAGAGTATATTGTAAGAGAGACAATATAGAGATAGAGAAGAGATCTAAGAGAGAAGATCTTAAGCTGCATATGCGGTGCAGCAGAACTGTGTTTACCTTCCCCTGAGCTATAATAGAAACACATTTCTGTGGACATAACTTCCATCTTGGAGGTGAACCACGTTAAAATTGAGTGTTATACGATTGGTTCATGTGTTGTGTTTATTTGTTGCATCTGTCAGTTATTATATGAGCCTTGCTTATAGTTTAATGTATGTATGCGTTGTTCAGTTCGCAGTAATATATAAGGATAGACTTAAGTTGAAGTCTTTGGCATGTTGTATGTGGGTTCATTTATGCTTTGCTTGAA
Organism: Pseudotsuga menziesii; assembly: GCA_001517045.1. Classification (NCBI taxonomy): domain Eukaryota; kingdom Viridiplantae; phylum Streptophyta; class Pinopsida; order Pinales; family Pinaceae; genus Pseudotsuga; species Pseudotsuga menziesii. Next base: position 156,453 of record LPNX010698882.1, read on the forward strand.
ACAGTCACTAGTCGCAGTGTTAAACAGCCTGGTATGTTGAGTCTTGCAAGTCGACACGATCAACGCTAAGTGCGCTGAGCCACGGGAGTAGGATATCGCAGGGAGGCGATACCACACTAGCAGAGGAGCTGGAGTGCGCGATACCGTAGGTTAAGGACTTAGCGTTGGGGAGAAATTTACGTGTCGCCTGGCGCATGGCGATGTGATAAGGCTGGATTCATCGCGAGTCAGTGGAAGTTAAGTGACGCGAGAAGGGACTGCGCGACAGGAAAAGAGAGATCTCGTGGATAGAAGAGCTGCGAGACGAGGAAATCACGCGACGCGAGCAGAAGGGTCGCGCAACGCGCAGAGAGAGAGAGGCCTTGCGGCTAGAAGAGCTGCGAGTCGCAAATAGGATTCCACAGAACCTGGTCCAAGGTGCTTGTGTCCTTAGCCAACCCATTAGAATAACTTCGGGTGAGACTTCAGGCCGCTTCGCGATCTGTCGCCAAAATGGCCAGTGAGCTAGGGGTGTTGTTGGTTAAATACAGTAAACCCGATTCTGCCCATGATAGCCAACAACATGGTCTAAAGATCAAGATTAACTTCAAGAAGGAGATGGCATATGGATTTATAGCATAAGGAGGACCATTCTAACCCAAATGGATCAACCCAAATTAGAGATAAGTAAGGTTTAAACTCCATCATGGAGAATTAACTTGAATTAGTGGAGTGGTGGCTTAGTGAAAATATTCGCTTTCCCGAATCAGCACTTTGAGGAGGAGTTACCCAAAAACTAAGGAGTGGAGCCATGAAGAGCACATGGAGGTACACTAATGCACAAAGGGGGTTACAAGACATAAAGGAGATCAAAATAGGTAAGAGAGGGCATCCAATGGGGTCATAAATATCATGGAAGCATAAAAACAGGATCATCAATGCATGGTGTAAGAGTGGAAGCTAGAAAATAGCTTGCAGTCCTAAAAACTAGGAAAGGGCTCATAAATGACCATAAACACATAAATGTGAGGGAATATTTTCCTAAGGAGGGATCCCTATGCAATATGGGCCCACTAAGGTGTGCACAATATGCAAAAATATCTCCATAGTCCATAATTATTGAGAATAGGGTTCGTTGTACAAGGTTTGGGTGACGAACATTATCAATCTCACTAAGGTGCAAATATGAATTAGGATGGACAAAGTTAAGTCAACAATAAGTTATAAGGTGCTAAGCATGTCCCCATTCCCCCACTTTTTGGAATCCATGGTCCCCCATACTCTTTTAGTTTCTTTTGCTCAGCCATTTGTTTATTTAATCAATCATTAACAACATTCAAAGATAACAAAGATTCTAGTGATAACATTAACAATAATAATAACGCCAAAGTACAAGGTCATGTTATCAAACATTAATAATAAGTCCTTAATTAAATTCATCGTGAAAAGGAGAAAAATTTCACAACAAAATATCATAAGTCCATAATGCAAGAGAACATAAGTCACATGAAGGATCATAAGTATGGGGCTTAACAACTAGGGTATTACAGATAAAATGACAACAAAAGATTATACAATTAAGCATCATGCAACTAAAAAAATCCAACAAGCTATGGATTTTAGTCATAGTTAAACTCATTGCTTCACTAACAAAACCCATCTTAAGAAACCCTCAAATGCATCTTCCTTGTCATGGAAACATCTCCACGCTGAAACATTGTCCCAAAACTGCATTGTTCAAAAGGGACAGAGACCACACAAAAGAATCACAAAAAAGCATATTCAAGGCATGAGTAGAGACAGAGAATGTAGAATGACTTTCCTAATTTCAATAAACGTGATTACTTCTAAATTTTCTAATGGAGAAGCTTTCAAAATAGCAATTCAGTATACCAACCTTTAAGATCATATATAAGGAAAATAACATATGGTATTTTATTGATTAAAAAAAAGGGTGAATGAGGATATTTTATATAACCTGGAGCTGAGCCAAGTCGCCAAGCAACCCAATCGAGTCGCCAAGCCGAGTATACCGATTCCCAGGCCATGTAGGTACCCGTTTTCTTGTGGTTATCGCCTATTATTGGACTTACTATTTTTTATAATCTTCATTGCAAGCCCAAGGTTCACTGTTAGGTCAATGGACGTTGGCTTTTTGGAATTTAAATCAATCTAATATGCAAAGTAGTGTTAAGCATATAAAATGCCAACACAAATAATATTGATTCTTTTTTCTCATAATTTGAAACTTGTATTATTTAAGATTTGTTGTTTACAATGGAAGTGATGTTCATCAAACTGTTGTATACTTTCAAGAGAACATATAAAGTTTTTAGCTTTAAAAAACTAAAAATAAAATTGCATTAAGCTCTCTTACATTTATGTTTTTATCATTTATGTGCTCCTTATATTAAACAATAGAAACTATAGTAATTTTAAAATATTTGTCCACATTAATGGAATATTTATTTTAAAAAAGATCATGCAGATTATAAACGTAGCCTGCACTTGTCAATGTTACTAACATGCAGAGAGTATTGCAAACGATAAGATTTTATTGATTGTAGACAAAAGATTTTTCTAGAATAACTCCATTCTCCCATGTAAAAGGTAAAAGGTGAAGACATGTCAATGGTTAATGCCGGTTACATTCTGTCTCCATTTTCTAGAAGCACACCCATTTCTAATGCTTGCATGTTGATTGTGTGGAACAACCGATTTAACATTCAATATATTAATGTTTAGAACCTTATTCAACCATATATATATCATAAATTATATACTAAGAATTTATTATAAAATTTATGATAAGTAAGTAAGGGTGTTGAAAATTACAGGCTTACCCTGCCTCACCCAGCAGCCAATGTGGAAAGTAATGATTGAGGCGCTCTCCTAAGAAGCTAAACACCAATCAACATTCAAATAATTGTATTTTTTTAATTACATTTAATAAAAAATATTACAAACTTTATTAAAAAAATTTGTCATATCGAAATGAATTAATACTAGAACCAGCATGGTTTCCGATTCTCTTCTGGATTCTAATTGTTCGAAATCTACATACCAGCTGCGTTGTTTCCAATTCTCTTCTGGAATAAAAATGCTCGAAATCTACATAGTAATATTGTTTTTTATTCATTCAGGTTATGTGTTGTATTCTCAATCGAAACTTCAATTAGATTCAAATAATCCACATAGATAATAGCATTTTTTTGGTTCAACGATTCAAATAATCTACATACATATTAGCATTTTCTTTTCAACATGGAGAAAACCTACTTATCTGTATTTAAAATTGAATCAAATGCTCATTACAATATAACACAGTTTCAACTGTTTTTTTAATAACATTACTGCCTAATATGAAATCAAACTATTTTCATCATACTATCCTGTCCATAGAAATCCAAAGTACGTCGTGTATCAGATTCAGCTACTATACATAGTAGCTTTCAAAAATTACAAAGCTGAAACACTAATATACTGTAAAGAGTTAAACTATGTTTCCAAAATTAAAAATTGCTTACTACAATGAAAAAGTTTCAAGGATGTAACAACATTCTCTTTTAAGTTCTTCAAAATGTAACAGACCTTCTTCCAAATCAATGACATTATTAGACAAATTATCTGCTTCTGAGTTCAATTCTTCCTAGATATGTTGGAAAAATGAAGTATTAAAGACAGAAAAACAGGTCCTCATGTTTTAGCACGATTCTACCAGAAATAACACTTTTTCAGAAGCCCGATCTATAATAGCTTTGGCTTTGTTGTAGTTAGTGGGATACTATATTTCCCTCGCAATATATTTCCTTTACAATAGGTACAAAAGTAAATTTATGCTACAGTTGTCCTCTTCTTAAGGCAAAGGCTTTTCGTTATGGATATGTCTATGACTCCTGTCCGCACAAAAATAGTCAAATGGAAAGTTGCTCATTTAACATTTAGGTGAGTTTATATAAAAGGAGTAATCATAAAGAATACATGTTCATGCACAGTTCCAACATTGGTAACACTATAGAATGATGGATCATGAAGGATTTGAACATCTTCTTGGGTTAAAAATAAGAAATATTAATGCATGTGTTTCCCTAAACCTGGACAAGCAATTAACTTCCAGAGTATCAATACTAATTTATCCTTAATTAAAAAAAATTGAAAAAGGATCAAAACAGTAAACATTACTTATCTCCTAGAAACTTCTTTCGAAACAAATCTACTTTTTCTCATCCTTTTCTGCCTCTACAAACAAACTCCAACCAACCACTCGTTCATGATTTCCACAGGAATTCACAAATTTTATTGCTGGGTGAATTTTAAACAACCTTTAGTGGATTCGATGGCTAGACTTATGATTTGGTTGGAATAAGATTCAATCAATATTAGATATTGGATGGAGGGATTTCCACGTGTTAAAAGAACATAGTATTCATAATATGGAAAAGAATTAACAATGATGATAGCATTAACAATGATGATGTCATAATATGGAAAAGAATTAACAATGATGATAGCATTAACAATGATGATAAAATAAAGGAAACTATTCATGTAAATAATACAAACGTGAGTGGAACCATTCAAACATGGTGGTTGGAAAAACATAATAAAATGACAATTTTATTTAAATATGGCTCAAAGCACATAGTACATATTTGAACAAAGAATTTATTAAATGGAGGCTTGTGTATCAATGTTCTTTCGAATCATCCCCCAAACAATTGAACGATGAACTTTAAACTTCAAAACAACAATTCACATTCAAATGACACTGAATTGCTTCAATGACCCCTATTTCTGAATTCAGTGAAGGCTGGGGAGAATATTGTTCACGTAGATTAGAAAGCATAGGGCAGAGAGTAAACAGTTTTGTAATGGAAACAATTCAACACAATGAAAAAATAAAAATATCTCGCATTGAAACGCCAGTCATGCTTGAGAATAGTATAAGGACTTGCTATATCCCACTCTTGCAATAGCAAGCAACTGTGAGATAAACATGCAACCTTTATTTCAACACATCAAACTTTAAATGACATCCTAGTGGGTGAAATTTGAAATGCCCCATGCTTGAAAATTGAAACACCTCATAGGTGAAAATGAAAGAAGTAAGCCAAAGAACAGATTCTTGGATTTGCCTTTGTTGGGTTGAATCAAACTCCAATTACTAATTACTAACGGTAGATTGTTAAAAATTTGAAACTTAAGGAGAATATAGCTTTGGGGTTACTGCAGCTTTTCTAGAGGGATAATTTGATTTATACATAGTCGCAGTTTTTAGTATCCACCATGCGAAGTACCTTAAACAGCTCACCCGCTTAAACTACCATCTCCTGCCCATTAACATCCAACCAACTTCAAAATTCAATTCGGTTTGGAATAATTATAAATAAATTCAAAGCTTATTCTTCTACATGAATGAGCTAGCGAGGTTGTTCTCTTGGTTTCTCTGAAGAATGAATGAGTGTTCAGGGAGCCATTGTGGTCTCTCCTGGAATTCATGTTTAATGCCCATAAATATGCATTTTAAACTGGTAATTTATCAACATTTGGTTTGACATTTAGAATGCATATTTTCATGGTTAGGAATGAAAATAAATACATTACAACCCAGTAAACCTCTTCAAAAACCACAAATACACACCCGCAAATAGTGGAGATGAGCTCATTACTGCAATGCTTTTAAGTGCGTCTATCCATTCATGCATCCTACCAATTCCCAAACAAGATAAAAACATAAAAAATCAAAATTTATAAAGACTCACTAGGACTTCAGCAGCGAGAGACCTAGAGGGTCCTCTCCTTGACTATGTATTGAGAGAAACCTATGCAGCAAAAAGTTTGGCTTGTCTAAGAGTATTGCAATAGTTGGGAATTTCGAAGATCTCGCCATTAAAGTTCAAAGTGGCTTTGAATCTAGGAGCATGGTCAGACCTTCTCTGATACAACCATACTATGGTAGGTTGAAGAAGCTCCTTTGTGCCAGCTTCTGAAGCTGATTCTTATACATAGTTAACAAACATTCAACAAAACCCAAATGAATAAATAATATACCAAAAACCTGTTGGAAACATTTACCCACCATGCACACTTAATTTGGTCAATTTGGCCTAGATAAACCAATATCCTAAGTTTTATTGACTTAATTGACATCAAAGAAGCACTGTATGGCATTAGCATGAGCACACCCATGCCTGCCTTCAGTCAAGGAGGCCAACTAAGCCTTCTCCTTCATTCAGGGAGGTTAACTAGAGCACTCTAGAGGTGATTTGATTGTCATAAATGCACTTAATTGTTAACTAATGGTTACAATCAGTTAAATCTGAGTGTCGAAGGCGCCTCCATTCATTTAATTGATTATTTAATTAAATTTTAATGAACTGGAGTCAACAGGGGTACCTCCAAACACCTCTAATGGCCATTTTGACTTCAGTTAACCTCATCGGGGTTCATTGGAGCTATTAATATGCTACCACTTGTTGGTTGGCATGCAGTGACATTTGTCTGAGCTACTTTCAATTAGACTCAATCATTCATTGCACTCCGACTTCAGTTAGGACTTAGTTGAGTCAATCGACACTTGATCAGTTGGTTAACTAGTGTGTTTAGTGTGGATTAGAGTCAGTTAAGCTACACCCATTCATTCAATTTGAATGACCTCCTAGGGAATTCAAATTGTCTTGGCATTCATGCATCTTGCATGATCATTTTATTGTACTATCATTCATTCATTGGTTATACAGAGCTGCAACATTCTATTGCACCACCTTTTTGCCAATTTTATGCATATTTGTCTGTATTCTTTGTGAGACTGTGTTTTCAGTTCCTAGACCATTGTGACAAATTAATATGGTAATATGGCACATGGTGGGATCAAGCTTAGATCTCTCAAAAACAAGGTTTTTGACAAATCTTGCATGAAAAATTGAGCAAAAGCTCAAAATTCCAGCACTGCACCAGAAGCCAAGGCTTGCCACTTAATACCCCAAGTAAAAGTATTGTTGATCAATATTTATTGATCAACTATGTTGGGTGTGATGAAATCCTAAAATGTGCAGGTTTTCTGACCTTACGGTGCCCCTTTTGTTGTGATTTGCAGGTTTTAACAGGTGAAAGCATTTACTCCAACAGTTTCAGATGGCTTCTTCCCTAGAAATCTTAACTCCGTTCAACTTCCATTCATGGAAAGGAGACATGGAGATCTAGCTACATGCGAGAGGACTCTATATGGTCACTATGGACACTGAAGAAGAGCCTTCTTCTATGACAGAAAAAGCTAGATTCTTGAACAAGAAATATGAAGCATTCAAATTCTTGTGCCTCTTTGTTTCCTGAGATCTTCTTTTCCATCTCTCGGGATTGAAGACTCCAAAGGAAATCTTGGACAAATTGGAAACCCTGTATGTAAAATAGGATGATTTGAAAGTATACCAGCTTGAAAACGAGTTGATGTCTCTCTAGCCTTCCAATTTCGAGACCTTAAATGATTTTTTCACAAAGTTCAAGCACATTGTCTTACTGTTGAAGAAATGTAAGGTGGAGAAGGAGGATGATCAGCTCATCCTCACCATACTCTCCAAAATTGGAGCTGATTATTCGATGTTTATATCTACATTCCATGCGGGGAAGCTCACAAACCTTGGATGGAAGATGCCATTCACTCAATTCCTTCATTGAGTCCCTAACAAGTGAACATGATAAGCTTGTCCAAATGGGGATCATCAAATGCTCTCATAACCCTCCATTTCTCAGGGCCCAAAGATATGAAGGGTAAAGGAAAGCAGCAGAAGAACTCAAAAACCAAATTCGAAGCTCCTAAGCCTAAAGTTGAAAACCAACAGCATGAAGAGCCTTTTGGCTCAAAAAATAACAAAGAAAAAGGGCATCATGGAAAGGAAAAAGTCAAGTGTTCATACTATGGAAAGGAATTCCACCCTGATCATGCCTGCATGAAAAAGAAACTTAATGAAGCTACCTCTCTCCTTGAGAGAAATCACATCAATCTTGTAGAAAGATTTCGGAGGAGATATCAGCAAGATCGGGAACCACAACATGAAAGAGGCCATGCCCTCATGGAAGGAACTTTGAAATCCAAAGCACTCTTGATAGATAGTGGAGATTTGAATTACATGATGGCTGAAAGAGACACCTCCTCATCTTTGGAGACCGAAAAATCCATTCCCATCGACATGGGAGATGACTCCATAATCATATCCGAAGGACAAGGTACTGTAGATCTTGAGCATGGTTATTTTTTCAATGTTCTATATGTACCATCTCTTGCATCTGGGAAACTCATTGCTAAAGGCCTTGCAAACCATCATGCAAAAGCCTATGAGTTCTCCCACTTTGTGCTAGATGCAAAGCCCATCGCATTGATGACTCATGGAAATGAAGTTAGTAGACTATGGCATGAGAGGTTCAGCCATCTGAACTTCAAATACTTGCAGCAATTATAGAATAATTCTATGGTTGAAGGCCTCCTAGTCATGAAAGCCACCACTGGAATTTGCAAGGGTTTTCTTGTTGGAAATCACCATGAGTATAAGTTCGATCGGGGGAAGGCAAGTCGAGCATCATGCATCTTGTGACTGATACATTATGATGTCAGTGGTCCCATGCCTATCACATCCATGAATGGATCAAGGTACGTTCTGAATTTCATTGATGACTTTTCGAGATACACATGGGTCTTTTTTATCAAAAAGAAGTCGGAAGTCTTGGAAAAATTCACTGAATTGAAGGCCTTGATTGAGAATGCATCTGACCAAAAGATCAAGATATTGAGATCTAATAATGGCAGGAAGGATGTCAATAATGATTTACTACATATATGTTCCCAAATCGGTATTAAGATCCAGCATTCAGTCCCCTACACTCCCCAACAGAATGGTGTAGCAGAGAGGAAGAATCGGTCTCTCAAGGAGATGACCACCTGTATGTTGGAATCAAAGAAGTTGGCTGCACATATGTGGGATCAATCCATGTATGCTGCAGCATATATTCAGAATAGATTGCCACACTAATCCGTGAAATGGAATACCCCTTTCGAAGCATAATTTAGACACAAGCCGGACTTGTCATTAGAGGAAATTTCAAGTCAAAATGGGCCTCCTAAAATGAATTAATAAAATAATAGTTAAAATAATAAAATAATATTTATTAATTTTGGAGGAAGAAAAGAAAAAAATTACTTTTTTGTTTGTATTTATGACATATCTCCCTGTGCTTTTACTCAAATTTCGATTGGGAGAGCTCGTTGGATGCGGAATTAAATTCTACATCCAACGAGTACCCACCCAGCATACTTTTGATGGACCCCGCTACCCCAAAAACAAGAAATACATGAAAAAATGGAATGATGACATCATCATTCCATTTTTTCAGGTATTTCTTGTTTTTGGGGTAGCGGGGTCTGTGAAAAGTATGCTAAGTAGGTACTCGTTGGATGTGGAATTTAATTCTGCATCCAGCGAGCTCTTCCGATCGAAATTTGAGTAAAAACACAGGGAGATATGTCAAAAATACAAACAAAAAAAGTAGTTTTTTTTATGATACCTATCCCCAAATTTATATTAAAAAAGTGTTTAAGACCTATACGGTATTTCAAATTTAAAAAAATTTCATTGGCTAACACATGATGACATGGAATTTTAATAAAAGTTAAAAGGCCCAATTTGAGTTGAAATTTCCTCTAATGTGAATATGTGGGTGTTTGGGTCCACTGCATGGGCCCGAATTCCACTTGATAAAAGGATGGCTTTGCAACCGCAAAGCATATAATGTATGTTTATTGGATATCCTGATGAATAAAAAGGTTTCAAGTTATTGTATATCAAAACAAAATAGATCATTAGTGAAATGAGTGTCAAGTTCGATGAGCCTCTTCAGGAGGTAGAACTAGTGAAGGAGAAAACTGTTGAATTTTCTTCCTATTCTACTAAATATTTGGATGATGTAATTGGGGTGATGATCCTGATTTGGATCCTCTTACTTATGATATCAGTGAATAGAAAACATTAGATGCTAAATTATAACCTGAATTACAAAATCATCTCCCAATTTGGGCCCAATAGACACTCTCCTCCGCAGGAGAAAACATTGGAAATTCGGATGATTCAAGGAGAACCTGGTCTGATTTCCAAAGCGTAGGTATTGCGCTCTCTTGTCCTGATTATTTTTTGTCTGAATCTTGTTATTTGATGATAATTTTAAACCCTAAGTCTTACTATAATGCTCGAAAGGATCTGAGATGGCAAGTTGGCATGGATGAAGAGATGAATTCTCCTAAGAAAAACACCACTTGGGAGGTAGTTTCTCTTCCTTCGGGGAGGAAATTGGTTCAATGCAAGTGGGAGTTTGTTGTTGATGGAAACACCTACAAATATAAGACAATTCTGGTAGCAAAATGTTTCTCCCAGGTCCAAGGTGTGGACTACCATGAGACTTTTGCACCAGTTGCAAAAATGGACTCCATCTACCTAATTTTGGCAATTTCTACATTTAAGCACTAGGAAGTGCATCATATGGATGTTAAGTCAGCATTTCTGCATGGAGATCTTCATGAATTATCCTAAGGGATACATTTATGATCCATCTTTGGTTTACAAGCTAAAGAAGTCACTATATGGGTTAAAACAGGCCCCAAGAGAATGATATTCGAAGATGGATGCCTTCCTTCTCTTGTAAAAATTCCAAAGGTGTAAATCAGATCCAAATGTGTATATACAGTAGTCTGATGGTCATTTGATCATTATTTTTTTATATGTTGATGACTTACTGATCATAGGTAGAACACTTACTTCTATTTCAGTCATCAAAACTGCTCTCCACAATGCATTTGAAATGAGCGATTTGGGGCTCTTAAAACAATTTTTGGGGCTCAAAATTGAGCATAATTGTGATGGGATAATGGTCACTCAGTCCAAATACATATCAAACCTATTAGTCAAGTTTCACATGGATGAATGTAGGGTTGATCCATTCCCTTTCCTTTCAGGGATCAGCCTTGAAGAAGGAAAAAGCACACCTCCCATGGACTGCACTATTTATCAACAACTGATAGGTAGCTTGATCTACTTGACTCATTCTCATCCTGATATCAGTTATGCCATGATTGATGTATCAAGATACATGAAATAGCCCCATGATCTTCATTGGAAGGAAGCCAAGAGGATCCTCCAGTATATTCAAGGAACTAGGACCTACATCATTCATTATGCTACAGACTCTAAGCTAGAGCTAGTTGGTTACATAGATTTCGATTGGGCAGGTGAATCTATTTATCGAAATTCTACTTCCTGATGTCTTCATGTTTGGTGTTGGCCCCATTTGCTTGCCTAGAAAAAAGCAGGCCATCATAGAATTGTCTTCACTAAAGAACGACTACAGAGGAGCGATGAATGCTTGCATCCAAGCTGTTTGGTTGCAAGGCATTCTTTCATAGTTTGATCTTGGTAGTACTTTGTCCACTGTCCTCTTTTGTGACAATCAAAGTGCTATTAAGATATCGATAGATCCAGTTACTAGGAAGAGGACCAAGCATGTAGAGATACACATGCACTACATCAGAGAGATAGTGCATCACAGGACCATCATTCTGTAATATTGCCCACCCAATGAGCATATTGCAGACATATTCACCCAGATCTTTTTAGAAAAGATGTTCACTTACATCCATTCATTGTTGGGGGTGAGTTCATCAGGGTGATCGAACTACTTTCATTGTTCAGCTTGAGGGGGGGGTTTTCCCACTGGGTTTTCCCTCTTTTCGTCATTTAGATTTATTTTTGAGCATTGTTTTTAGTTAGATTATTGTATAGGGTGACCTATGGCCTTTGTTGTGAGAGCTCTATAATTTTATGCATTTTATGTTTCTACTCCTCTCAGTATAGCTTAAGGGGGGGTGTTGGAAACATATACCCACCATGCACACTTAATTTGGTCAATTTGGCCTAGTTAAACCACTATCCTAAGTTTTATTGACTTAATTGACATCAGGGGAGAATTTTATGACATTAGCATGAGCACAGCCATGCCTACCTTCAGTCAAGGAGGCCAACTAAGCCTTTTCCTTCATTCGGGGAGGCTAACTGGAGCACTCTGGAGGTGATCTAAGTGTCATAAATGCACTTAATTGTTAAATGATGGTTACAATCAGTTAAATATGAGTGGTGAAGGCACCTCCATTCATTATATTGATTATTTAATTAATATTTAATGAACTAGAGTCAACAGGGGCACCTCTAAACCCCTCTAATGGCCATTTTGACTCCAGTTAACCTCATCAAGGTTCATTGGAGTTATTAATATGCTACCACTTGTTGGTTGGCATGCAATGACATGTGTCTAAGCTACTTTTAGTTAGACTCAATCATTCATTGCACTCTGACTTTAGTTAGGACTCAGTTGATTCAATCGACACTTGATCAATTGGTTAACTAGTGTGTTTACTGTGGCTTATAGTCAGTTAAGCTACACCCATTCATTCAATTCGAATGACCTCCTTGGGAATTCGAATTTTCTTGGCATTCATGAATCTTGCATGATCAATGTATTGTATTATCATTCATTCATAGATTATACAGAGCTGTAACATTCTATTGCACCACCTTTTTGCCAATATTATGCATATTTGTCTATATTCTTTGTGAGACTGTGTTTCCAGTTCCTAGACCATTGTGACAAATTAATAAAAACCAAATGAAAAAATGGCATACCAAACTCCCAAATGAATAAATAGCATACCAAAATCCAACAATGGATCAATTCGGTTGGAATCAAAAAGTTCTCGTCTTTAAGACCCAAGTTTTAAAGAGCCCGCTCAACCTTTGTTAGAAAAGGGATATTAACGGTCCACCACCGACCCCTTAAAATGAAAAGAGGTCGAGGCATATTCATGTTTAAACCTAGAGCTCCATTGTGGAAACGTTGGATCAATTTCCCTATTGATGAAGCCAATTTTTTTTAGATTAGATGGGGAGCACTTAGACCATTTGGATTTACTTCTTTATATATCTACTTTTAGACTAGAAGTTGGATGGATAACTACCTCTAGTTGGAGATTGATTCCATTATGTATATAGACCAACTAAACCAGTGACTTTCATTTCAGTAAAGCAAATTGAATGAGCTAAAACAAAGTCAATTGAACAACTCGAATCGACAGACATGACTGCTAAGTATACAATGGGCATTGTGTCTAGAGTTGCGTCGAATCTCCATCTATCCTACCTCCTTGGATTTCATCCATTCGCAGGTGATCCCTTGCTCTCGCATTCAATTCTTTGCTCGCCATTTAGGCTGGTGAGTTACATTTATGCTCATTGCATCCAACTCTAGAGTTATTTGCACTTGGATAGTATCAGGACCGTTGTGCCTCGGACTACCCACACATAGAATAAATGTTCTCTTGTTGGAGTCAATGAAGACAAGCATACCTCCACTCCCATGCCCTCCACTCTGGTGAAGTGTCCTAGCTAGAGGATTTTTAGCATTTTAATTATAAGCATCTCATAGGTAACTACCTCATAAAACCCACATGAATAATACCATATATACCAAAATAGATGGAATTCGATAATAACAAATGCCCAACTGGAAAAAAAAAAAACAATAATTCACTCACCTGCATTGATTTTTTATAGCTCCTGGAATCTCTAAGCAAACCAACCCAGAGACCATCAAAATAATTAGAAAGCCATAGCTGAAACACTCAAACACTTTTGCTAATCTTATAGTGCATTTCAAAAATATGGGATCCAAGCAGAAGCCTCTTCGGTTTATCTACCAAAGGCCTCATCATCATCACTCTACCATGTTACAAATACATGCACCACAACGTGTGAAACGGAGGGGGAATGCCCTTTAAACTCTTTTTCTGTATATGCGTTAGATTTTCTATTAAATACCACGTTGAATAGATTTTTAAGCATATATTTTGCATGGATACAACAATATAATAACTTTAATAAATAAACATAAATGTTAAATATATTAAACAATTTTATTTTGTTTTTCCATTCATATTATATGGTCAATGGTAAGTTGTGTAATTTAAAATTTAACATATTCATAATCTCACCATTTTATTTATAAAAATGTACACTTTCATAATCCCACATCTTTTTAAAAATTTTACATATTCATCGTCCCACATTTTAAAATTACTTAACACATTTTCATAAAAATGTACACTTTCATAATCATACATTTTTTTTTAAATTTACATATTCATCGTCCCACATTTTAAAATTGTTGAATTAAAGCGCCTTTATAAAATAAAGCACGTACTTTATAAATGGTAAAAACCTAAAAGACATTTGTGGTTTCTTCTTGAGAACCTAAGCAAACAACTATATACACCCTATTTTTTATTTAACCATATGTAACAGTCTGTTCACCTTATTTTCGTCCACACACTTTAGGATGTCTGGCACAAAATGATCATTTCTTGCTTACGCCAGCTCGCCGCTGGGTCTGAGGGCACAAAGTCCCAAGACTAAGTCACCTATATGAACCAATAAGAAGCAAGATAAATTAAAATTTAAATAATCCTCCCAAAAAATTTGATACAAACTATACCAAAAACATTTGAGAAGTGAAAAATTTAAATCTTCTTCATAAATTAAATCACCTAAACGAATCATATATATCCCCTCTCGAAAACATAATAATATAATAACTAATATATTCATCAATCGTTTAGATAATATGTGACCAATATAATATATAATAGATAGTAATTAATATTAAAACTAATACATAATAATGAAAAATTCGCTCTAATAACTTTTAAGAAGGGACTATGTATTTAATTTTTTTCCCTATAAAAATTGCATACATAACTTTATTTACCATTTTATTTAAGAAGTCCATTTTTCATAAAAATTTCCTTGATGAATCAAGGGAGCTTTACAAGGAGCCCACGTTATATTTTAGGTTATGTACTTTCTTATTATACCCCAACATCTTGTTTTCGGTTGGGGACATTGTTTGGGAGGTTGTTGTGGAAATTTCGATATTGAACAAATGTTTCTGCAATGTTTTGGTTTCTTTGTCTTATTTTGTTAGTATGTATTCATTTCTCATGCTATTGGTGTTGTGGTGGATGACGTGATCGAGGGGTCCATCATCCCACCCCTTAGAAGCCTACAGGCATCAATCGTGTTAAATTCTCTACGGCTGGTAGATGGTTCCAATGCTACTGTCCTTTGGAGATGATAATCAACTTTCGTTCGGGTTGGCTCATTCTCTCTTTTCTTTCCCAAGGGATTTCTTCCTACTTTAACGTTCTTTTGTTATTGTTTTGGTTTCCAGGTCGGCATGGGACTTTATCGAGCTCTTCACAAAATTTCCTCAGGTCATCATGTCTACCAATATTGCAGCTTCACCGTCCTCTTGAATATGGGGACCGATTCTTTTATTTCGTGGTAGTTACCTCTTCGTAAACTATTCCTTTCAACGTGGTTGGCGATCATTGCTGCATTTTCCTATGCAAAATCTCTTTGGGTTGGGTTTCATCTCTGCTATTCATTCCATTTAGTGGACTCAATCAACTTTACTTGTCTCTGAAAGTCTATGTAAGCAACGTGTTGTGTTCCACGCTTCAATTTTTCTTTAGAGTTTTCCTCATGTGGTTTACATCTTCTATAAGCATCATTCTGTGAAAGGTAGTTCCCATACTCATATTGGGCCTATTCGTGGAAGTGTTTACACAGCTATGTTCCTCTCTTGCTTCCTCTTGCAACTATCTTTTTTATCATTTATTCCTCATGCAACTATCTTTTTTATCATTTAGTTTTCATATGAGATGACCTTACAATTTTCCGTGTCTTTGGATTTGTTTGCAATGGAAAAAAAAATTAGCTCCTCTTAAAATTTGTTACTATTTTTTTTAGTTAAATTTGTGGACCATTGATTTACAAGCAAATAAGAGTGTAAGAAAGGAATTATCTAATAAAATAATAAAAGATAATATACATTGAACAAGAAATTCATGTCCCAAATTTCAGATAAATCGGATAAGAATTGTTAAGATAATCACAATATTAATGTTCATTCATTAATCAACAATACGATGTTATACAATAAATAAAATTCGAATGGTAAAGATATGTTTCGAATCTATCTATTCTAATTCACTCATTAGCTAACTTAGTGTGTCTAAATCAGTGCTAGAGCTCACTAGCCTAACTTCATATGTCTAAATAAGTCTACAATCATTCAACTAGTAAGGTAGGTGGGAAAAAGGCCCCACTCTCCTTGCATGCATGCAAAAATGGATATAGGCTAACTGTAGGTTAACATAGCATAACTACTAACCTACCACAACCAACTGATGGATGCTATTGGTGGCACTCATAGTTGGCTCTTATAATGTAGGGATTGGTCCCAGAGGCACATAAACTAATGCATGCACATGTAGATAGTGCCGTATAAACTCTAGGTGTGTCCCCCACACTATAGTAAAGTAATAATAACTCCCTAAGTTAGGAAAAATTACCAAATAGACTATATTGGACAAAGGATGATTAATTAATCCTAACCCCCCCTCCCCCTTTAATCCTAACTTTGGACAACTTGGGCCCTGAAAACTAGGACAAAAGTCACCCATACAATCTAAATGACATAAAATAATACTTAATAAAATAAGGAAAATGTGGAAACCCTAATGGGAAACCCCCCCTCAAGATAAACAAGTAATCAGGAAACAATCTATACTTGTGAAAGTATTTCTGTAATCTACATGGTAATGTAGTTATGGTTCTTTTGTGCATCAACATCCTATTACTATGCATGCGAACCTCTCCAAACTAAATGATTATGTCTGGAGGAATTTTCCTCTTTGGAAGAAGAGGAATATGCTCAACTGAATCGGGAACATAAACAACTAGAAGATGAAAATTGGACCCATGTAGAGAAACTAAGATCAACTAATGAGAGAGAAAATGTTCTTGAGAATTTGAACCATGTGAGGTAAAACCAAGAAAATTATATGTTCCAACCTTGAACATTGAACCATGTGAGCTAAAATCAGGTCCAAGTGTTAGGAGCAAGTGTCCATGCGAATGTAGGATGTCTCTATCTTTACTAGTATTGTGAGGAGATGAGCATGTGATCAAGTAGGAAGGTAGAGAATTCTTAGGACCATGGAGAGAAAATGTTTGAGTTCCACAATATGATATATATTCTAAAATATCCAATGATTCACAAAATGTAAGATCAACAAACTCATGTGAAAAAACTAGCATTGAATCCCCAACATCAATTTTGAAAGTGAGTTGAAGTACTTGATTTTTCACACCAAAATTGATGAGAACAAATACAAGCATGACTAGGAGCTATTGAAACTTTTATTCAAACCAAATAAGGAAATATCAGATCCAGATAGGGACATATCATATATAAGAGTGTGGAACAAAGGTTCCAAGTGCTCCATTGAGATGGTAGATGCACAATTTTCTCCTTCTTCAACAAAACTCTAAGTATTGGTACAAGCAATCATGTAGGAATTTGATGGAATATCTAAATCAATAAGGGTGAATGGATCACTCCTAAAATATGAAATTTCTTTCAAAACATCTAAATTGTCACTTTTATGCACACCAACAACAACATTAGAGAGAGAGAAATCAAACTCCTCTTCATTTTCTGAAGCAATCACTGGAAAACTTTGCACTAAATTTAGAATAGAAGAATCACTAGAGAATTCCTGAGTAGAATGCAAGGAGATATTTTCTTCAACAATGGAGATTCAAATGTCTTCTTCTAGATCAACTATATGAAAACATGAGATATTAGAGATCGCATAAACTTCTAGAGCAACAAGAGAATGAGTCATTGCAAGGAGACTTTCAACAATTCGAATTGATTGAGTTGAAGATTCTACTTCTTCATGTTGAACAACTTCAACTGAGAGAATATAGCCTGAGACTTTTGAAGGAAGAACTCTTGTTATGCTTGGCGTGTTCTCCAAATTGGTAGAATGATCATCATCTTTCTTGCCAAAGGTTCTATCCAATTCCATCTAGAGATCCTTTGCGTATTCAATAGAATCAATAAGTTAGTGCATGTTTGTTGAAAAAACCAAAAATATCTTTCCAAAATATCTATCACCGTCATTTAGTGTAATGTCCCTGATCCTCTGACCGGAAAAGAGGATGCTACTGTCACCAAACATACGGGAAAATAGCCCCATGAAGATGAATAGGCATATAATGCTGAAATAAAAAAACTTAAAACATAAAACATGCTAAGACGCATAAACCTTCACATCCATAGCGGAAGCAAACATACATTCATTCAAGCATACCACATGTTCATCTTATTCATTATTCAGTAAATATAAATGTAGAGACAAAATAGTTAAGAATACTCATCTTAAAAAAGACTCGTCCCGTAACCAACTATGTCGCTGCAACGTTCCACCCAACTGTAGGCCAGTGTGCTCATCAATCTCTCAGCAACACTGTCACCCTCGAGCTGGGCATGATTCCTTGAGGAGTAAGGGTCAAAGCAGGCTTAGACATAGCCAAGGTTCACAAATTAGCCAAGCACACACAGTAGGGTTTATCAAGTAGTCAAGGAGCTATGAAAGGATAAATGCTAAGCTAGTGGCCTCAATGGAGAGCTAAGGACGCCTACACCAAAGTTAACCTAACTTTTAAGACATCCACACACCCGACACCAGGAATCAGTCCTTTCTCTACTTCACAGTCCCTCAAGCCCTCAATTCCCTTTTCAATACTCTTCAAGGGTTGTGGAGAAGAAATCCAGCAGTCTAACTCTATCTGCGTGGCTCCAAACACTAGTTTTCTCAAGCATACCCAACCTCTAATCCTGATCTCAACAGTCCAAAGATCATCCACTGCATACCACAACAAAACAATCAGTTCACAGCTCTGTGAAGAAAACAAAGACGACAGGGTAACAACCCAAACGAAAAGGTGAACACAACTCAGATCAAACAAGATGTTTCAGAGTTGTTCTTGGCCCTAATGATGGCAAAAACAACTAACTGACAACTAAAAGATGATTGCATTCATAGCAAAACAACGTGCGGAAAAAATACAACAAGCCACAAACAATGGAGGAAAACCGCAGCAACTTCCAAATCAGGGGAAAAAACCATAGCCCCGGCTCAACAATGAAGTGGCAGCAACATTACACAGTCCTAAACGGAAGAGAAGTCCGATTCTCAATCCTGGACAAGGGAGAAAAGATATGCCGACCACAAGCCGTTGAGGGTAACACACATACACTCAGCCCCTGAACTTGAATGGCTTCTGCACAAGAAATTCATGAGACCAAAACCCCCTTTCCCCAGCTCCCTTCATGAGGAATAACAATGTCGATTTCGTGTGCGTCAGAAGGGGAAGAGAGGAGACTCATGCCTTCGTGAGATGGTCAACACAACAAAAAACCACGACCGAGAACTCAACAGCGTGAGAGCAAAACAGAAATCTCCCTCTGCATGAGGATAACCAGAACGACTCGTAGTGGGAGGAGAGTAATCGATCTCCCTGCGTGAGACTAACCAAACCCCCAAAAACGTGGGTGGAAGAGTGGAGAGTGGTGACTGTTCCCATGTCCCCACGTGAGGAAGAGAGAGATAGAGCTGGTGGAGTGTACGTGGGGCAAGGACTAGCAGTCCTGCCACTTACCACTCCCTAGCCATAATTGCTCCCAACTAAACAAACAGCAGAGGTTTAAATGGATGGCCAACACATGTCAAACTCCTAATGACCCCCACGAGTTGAATAACCCCCCCCCCTTAACCTTAGGAATAATGCCCTTTTCATTCAATGTTGCACCGTCATAGCTGGCTATAGAATTGTTTTAATTAATGTGCATGTTTACATGATGCCAAAATCATTATGTGCCGGATAGCACGATATACCATCGGCAATAATCCCAATTGCCTAAACATAACACAACCAAATCAATGGGGGGATTTTTCCTTTAACTCCACACCATGATTAATTACAATAACCATGCACCTTTTAATGCATCCAGGGTCAAAACTAGGGGTATTACAATCCCCTCCCCCTTCGAATAACACCATCCTCGGTGTTCCAATACATAGGACTACATATACAATTTGCATATCCAAAATTTCAAAATTTTACAGATCTGTCCAATGTTCAATTATTTACTTTAAACTTTCAGGACCAAGCCCCTCAGCTTCCACGAGCTTCTTAGCTTTCGACTCATCCCCAATTCTAGGAACTTTGTGGTTGCTACCCTATTTATGTTCCCTCGCTGGACAGTCCCAGCGTAAATGATGTCCTCCGTATTTCCAACATTTCGCTGGCTGCTCAATTTCCTTTGAGTCTTCATGCCTAGATCGTTTCTTAATGGATCGCTTGGACGAATGTCCCATCATTGATCCACTTTCCTTGCCTTTACAGATTGCTCCCATAAGGCTTTTCACCTCCTTTTGCAAACCAATAGAGTCTTACAAAATCTGGTGGTTCATCTCATTATGCCTTTTATGTATCTTGAGCATCTCTCCAAGATTCTCTTGGGTCCTAGAAATAGTGTGATGGAGGCTTCCAGCCAAGTCCAACAACTTTTGGTCTACTGCCATGATCAATGTGCACCACTGGATTTCACGTTTTTCACCTATAAAATGCATCATTCAAATTCTGTTAGACCAAGCATAATATAGGCATTAAATATCAGACAATTAATTGCCCAACTGGCATGACACTCCATGTCTCAACAAGGAGACTTTCATATTTTTCATGCCTCCCCAACAGGCACATGAGCTCATTCATGTCCATTCTTGGGCAAAGAATTAACCATTCTAGCATTTACAATTTACTTTAAGGAAATACACACATTCTATTTTCAATCATACATGCATTCAACAACCTTTTGTTTTCTCAATGTGTGTATATATATAATCAAAAGGCAAGAGAGAGCAGCAAGAGTTTTTCCCTTCTATGTTTTGTTTCATTCTGGAATCAACACCATCATTGTGGATTTCCATGCTCTTAGCCTCTTTCACTTCACCATGAATGCTAGACCAATCCCTCTTGGTCATGACACTTAGTGTCTCCGGTCTATTTCAGACCTCTCAACCATGGAGCCTCCCCACATGGTTTGTCTCGGTTGCTAGGAACTTCACAGTCTCACTAGCACCTTTTTCATTACTGCTCATTCTGAGATCTTCAAGATAGTCACATGTCCACGTGCACCCCTAGGATGCTCTCATAGTCCTCGTTTCAAGCAATACCTATATTTAGACATTGAATAAATTCACATGTTTAGTTTATTCTTATCGGTTGTTTTTTAATCTCTTAAACAAGAGCTTAAAACATCATAACCAAATCATATACACATGCATATTCATAAGCAAGAATTTCAAAATAATCCAATGCTTATCTTTATTGTGCATTTGCTTGTTGGTCCACAAGATCCTACTTTGCTTTGCAAGCCTTGGGATTGCCTATGGACTTGGATGTTAGGTCAGCACGCAGGCTGCTTCACAACATCCTTTTATATATATATTAGGCACAGTCAATCCAAATTTTAGTTGGGTTTATCAGACCATCAACAAATCACCTGTACTTATATCCACAATACACTTATATCAACAACCAATCATCAGCCAAGCCAACACCATTGGGTTTATCAGGCCATCAACAATAACACATGCATTTATATCAACAATAAACGACCGCTTCCCATATCACACAAGAGACCACCCCCTTCTTTGAGTTGATAGTCCCTCAGGAATGTCTCCTTCTTTGTGCTCTTTAGAGAGACCACTCCCTTCTCTGAGTTAACAGTCCCTCGAGAATGTCTCCTTCTTTGTAGAAGGTAGGATGAGCTCAAGCCATTGTTCATTTAGTGTACAATACCAAACTACATTTGTTTAGCCTGACAACACAAGCAATATAAGCATATTCATTAGTGTTATTGCTCTAAAATTGTAACCATATTTCACACCATTTACAATCAAGTATTGAGACACCAGGAGTGCATCGACTCCCTAAGGTGTAATCAATATTGAAAAACCCTTCCATGATCCGACATCTGGAAAGTGTGCACCCTTTTTCGGTGTATGCCATGTAGGCCCTATGCATATTCAAGAAATCTTCCAGAATGGAAACAAAATCAAAACATGCTCTGCAAATGGAATTTAACAATTTGACATGTGTATTCTTAGCTAGGGTCACAGAACACTTATCCATTTGCCGAAGCTGTTTTCTTCATTAAAGAGGAATGGGGGCTCCCTTCTCTGAGTTGACAGTCCCTCGGTTTACCATCCCAACTCCTCTTTTCATGTCATGTCCAAACATTTCTTACTGACATCATCTATACCATCTCACTCATGTTGCTTACCAAACATGTAGTGTAGATGAGATATTTCCAAAATGTCCAATGGAGTTTCACCCAAAACCTATTCCAAGATAAGGGAAAACCTTTCCATGAAGTTTGGCTCCTGCAGGCCAGCACACATGATCTTCTTGCAGTGTGTACCCCTGGCACATTCATCAAATAGCCAAACAGTTAGTCATTATTTGATAACACAATTCAAATTTGATTGTTCCATAACCAAGCAATAACATTATTAATTAAATTCAATGAGAATTTGAAACTCTATTTACTACAGAAATTGATTTTCTTGGAAATGAGGTGATCCTCATGTGTGGGTCTCTTGTAAGCAACACCACTATGCCCATTATATTTCTATGCTTCATAACATGAACACCCACTTTCATTGCGCCCTCCTGACACAATTCTATGCAAGCTAATAGTGATTAGTAGTTGTCAGCAATTTCTCAAACCTAAATTCACAAATTCAAATATGACAACTCATTATGCATATAAACTAGTTTCACGGCCATGAGACTCTTCTCATGAGGTTTGGCTCTTTCACATGGTAGATTTTTGGCATTTCTCATGGTCTTACTTTCATTGCCATGCTCCAAACAATCTACCTGAAACCTGAACTTCAATCAGCCGAGCACTTAGTAAGTCTTGATGCATATAACTTTTTCATTGCTGCAACAATCACTGAGGCAGTTTCAGGATTTATAAAATTCAAACACTTCCAGCTATTAATCACATCAATATTACCGAAACTCGTTTATTTCACACAATCATTATCATACTAAAATTTGCAAGGTCACATCTTTTATGGAAAAATGAAATGTTCAGATACTCCTTACTTCACAAGTGTAACATTGTACCACCTTGCCCTTCCATAGAGCATTTCCGGCAGCCAACCGATCATGACCACTCTTTTCATGCACTTACTATCCTGCATTCATAATAGCTCTTGAAATGGTTCCAGAATTGTCATCAATTCATCATTTCAGCCATTAGTTATTCATAATAACTCATGCACTATTTCTATGTATTCATGCATTGCATCGCAACAGTTGTACCCATACTTATGTATTCCTATCTACAACACTCACTCATACTTTTCATATGCATCCATTCAATGCATAACTACAAGATTTATAAAATATTTTAATGCATTCCCACTCAATGCTACCTTGCATTGATTCAAGAATACTATGCATTCAAGCATACCATGCATGGCCTAACCATGACTACTTTGTATAGGACGCATGACTATAATCAATATCATCAGTGTTTACTTTCCTTGGGCTACTAAGCTCATAACAATATAATACAGGCATAACGTATTTCTATATGAATGCAGTATAAAATTCAAATACCCATATGGTATGAGACCTCTTGCTTTTACCACTCCATGCAATTGTCATAATTAAACTCTTACCTTCATGGGTCCCACTGACACCCTTGACATTACCAGTTTGGTTGGTCCTTTGGAGGAGATTGCATAATTTTCTCACCAACTTTTGATTTTGGACATATTTCCTTATCCCTTTCTTCATAGGGTTGCTGTTCACATTCATCAACATCAGCAACATACTTAACCATGTCCATGTTGTCGTTGGTTGTTCCACTAATTTCAATACCAATGCAATAATTATCATTAGTAGCTCATTATAAATTCATAATTCTTACTATTCTTACCAACATGTAATATCTAAAGCATGCACGGCATATCTACATACATTTCATGTATAAAACTTGGAATCATAATTAACAAGAAATGGTTTAAGGAAATTTCCCTTTTCAAGTCCCTCATCCCTGCATGGAACTCTTTTTCCACACAACAGCTGGTTTGACTTGATGGTATTGCTACCTCTAGGCATAGAATTCTTGGATTTGCCCATATTGACAGCAACACATTTCTCTTTCAAGCAATCACTAGCACTTTGCTTCTCCACACTCAAATTCTGGTGACTCCCCCTTGTTCCCTACTGGGTAACCTTTCCAACACCTATCCCCATGCTTCATTCTGACATCGGGTGTGAAAACCACATCATTTCAAAAATGATGGCAAAACAAACCACTAAATTTTGGTCTGAAATGCGAACTTTAACCACCTAGAGTTTTCTTCCTTTTCAGCTCTGAAACTGTTGGGAAACCCAATGAGAAATTCACTGCAAAACCCACTGGAATGCTAGCTGGAACTGCAAAAAATTCCACTGGAAAAACCCAATTTTCTTTCTCCCTATTGGGTCCCTTCCCAACTAAGTTTTCGACGTTTCGGATCCTTAGTGGACTAGTCTTCCAACTCTTCGGTAGCCAAGACGATTACATTGCTCCGACGCTCATTGGAAGCCCTATGAACTATGAGTTTCCGCTATATCGATGGTCTCCTCATTTATATGTTTCCAAAGTAGGCCTTTCAGACGGCATCAGCAATACCAAGGACTATTCATTGGGTCTGTAGCCGTCTAACCTTCTGGCGTTTCGGTGACCAGATCCGCTAACTTTCTTCGCGGTTGATCGACGACTCGCTTTCCTAATTTCCTCCATTGTGCCAGGCCTGTAGGGGTCTAACAATCTGAACTCTATCGATGATGAGGACCATTAAGTCTTACCGCATCAGTGAGGAAACCAACTAACCATCGCATCGGCGGTCAAATGCACTGTGCATCAGATGACCAGTTATCTATGCTTCCGCAACGACGACCAATGAATCTTCAACATTTTCCAATCTCATCATCTATAATCCTTCGATGACGTCCATCGGTAGTCTCATCATCTAAATTTTTCTGATGGTCGATGGATTCCAACACTTTAACAAAATTCTAAAACTTTTCCTCTTCCTTCCATGTCGGCAAACCCAACAACTAATTTCCGCAGACGGCATCGGCGGTCCGAACAACTAAAATTTTTCGATGTTGAAGGTCACAATATTGGATGTTTCCTCAACTACCTTGAGTTGAAATTTTGACGGTCTTCGGCTGATCTTCACTGAAACTACGGCTCCTGCATCCACTAAGTTTTGCCGACGGCCGACAATTCCCATACTTAGAAAAATTTTCTGATATTTCTTCCTTAACCATCTTTCTATCGCTTCATCGGCTCAACTGTCTTCTATTTTTCGTCATTTTTTCAGGGCCTTCACTATCTATTCTCCGATGTTGTGGCTAAGCCATCAACTAAGTATTGACGATCCAACTCTTTAATCATCGTCGGTCATCGATGGTTTTATCACTTTAGTTTTGTGTCACATCAGCTATCATAACATCTATCTGCTGCAGCATCGACAGTCGAGGACTCTATCCATCAGAAGTATAGTCCACTAGCCAGCCGCAATGGTGGGTGCATGAACAGCTAGACCTTTCCAATGTTGATCGACGATTCCATCATCTGACTTCCACCGAAGGCCGATGAATTCGACACTTAGAAAAATTTTACATATTTTTTCTTCCTTCATCTTTTCTCTGTTGATGGCATCGGCGACCCAAACAAATACTCATTGCTTCCATTTCGGTGATCCATACAACTAAGTGTCATCAATTGCCGATGGCCAACACTTAGAAAAAATTCAAAAATTCTTTTTTTCTCTTTGTCATTTTCCCGCCACGCTCCGTCAGATATCCTATCTACTATTTTGTGCTGTCGTTTTGGTGCTGATGACTTTCGATAAAAGTTTCCTCTCCTTTCACCGTCCGCTGGTGGCCCATGTCAGAGGTCCTTCTGCTTAGGTGATCCGATACATCGAAGGGGATTTGGAATCAGTCCTCTGATGATCTGATGATCCCAACAATTAGAGAAATTTTCCAAAATTCACTTGTCATGCACAAATTTTCTTCTGTTTTTTGCTGGGCAGAAGGAAACATGCCTCCGCTAGTTGACCTTTCATGGCCCATTCAGGCCCATGCTGCAACCTTTAGCTCTGATACAATATTGTAACGTCCCCGACCCTCTGACCGATGAAGAGAATGCTAGTATCACCAAACATACGGGAAAATAGCCCCATGAAGATGAACAGGCATATAGTGCTAAAATAAAAAAAACTTAAAACATAAAACATGATAAGACACATAAACCTTCACATGCATAGCGGAAGAAAACATACATTCATTCAAGCATACCACATGTTCATCATATTCATTATTCAGTAAATATAAATGTAGAGACAAAATAGTTAAGAATACTCATCTTAAAAAGGACTCGTCCTGCAACCAACTACGTCGCTGCAACGTTCCATCCAACTGTAGGCCAATGTGCTTATCAATCTCTTAGCAACATTGCCACCCTCGAGCTAGGCATTATTCCTCAAGGAGTAAGTGTCAAAGAATGCTTACACATAGACAAGGTACACAAATCATCCAAGCCCACACAGTATGGTTTATCATGCCGTCAAGGAGCTAGGAAAGGATAAACGCTAAGTTGGTGGCCTCAATGGAGAGCTAAGAACACCTGCTCCAAAGTTAACCTCACTTTTAAGACATCCACACACCCGACATTAGGAATCAGTCCTTTCTCTGCTTCACAGTCCGTTAAGTCCTGACTTCCCTTTCCAATACTCTTCAAGGGTTGTGGAGAATAAATTCAGCAGTCTAACTCTGTCTGCATGGCTCCAAACATCAGTTTTCTCAAGCATACCCAACCTCTAATCCTGCTCTCAACAGTCCAAAGACCACCCACTACATACCACAGTAAAACAATCAGTTCACAACTCTATGAAGAAAACAAAGACAACAGGGTAACAACCCAAACGAAAAGGTGAACAGAGCTCAGGTCAAACATGATGTTTCAGAGTTGTTCTTGGCCCTAGCGTGGCCGAAACAACTCATTGGAAACTAAAAGATGATTTCATTCACAGCAACAAACAACGTGGGGAAAAACTACAACAAGCCACAAACAATGGAGGGAAACCGCAGCAACTGCCAAATAAGGGGAAAAACCCATAGCCCTGGCTCAACAATGAAGGTGCGGCAACATTACACAGTCCTAAATGGAAGAGAAGTTTGATTCTCAATCCTAGACAAGGGAGAACAGATATGCCGACCAAAAGACATGAGGGTAACACACATACACTCAGCCCCTGAACTTGAATGGCTTCTGCATAGGAAATTCATGAGACCAAAACAACCTTTCCCTAGCTCCCTGTGTGAGGAAGAAAAATGCTGATTTCTTGTGCATGAGAAGGCAAAGAGAGGAGACTCCTGCTGCATGAGATGGTCAAGACAACAGAAAACCACGACCAACTACTCAACGTCATGAGAGAAAAACAGAAATCTCCCTTTTCATGAGGATAACCAGAATGAATCGTGGTGGGAGGAGAGTAACCGATCTCCCTGCGTGAGACTAAGCAAAACCCCCCAAAACATAGGGGGTAAGAGTGGATAGTGGTGACCGTTCCCCTATCCCCGCGTGAGATGTTCGGGTATACAGGGTACTCCAAAAATACCGAACACCTTAAGCAACTGCTTCACACAAATAGATCACAGATCAACACACTGATGTTTGTCACATGGTTAAAAACCTCGAGAGGGAAATAGTCTATGGCCCTAGCCAAATAGCTACTTGGAGGAATTTATTATGCAAAAGAAAGAAAGTTACATGAGCTTCTCATATTCGATCAACTAGCCAATGACCCTCTATGCTTTTTAAATAGAGATCATAGACCAATCGGGTGTTAAGCCACGGATCAATGGTAGGTATGATCTAAGAGAAGTTGAACCGTTGGATCACTCTATGTCTAGAACATATCGTGACCGTCGGATTAGAATATTTACAAATTCATACTAATGCATACTAAAGAAACACACTTTTACCTAATGGATATATTACACAAGTTGATCTTAACTAACTCCTAAGTGTCTAAATATCCTGACGTCCCCCCTTAAGAACAACTTGGGATAGGATTGAAGTATTTACAAAAGTGACACTATTAGGAGAAGGAAGGAGGCATTAGAGCCTATCCCCCCTTAAGGACACATTCCTGAACTCCTAACATAGACCGAAGTTTAGAAAACTTCACTTCTGTAAGAGACTTGGTGAAGATGTCTACAACTTGATCATTCGTAGGGCAATAGAGAACTTCAATAACACTATCATGAACAAGATTCCTGATGAAGTGCATGTGTAGCTCAATGTGTTTGCTGCGCTAATGTAGAACTAGATCTTTGGCAAGCTTGATGGCACTTTCATTGTCGCACCAAATTCGAGTAGGTTGCTGCTGCTCGAATCCAAACTCTGAAAGGATCTGCCGAAGCCATAAAGCTTCCGGACTGGAATTAACTGCAGCTCAATATTCGGCTTCCATTGAAGAAAGAGCAAGAGCTTGTTGCTTTTTACAAGCCCAAGTGACAGGTCCAGATCCCAGACTGAAAACATAACCTGAAGTAGACTTTCGATCATCAGGATCGTCGGACCAATCTGAATCAGTGAAACGAACCAACAAAGGTTTCCCCCCTGTATTGTAATGAATCCCAAACTGGATTGTACCTAGAATATATCGAACTATTCTTTTTTTTGCTTTCCAGTGACTTTCATGAGGAGTTTGCATATAATGGGCAACATGACCAATGGCAAAGGAAAGGTCAGGATGGGAATGAGTCAAGTATAAAAGACTACCAACAAGTTGATGATACAAGGTGGCATCTACTTTAGGGGAAGTACAAGTGGCAAAATTTTTGACTCCAGACTGGAAGGGAGAAGGGGTTGGTTTACAATCTTCCACGTGGAAGTGACGATGAAGGTCACAAGCATACTTAGACTAGGAAAGAAATATTCTTTCTTTGGTTTGCAAGACTTGGAGACCAAGAAAATAATGCAAATGTCTTAAGTCTGACATTTCAAAATTTTTCCTAAGACTGGATTTCACATGGGTTATAAGTTTAGGGTCACTACCAGTAAGGATACGATCATCAACATAAAGAACAAGTATGATGAGATGGTTTCCTACTTTCTTGGTATAGACATTGGTGTCAGAATGGCATATAGAAAAACTGGTGTCAAGGAGAAAGCTATCCATTTTGGCATACCACACTCTAGGAGCTTCCTTAAGGCCATATAAGGATTTCTTAAGGAGACAAAAAAGGCTAGAGTTATGCTCAACATATCCAGGAGGTTGTTCCATGTAAATTTCCTCACGTAAATCACCATGTAAGAAGGCAGACTTGACATCCATTTGATGGAATTCCCAGTTATGTAAGGCTGCAAGGGAAAGAATAAGGCGGATGGAGTTCATTTTTGCTACAGGGGAAAAGGTTTCATTGTAGCCAATCCCTTCAACTTGGAAAAAACCTTTGGCAACTAACATTGCCTTAAGTCTTTCAACACTTCCATCTGATGCATACTTAGTTCTGTAGACCCATTTACATCTGACAAGTTTTCTTCCTTTTGGAAGAGAAACAAGATCCCAAGTATCATTCACCATCAAGGAACAGTATTCTTCATTGTTAGATGCATCCCAATCTAGATTTCCAGAAGCTTCTACAGAAGTTCTTGGATCATGATTCTCGAAAACTTGAGCCAAAAGAGAAGAGGCTCACTAAAACTGAGAACGTGTTCGACGTTGATCTCTAGGATCACCGGCAAGATCACCAGCTACTTCACATGTTGAACGGACCCATATGGAAAGTAGTGGTGCTGGTGCAATTGGAGGAACATGAGCAGGCGAAGGTGAATTTTCATCCTCACTATCATCATCAGAAACTGGAGTTGGAAACCTGTCAAGGAAGTTGGAAGAAGAAGAAGAAGAAGAAGACACACTCGCCGAATCAGGCTTGCAGGCCAAAGATGACACACCTGCCAAGTTAGGCTCGCAGACCAAGTGATTTTCATCAAATTTAACATCTCTTCTAATGATTATATCATGCGAATGGGGCTGAAGAAGTCTATAACCTTTTACATCTTCAGAATATCCAACAAATATGCACTTTTCACTTTTAGGCTGCAATGATTTCCATTTTTCATCCAGAATGTGAGCCCATGCTTCACAACCAAACACACGAAAGTTACTTACATCTGGTTTAATTTTACTCCATGTTTCGTCCAATGTTATACCTTGTAAAACTTTAGTGGGTGTGCGATTAACTATGTAATTTGCACAATTTATGGCCTCTGCCCAATATTGAATACTTAGTCCCTTAGATTGGATCATACAATTAGCCATTTATTTGAAATTTCGGTTCTTCCGTTCAGCTACACCATTTTGTTGTGGTAAATATGGAACAGTGTGTTGTTGTTGGATTCCTTGTTCATTGCAGAAAGTAGTGAACTTGTTGTTAACATATCCTCCTCCATTGTCATATCTCAACTTAATAATTTGATGAACAATTTGTTTTTCCACAAGGACCTTGTAGGCCAAGAACATGTTAAATACTTCACTCTTAAGTTTTAGGAAGTAAACCCAAGTACGTCTAGAGTAGTCATCAATGAAAGTTAAAAAATATTTGAAACCAGAAAATGATACAGATGGAAGAGGACCACACAAATCACTATGCATAAGCTCCAAAGGAACTGAGGCGTGCCAAGAGGCACGTTTGTCAAAAATGTCCCGATGATGTTTTTCGAGTACACAACCGGAACAAACACCATCCTTGCAAGATACCATTGGAAGACCAGTCACCATATTGTCTTTACATAGTTGTTGCAATGAGCGATAATTTAAGTGACCAAATCGCTCATGCCAAAGTTTGCTCAAGTTATCACTGTGAGCAACAAAAACTGAAGGAAAAGGTGATGAACCAAAGTTGTTAAATTTGTACAACCTGGTAATATCATCAATAGTTCCAGTAGCAAGGACATTTTGAGGATTTTTAAAATCTTTGATTACAACTTGGTGAGGTGTAAAAATCACAGTTTTACCTTCACCTGAATGAGTAATTTGATAGACTTATAACAAATTGCAGGAAATTTTTGGAAGACATAGTAAATCACTAAAATGACCATTTTCTACTGGAACTATTCTAGATCCTACAACACTTAGAGATCTATCATTACCACCAAATATTTGTTTGGTGTTACATTCATGCATAGTAGAAAATATGGCTTGATCCTTAGCCATATGATAAGATGCTCGAGAATCAATGAGCCATTCATTTGAAGTAGAAGAAGAAGATGCAGCATAAGATTAATCAGAAGCACAAAGTGCATGTCCATGAGAGTTAGATTTTGAAGACAAATCTATGTTGATGTGTTGCTTCTTCATTGTTGTTTCCAAGGCTGCCCTCTTCTTGAAACACTTAGATTCATCATGATTATCTTTCCCAGAAAAATTGCAATGACGCTCAATCTTCTTTCCTTTTTGCTTGGATCCTTTGTCATTTTTTAAAGAAGGAGATGACTGGGAGGGTTTAGGACCCTTGTTGTTTGGCTTATTATTGCGAAAATTCTGTTTCTTGGGAGGCTTGGACTTTTCTTTCTGTTGGGACAATAAGGCTTTCCTAGATGTATCTGCAATGTTAATTATTCCAAGATGAATGAGCTTATCTTTCTCTCTAATTCAGGAATCACAAAAGGATTCAAGACTAAGCTCTTGATAGCTAGCTGCAGTTAAGGATTCTTTCATGGAGTAGAATGTAGATACAAAAACAGAATATGCAGGTCCAAGTTTGAAAAGAATATAATAAATACATTTTTTTTCTTATTTCTTAATCTTGCATTCTGCACATAAGAGTCTAAGAGTTTTATACTAAGATAAATAGTCTTGAATGTATGAAAAATCATTTGGATTCAAGGAAAGCAACTCATTCTCAAGTTGATGACCCTAAATTTCATTGTGTTTACCAAACAAAGATTTCAAGTTTTCTCAAGCTTTATCAGGTTCATCAATGCCAAATATGTGGAATCGCAAATCAGTAGAGATTGACATCCCAATCAATCCACGACCTTCATCACATCTATTTTCCCATTTAATTTTGTTATCATCATCAGTGGGTTCTATTTCTTTCCCTTAGGTTATCCTGAAAAGTCCCCTACTTTGTAGAACATCCTCCATACGAGATTTCTATGAGAAATAGTTAGAACTTGTAAGTATAATATCACAAGGGGCAGCCATACTGTAAAATAATAGCTGAAAAAAATAGAAACTAACTATCTGGTTGCAAAGAGCTCGAAAAAATATGCGGTTTTAAAAAAAACGGCATTAAAAACTGATTTTGAATGATGAAGTTATGCTTGATCAAAGAAAATGTTGAAGATGTCCCCAATAGTGACGTGGCCGATATTAACTTGACCAACTAAAAAAAAAAGCCCCCCTCTTTCCAAGATCAACCTTTGACAATCACTTTACAATAAAGTTGCTTTGAAATGAATCACTTTTGTAGAAAAAGTGAGATTCACTTTTACAAAAATGTTACTTTTAAATAGTGCGGCAATAAATTAAAAGACTTAGTTATGTGAGATGCACTTTTACAATAAACTAACTTGAAAAAAGAAATTGCTTGCACTAAAAAGTAGCTTAATAAGACTTGAACTCAAGACCTATTAAGGAATAAAGCAACTTTGGACCAAGTGAGCTAAATTTAAAAGGTACATAAAAGTCTGGAAAGAGGAAGGGTTTTTTTTTTTTTAACTCTTCTCTCTCATTCTCCGTGCTTGCTTTTTTTTCCTGCAAATCACAAAAACAAAAAAAATGAAACACAAAAACAAAACAAAAATTCCACACAATGGTGTTAGATGTTGGTTAGCTTACCCGGAAAGTCTATGTTTTCAATTTTTCTCGTTGTTTCTGATTTGCCGTGATCACACAAGGTGCACGACAAAGAGCATACGTAGCCGAGAAGACCAGAAAAAAAAATTTCCCTCACTATTTCTAATTCGCTGCGATCACGCAAGGTGCACGGCAAAGAGCATATGCAGCCAGGGAAGGAAACAATCCGTCACTAAAACAAAAAAAGATCTAATAATAAAACTGATAAAATATGAGAGATTTAAAAAAAAACAAATCCGTCACTGTAACATTATACCTTCAGATTTGCCGAAATGGGTGTTTCTGGAACAAACGGAAACGTTTTTCGATGAAATGAAAACTATTTACCAATGGAAACGGTGCTCCAAACGCAATGGAACAGCTTCCCCAAGCCAAAAATGCACAAAAAATCTAGAACCAGAAACCCTTTCAAAGTTTCAACAACACTGGTTCCAGATCTAGATCAAAACCAAAAGAAGCTCTTCATAAAAGATCTGATACCATGTTCGGGTACACAGGGTACTCCCAAAAGACCAAACACCTTGAGCAACCTCTTCACACAAATAGTTCAGAGTTCAACACATCCATGTTTGTCACATGGTTTAAACCCTCAAGAGGGAAATAGTCCACGGCCCCAACCAAATAGCTACTTGGAGCAATTTATTATGCGAAAGAAAGAAAGTTACATGAGCTTCTCATAATCGATCAACTAGCTAAGGACCCTCTATGCTCTTTAAATAGAGATCATAGACCAATCGGGTGTTAAGCCACAGATCAATGGTAGTTATGATCTAAGAGAAGTTGAACCATCGGATCACCCTATGTCTAGAACATATCGTGGCCATCGGATTAGAATATTTACAAATTCATACTAATGCATACTAAAGAAACACACTTTTACCTAATGGATATATTACAAAAATTGATCTTAACTAACTCCTAAGTGTGTAAATATCCTAACATGAGGAAGAGAGAGCTCGAGCCTGGTGGAGTGTACATGGGGCAAAGATGGCAATCCTACCACCCACCACTCCCCAGCCATAAATGCTCCCAACTAAACAAACAACAGAATTTTAAATGGGTGGCTGACACATGGAAAACTCCCAATGACCCCCACGGGTTGGACAACCCCCCTCCTCCCCTTAAGCTTAGGAATCATGCCCTTTTCATTCAACGTTGCACCCTCATAGATGGTTGTAGGTTTATTTTAATTAATGTGCATGTTTACATGATGCCAAAACCATTATGTGTTGGATAGCATGATATACCATCGGTAACGATCCCAATTGCCTAAATATAACACGACTAAATCGATGGTGGGGCTTTTACCTTTAGCTCCACACCACAATTAATTATAATATATACATCATGTACCTTTTAATGCATCTGGGGTCAAAACCAGGGGTACTACATTTGGCCAGTCATTTGCATCTTCATAAGACTCTTTACCAATTCCAATAGATACCTCATAGAGACCTTGTCTCTTTAGAGATTAAATCATGTACAAGTTGCACTCTAAATATCTTGTCAATGGAGTAAGAAGAGGAACTAATACTCTTGAATCCATATTGAAGTTGTACCTGCAAAATATAACTGCAAAAAAGAACTATCCACAATAATATGTTAGTTCAAACCCTTCCACCTCGACAAATGCACATTTTCATAGTTCAACACACCTGTAGATACTTCTCTAGACATAATCTAGAGTTGGCAAGGAAATGATTATATGAATTATGTAGAAAGTCATCTACTTCTTGTGCACAATGGATGCTTCTGATGTTTGCTGCTAGCCTGAACAGGGATTTTATACCATGTTAAATTTGTGAGCCATTGATCTATAGGTATATGTGAAAGCTGAAGGAAAGAAATTGTGTAGTGGAATAAACAAAGAGAATGTACACAAAACGGGAAATTCATGGCACAAATTTCAGATAAATTGGACAAGAATTGCTCAAATAATCACAACATTAATTTCCATTCATTAATCAATAATACAATGATTATACAATAAATAGAATTTGAATTCTAAAGATAGGATTCAAATATATCATTTCTAACTGACTGATTAGCTAAGTCAATTTGTCTAAATCACTGTTGGAGCTCACTAGTATAACTTTGGATGTCTAAATTTGTCTACAATTAGTTAACTAACGAGGTAGGTGGGAAAAAGGTGCCACTCTCCTTGCATGTAAGAAAAACTGGCACTAGGATAACTGAAAGTAATTTAACTGATTCTAAATAGAGGTTAATTCAACATAATTGCTTACCTACCAAAACCAACTGATGGAGGTTGTTGGTGGTAGTCATAGTGAGATCCTATAATGTAGGGATTGGACCCAGAGGCACATAAACTCATGCATCCTCATGCAGTAATTGGGAGATAACCTCTAGGTGTGTCCCCCACATTGTAGTTCAGTAATAATAACTCCCTAGGCTAGGAAAAATGACCAAATAGACTATATTGGACAAAGGAGGATTAATTATTCCTAACACTTTTACGGCTTTGCACTTTTTAGTTTTAGGTAGCATTTTGATTTTGCATATGCTTCGATACAGAACAAGGGTTTCTTAACGACTTTCATTTTTAATTGTAGGGGTTTGTACCATGATAGGTTATGTTTGCAACTTTCTTCCTTTGTTCATTTTGGCATTCCTACAACGAGCCTCGGTCATAGTTTAAGTATTAGGCTGCATATTTCTTAAATGGGAGCTCAACTTCATGTATAAATTTTTAAAAACATTGAGGAAGGTTGACATAATTGCTTTCTCAAATGTTGATGCAATAACATAGGTTGGGCCTACCTTTACTCAAATCTATGTTCACTTCTAAATGTAGTTAAACTCTATGTAGATATTAACATTGTTCCACTTCTAGTTAAATGTGTGGGGTGGTTCTATTTGTGGACACCGTCTCTTTGAATATAGAAATCACAACTTATTTCTTCCATTGCACCAAGCTGAATAAAAGAAAGAATAGTTTGACAAGTAATCGTTTCCACATCTCTTTGAAGTTCCTAAATACAAGGTAATCACTCCTTCCATTTTGTGATATATCCCAAGGGTAAATTATTACATTCTCTCACTTGTTTTTTTGTGAGTTCTTTTCTGAGGAGAAAGTCCTGAAACCAAACACATATCCACTGCAGGTTAACATATTTATACTCCATGTAACATAAAATACGTGGCTTTGAAATGAATTACTGCTATTTTTCTATGGGAATCAAGTAGCGGTATTATATTTAGTTATATATTTTATTTCAAATAGTTGCTCTTTAGGTTCGAATAATATTTTAGGAGGGTCAAGTTTATACATCCAATCTATCACTAGTGCAAAATGAGAGATTAGTGACCAAAAAAATGACCAAAATCCACATATCAATGACCACTCTTGGTTTGGAAATTGTTGGTGGCTAATTTACGATATTTTATTACGTGACCAAAATGAATCATTTTTATTTTGGTCATTTATAGTTTGTCAGTTGGTCATTAATTTGTCATAATTTATTTAGATATTGGAAAAACATGGGGCATTAAGGCAAGACGAGATGGGATCTTTATGATGAATAGAAATATGAGGATCATGCTAATAATTATATGGAAAGATGTCATTGTCAAAAGAGAAAACTTGATGAACATATTACATGATTTCCTCAGAACAAGTTATGGGTGGGAAAGGGAAATCAAGAGAATTATTCATAGTATGATATTTCTCAGGATCTCTAAGATCATTAAAAGAACCAAGGTTAGCCTTCAAATTTGCTAAATGATCTGCCATACCATAAGATGCATGATAGCTAGGAAATATAGGTGCATATTGGAATGTGACGTTGGAATGATCGGATTGATCAATTGAAAGAGGACTCAAATTAATAATAGAAGGAGTAACGATCTAATTATTGAAATTCGTCTTATGAATTGAAATATTGGGATCAAATAAGACTATTGGTCTAAACTGAGATTAAGACCTAGTTGTGGAAACACATAATTTGTTGGTAAGTTCCACAACTATAGAAGGATTACCCTTATTTACTCATTATTAGTATGATAACAATGATTTACAAGTAAAAGGGTTACAACCCTTGTCGCAAAAATTGCACCAATGACATGCTAAAATCTCGATAGATTGCATCATCTCAAGTAGATTTAGAAGGTGATGAGGTTTAGAATGAGTTGGATAAGACTTCTTCATTATACTATTCTCTAATGAATTCATATGATTTTGCATCTCATGCATCAATAGGAGCATAGACATATTGGTCTTAGAGATGAATTGATCCATTGGAAACCATGTCCTTTTGTTATGCTCTTCAATTTTGATTCAGGCCTATAATGCAGAACCAAGGAAATTTATATTCCTCCCTTCTAATAGGTGTTGGTTAGGAGGAGGAATACAACACGATAATATTGGAATGGGAAGGATTATTGGGAAGGTCGGATAACTTCGTAAATATAATCGTATAGCTTCATAATTCCTCATAGACATGAATGAGAGACATAATTCCAATGCAAACCTTGAGAATCACAAAGGGATTATGAACATAGCTAATAGGGAAAACCTTTTCAATTATTGGATCGTTGATTATACACCTACCTGGACTCCTATTCTCTTAACCATCCTATAAAAATGTCAATTTGTGCACCATGGTTATATATATATGATGTTATTTTGTATTAGTTGTCCACTTTTGATTCCTTGATTGGATAGCTATTAAGGTTCAATATTTAGTATTGGATTTGATGTATCATTTTTTATCCATCATATACTACATCATATATATCAGTTCATTCCTTATATTTGTGTTCCATTGTGTTTATTTGATGTTGTTGTAGGTTTATATATACAAAATTTTGAAGAAAAAAAATATTTTGTATTTTTTTATGCTAGTCATAGTTTGTTGATTTTTTGTTGTTGATGTTGTCAAGAAGTTGTATTCCAAACCCCCCTACTTATTTATTTTTTATGTGGTTTTTTCAACAATGTAAGTTTAATAGTTGTTTCATGGACACTACTAAATCCAATAAACTATCTCTCACCATTTTATCCTTTCCAAGAAAAGGTTACCTAAATAATAATTTATAAATATGGTAGTATAGACATCTCATGGATAACAACCAAGGAAAATATGAACAACCAAGATTGACACCAAAATGGGTGGCATTGATAGTTCCAAAGTGAAGGAAGATACTATCACATCCACTCAATGAATTCCACCCCAAATCCAACATCCAAATTGCAAAAATAATTCATGTGC
The DNA here is from genome assembly GCA_001517045.1 of Pseudotsuga menziesii. Classification (NCBI taxonomy): domain Eukaryota; kingdom Viridiplantae; phylum Streptophyta; class Pinopsida; order Pinales; family Pinaceae; genus Pseudotsuga; species Pseudotsuga menziesii. The sequence continues at coordinate 194,679 of LPNX010698882.1, forward strand.
ATAATTCCTTATAGACATGAATGAGGCGAGGCTTACAAATATACTTATCATCTTCATATGACTCAAGGAATTTCTTTAATAGGCATAAGGATTTGGGGCAAACATATTAAATTCCAAGGTAAGGATCAATCTCTCATACAATCAAGGTAGAGTTATTTTTTATTAGCTATCATAAGAGAAAACACGTTGTTTTTGGAACTAAGGAAATTTTACATACCATTTGCAAACATCATTTCTTGTGCAAAAATAGCTAGAAATTTCATAAATCCTAAATGTAAGGAACAAATAATATTATCATATTAAGGTTCCACCAGCATGGAAGTTATATGAAGGAGTTGTCGTTCCTTTATCATTCTTTTGTGAGATAAAATATATTTATTCTTAAGATTAATTTCCAATAACAAAGCTTCGTGGATGATGTCAAGTTTCCAATTTGTACATGCATAAATAGGAACAAAATGATATCAATACTTACAATGGAATTTAAAAAAAAAATCAGAAATGGTCAATATCTCATTCATAAAATGATGAAAAGGGTCCATGCAATACCTCTATACTGCATCCTACCACAATATATCTCATTTAGTGGTTTATGTCTTAATGATGAGACATGTAATATGGAGGAACACAACTAAATATCTACCATGATTTCCATATTGCTACTTTCTAACACTTACTATGTATGACATGTGAACCAAATCCAATATTGGGTACAATACTAGGACCTTAAACCCACATTCATCTAAGAGTATGAATGTACAAAAAAAACTAACCATGATGTAAACCAACAATTAAACAAGTAATATGATCTACTAATTCACTAAATAACGTAACAATATCTATAAGGAAGCCACTAGAACTACTGAACCTACACTTACATAACGTGTGCTGCATTTTTCTTAATATGCTAGAAAATCACAAGATGCCATATTTTTTGAGTAAGTCATCATATGTTTTCTAGGAATATAGTAACTCGGGATAATCATATCAACATTGAGGTTCTACATCAAAAGAAATATTTCAACTAGATAAGGTCTTAAATATATAAATCCTTTATGACTAACGATCAATACAATGGTACCCTAATACGGAGCATTGTTGGCTTCAAATGGGAAATGGGAACCGCCAAAATAATTCAAAATACACGAAAAGTTGTTCTTATGTTTTTGGTTGTGTAACAAAAGTGGAATATGATATTAAGAATTAAGTATCCATAGCAGTACTCTGTCTTATGGAGGCAATGCAGTAGAAGTTCAATGATTAGGAAGTATTAATCAATATAAGAGGATGGTTAAGCTTTGAAGCTAATAATTAAAACTCGAAGAGATTAGATTCCATGGACGTTTCCATTTCCTACTGTAATAGTATGAAGAACCATTCATGTGTTCTATTTATGTGTGTTATATGTTTGCGATGTGGCCTTCAAGGAGAATAAGAAGAGATTTTAGTGCCCCTTATTTCCAAACAAGTTGCAAATCTGGTATGGGAGTAATTATTGAAGCATTCACAAAATATCCCATTCCTTGGAATGATTATGGAATAAAAAAAGATTTACAAAAAAGTAAATCATCATGAGATGAAACATTGTAGGTATGGATCTTTGTTGCATAAATTCTTGATGAAAATTTATCTCTCTTAATATTTTATACCAACATTTTCAAGTTGTGCCACATATTCTAGGTGCTCTCATTTTTATTTTAGAAAATAAAATGTGTAATAATAATTCAAAAAAATTGTGTTCAACCTTATGGAAAACCCTTCAGTACTTCTCCATAATTCATGGCTGGTAAACAAGGTAAACCATCATCCTTATTACCTATCCTAACACTAAATTGATGGAAAAAGTCAAACCCATGACCTCCCCAACTTAGAGGGGAAAAATATCACAATTGGCTCATGACCACTTGATATAACCCTCAAGGATATGTTGTGTTGAACCGATTGTGAAAGGATACGAATTTTTGTTGTTAAGATTGACATTGGTTTAACACATTATTAAGGGCGGAGCATAGGTGAAATCAATATCAAGCAAGACCATGAATAAAAACTCATGATAATGCAAAAAAATAAGATGACATTTGATTGGATTTTGTAAAATTAGTAATATCTTTGGAGTAGAGTTACATCGTATAAAAAATCATTTAGTTTATTGATCCTCAATCACATAAGTTGGCTGTTAATTGATATTACTAGGTGTGATAGTTTGATGAAGACACATGTGAAGCTCATAAAATATTGTTTTGATTTGCACAATATGGGTGATGGATGTACTGGGCCATGCTTGTAGAGGTTGGGATGAAGAACAACAAATAGTAGACTATTTACCATTACTAAGAAATGTTTTCTCTTTTGGGAAAAACCACCTGTACCAAGTAAATCAAATCTTTCTACCTTGAAGTCAAGAAATGTATGCAATGATTCTTATAAGAATATGCATGAAAGGTTTGTAATGTTTGTGGACAGGACTGGTTTGGTCCTTGGAAAGGATAATTTTCTCATTGGTTCACTAATTAAAATCCCACACATCACAATCCAGAACATCAACAATCAATTTTTCATTAAATTTTCTTTCTATAGATTATGGTTGTGAATATGGCTTTTAGTTCTCAGATGGCAAGACAAATGTAAATCTTACACAAAAAAGAGTGAATGTATAGAAACTAGTGTTGGAATAATCTAGAAATAGGATTTTAGATATTGTGAATCTTCTAGATTAGATGAGTTGTTTAAGATCCAAGTTTATAGGATCGAGATCTAGGTTTGATTTGAGATAGCATAAACTATTTAATGTAATCATATTTTCTTAATTAATTGAATTGGTTTTACACTATTCTTGTGTTTGTGTGTGTGACCCTCCGTGCTCTACACTTCCTCTCCTCTCCTATGTTTTCTAATATGGTATCAAAGCCATAGTGGCCTGTTGTGAAGAGCCCTTTGTGGCCTGTTATTGAAGAGCCCTAGTGGCCTATTGTGTGAGCCTGATTGGCCTGATGTAAATGCCCAATGTGGCTGGTTGTGATTTCCCGAATATTCATGTATGTTGAGAAGATCCTGGAGGCTATGAGAAGAGCCCTTTTGTGGCATGTTGTGAGAGCTTGGTGGCCTACCTACGTGGAGGAAGGATCATTGCCCAAATCGCTAGAGAGATCCAGAGATCGTTGAGGAGGATCCACCAAACAGGATTCAGATCGCTATTGCATGTGATCACTGTTGATATTGTTGCTAAGATTGTTGCATGTGAATTAGAATAAAGTTTCTACCATGTTACAACAGCTTCCCTTGGATCTCCTTTCCATGAATTCTGATTCTATCCTTGTTGATCGTTGGAGAGATAAACCACTTTGTTAGTGAACTTCCAAGTAGAAGGAGTCGTGATACTACCCTTTGCGAAAGAAAATAATAGATCACGTGGACTGAAAGGGAAATTTCTCAGCTTGAAGTTTCTAATTTATGGTCAAACTAGATGGATTGGAGGACTTCTGGGACAAATCTGTGAGAAACAATGTATTCCATATGAATATGGAAGGTGCAAATTGGAGATAATAGAGCAGCTTCATTTGGATATTATGTCTGTTAATCCATCTCATGTGTTCAATACTACTATTATAAATGGTCAACCAAATATAGACTAGTGCGAATATCACAATCTAGAGACCATCCAAAGCAATATTGTGGGAACTCTCAATTTGGGCTAGAGACTGGTGTTTGAAACGAACATGGGATTTTGCTTGTGAATTTTGTGTATGGATGCATTTTTTACTATAATACTGGTCATCCCAAAGGAACTGGTATTGGATACAAGGAAGAAGATACAAGGAAGAAGAAAATCCCAACTACACAGGTTCCTTTTGTTAGAATAATAAACCCATAGTTACCTACGTTAGACATTAATTAAATCATTTTTTTGTCTTACTACCTAGTTTCCTAGATTCCACTCTATACTGGTTGCCTTCTACATGTCCTAGAAGTCAACACATGCTAAAAATGAGTTATGGAGCACTTGGGAAACATCCTGGAAACCCATTTTAGCATTTCTGCTTTATTCCAGATCCTCGAAAGTGCATATTTTTTTTTTCTGAAAAGATGCCTGTTTTATTGAGATTTAAGGAAAAAGGAAAAGCTAGACTAGGTGTAGTTGACTTGTTTTTTTCCCACATCATCCTCCCTCCTTTTCTTGTAATAAAAGCATGTATTATTTATCTTTCCATTCCTGTTTGTCTTTCCTACTTGACTTAGCCAATTCATGAGCATCTTGGTGGATTTGGAAAATGCTTTATGCACCTATGGGGGATTTGACTAGATTTAATAAGCCTACTTTTTGACCTTTTCAAATGGCATCCCTATGCATTCGAATCTCTCACGTAATTATATATTGTATTAGCCTATTACTTCATAAGGTTGGCTATTATAAACTTACTCAATACATATTAGTGTTATGCTCCAATTTCATTCTCCTTTGGTGTAAATTTTGCATGTTTGATTAGCAATTTTGTGAGTGTAATTGTTCTATATCTTGGGTTCAATTTCCACATGGTAGCCTTTGTATATCAATTTAAATCTCCTTCCATATTGCTATTGCAGGTTTGACATCTTGACTGGGAGCATATTCTGCTGACTGAAGGGCACAGTTTCTGAGCTATGGACCAATCTCAGAAGATCATCTTGACTCCATTCAATTTCTTTGAGTGCAAAGCTGAGATAGAGATATTGTTGAGAGAGAAAGGTCTCTACAGGGTGACTATGGAAACTAAGGTAGAGCCCAATGCAGCTGCAGATAAAATCAAATGGCACAATAGGAGGGATGAGGCCTATGGTCTTTTGTGTCTAAGCATTTCAAGAGACCTCCTCTTCCATCTTGATGGATTAACATCACCTAATGAAGTGTGGGAGAAGCTTATAGATATATTTGGAAAGACAGATGAGATGAGAGGACATAAAATCGAGAATGAGCTAAGCACCTTGAGTCCCAGTAGCTTCAAATCCTTGCAACTCTATTTTTCCAAGTTTAAAGCCCTTGTTTTGTAGCTAAAACAGTGTGGGATCAAAAAGGAGGAAGAGAAAGTATTTTTGGACATACTCTCTAAGTTTGGCCTTGACTATTCAGTGTTTTTTTCAACCTTCCATGCCACCAAGTTGACAGCTCAAGCCTAGAATATGCCTAAGCTTGCAGAGTTCATGGAATCCCTCACATGGAAACAAGATAAGTTGGTGATGATGGGCATCATCAAACCTTCCAAAGACCAAGCTTTGGTTGCTGGAGATTCAAGGGTCGATTCAAATAGCAAGAAAAAAGCTAAAAGGCCACCTGAGCAAAAGAGAGACAAGAACAAGTCTCAAGAGGAGCCCCAAGGTTCCAAGAAGAACTCCCAGAAGAACAAGAACAAAGGATAAATGAGCAAGTACGCATACTGCAGTAAGGTCTATCATCCTGAGAGCTCTTCTATGAAGAATAAAATTGACATGTTTACCCAAATCCTAGAGAAGAATAACGTCTCTCTTTCTGATCGCTTAAAGAAGAGGGAAGGAGGATCAAATTTGGAGGATAGAGAGAGAGTACATGCCTTGGTTGCTGGCACATCAATCTCACCTAGCTTCATCATAGACTCTGGAGCTTCTAGACATATGGTTTCGACAAAAGAGGAATTCTCCTCTCTTGACATGTTGAAAGGTCCAACAATAGTTTTGGGAGATGAATCTCTCACTGACAGTTTGGGGAAGAGAAGGTTTGATCTTGACCATGGTAAGTTCAATAATGTGTTTTGTTTTCTAGGTATTTCCTCTAATATCTTGTCAGTGTATCAGATGAGTCACACTGGATCTCCAAAGAAGGTCATCTTCTCCCCTGATTATGTTGAAATCGTTGAGATTTTGAATGGTAAAGTCATAGCAAAAGGTGTTGTCGATCACACTTTGAAGGTATACATGTTTTCCTATTTTCTACCCTAATCAAACCCCTCTACTCTTCTGGTTCATGCTAATGAGGAAAGTAAGCTTTGGCATGAAAGATTTGGCCATATTAACTAAAAGTATCTTTATGATTTGAGTGAAAAATATATGGTCATAGGGTTACCAAAGATCAAGTTTTCTAGGGGAGACTGTCAAGGTTGTATCCTAGGAAAACAGCCAGAACACAATTATGAGAGAGCTAGTCATGAGAGAACCTATGCATCTATTGAGTTGATCCAATTTGACATTTCTGGTCCATTCCCTCATATGCCCATGAGTCAATCCAAATATGCACTAACCTTCATAGATGACTTTTCCAAGTATTGTTGGGTTCACTTCCTAAAGCATAAGTCTGAAGTTTTTGACCTCTTGAAAGTCTTTAAAGCCTTGGTTGAAAACCAGTTTGGGAGGAAATGCAAGATCCTTAGATGTAAAAATGGTGGTGATTATGTCAAACTTAAGTTCATTCATTCTTGTAAAGATGCAGGTATGCAAATGCAGCATTCAATCCCTTACACACCACAGTGAAATGGTGTTGCTGAGAGAAAGAACAGGTCACTGAAGGAGATGACAACCTGCATGATGGAGGGTAAGAGTTTTCCACCACATGTTTGGGGCGAGGCTATAAAATGTACATCCTACATCTAGAATAAGGTGCCTCATAAGAACCTTGATGGTATGAATCCTTTCGAAGCTTGGAGTGGGCACAAGCCAGATGTGACCCATTTCACGATTTTTGGCTCAAAGGCTTGGGCTAGAATTCCAACTAAAAAGAGAAAGGATTTGTAGCCCCAAAGCCAAGAGTGCCTATTTTTTGGGTATTCTGAAGATTCAAAAGGGTAAAATCTTATCAACTTGAGCACTAACAAATCCTTCATTGAAATAAGTGTTCAGTTCCAAGAAGAGCCTTTAGTAGCAGTTGAAGTTGGAGAGTCTTCTTCACCACCAGATCCATTGATTGTAAGTGGAGAGACTAATGAGTTTGCTGATTTTGATATGTCTGATAATGATGATTTGATTACAGATCATAACAGTCCTACAAGACCAAAATGGGCAGCAAATACCATTCATGCAGCTGGGGAACTAGCTGGAAATCCTAGTGACCCTAGGAGGACTAGATCTCAGTTTGAGAGTGCCATTTGTGTGAAAGATCCTCTATTTTTTAAGAAGTGCTATCTGATGGTTGAATCAGATCCACAAACATATGAAGATGTAGTAGGTGATCCAATATGTAAAACAACCATGAAATAAAAATTCAGCTCGCTCCAGGAGAACAACACTTGGGAATTGGTTGATCTTCCCCCCGGGAGGAAGCTAGTTCAATGTAACTAGGTTTTCAAGACCAAGTTTGCTACTAATGGTTCACCTTTGAAATATAAGGAAATATTGGTAGCCAAGGGCTACTCACAAGTACATGGTATTGACTACAATGAAACCTTTGCACCAATGGCAAAGATGGACTCCATAAGGCTAGCCTTAGCCATTGCAGCTTCGAAGCAGTGGGAGGTACATCACATGGATGTGAAGTGTGCTTTCCTAAATGGAGATCTCACTGTAGATATTTACATGCAGAAACATGAAGGGTTTGTTTCTTATCCATTTTTAGTGTGCAGTTAAAGAAATCATTGTATGAGCTCAAGCAAGCCCCCAAGGCTTGGTATGCCAAGATTGATGACTTTTTGTTGTCATTGAGTTTTTTTCGATGAAAATATGATCCTAATATCTATTTGAAGCTGATTCATGGTTCTTTGATGATTATTTTCTTGTATGTGGATGACCTTATGATTAGAGGAAGTTCAAAGAAAGAGATTTCATGCTTGAAGGATGCAATGAACCATGCATTTTCTATGATAGATTTGGGATTGTTGAGCCAATTCTTAGGTCTCAAAATTGCTCAATCCCAACATGGAATTAAAGTACATCAGTCCAAGTATGCCTTAGATATGATGAACAAGTTCAAGATGAAATATTGCAAGCCAAGCAAGACTCCCTTCCTTTTAGGAGTTAAGCTTGAAGAAGCAGGTTCTTCTCCTATGGTAAATAATACACTGTATAGGCAGTTGATTGGGTGTTTGCTTTATCTTACACACACTCAACCTGACTTATCTTATGCAGTTAGTGTGGCTTCGAGATACATGGAACAGCCTCATGAGAGCCACTGGAGGAAAGCCAAAAGGATCATAAACTTTGTTCAAGGAACAAGAACACTTGAGATATTCTACAAAGAAAAACCTGATCTTGATTTGATTGGGTTTAATGACAGTGATTTGGCAGGTGACAACATAGATCGAAAGTCTACATTAGGATATGTGTTCATGCTTGCAGAAGGACCAATCAGCTAATCAATCAAGAATTAGAGTGCCATAGCACACTCATCTACAGAAGCAGAGTATAGAGGAGTTGTAAATGCAACAACTCAATGTTTGTGATTGCAGGGAATACTTGGAGAATGTAGCTTCGAATCAGAGTTTTCAACTATTATCTACTGTGATAATCACAGCACCATTCGAATATGCAATGATCTAGTTCAGAGATAGTAAACCAAGCACATTTAGATCCATATGCACTACATTATATAGCTTGTGCATGATGGTACCATTCATCTACTCTTATGTGCATCTTCAGAACAAGTAGCAGACATCTTCACCAAAATTTTTTGTGAGAAGACATTCAACAATCTCAAATCACTGTTGGGGATTGCTAATCATGCTTTGAAGCATGATTGATGACAATATTTCCAAATTTTATTTTTTTGTCCATGTTTAAGGGAGGATTTTCCCACTGGGTTTTTGCCTCTTTCCTTGGTTGTATGGACAAGCAGTATGTAAAGGGTGACTAAGCCTTGTTTCTAGGACCTATAGTTTTCTGACATTTACTCATAAATTCAGGCTTAAGGTGGGGTATTAGAATAATCAACCCATAGTTACCTATCTTAGACATTAATTAAATCATTTTTTGGCTTATTACCTAGTTTCCTAGATTCCACTCTTTGCTAGTTCCCTTCTACATGTCCTAGAAGTCAACACATGCTAAAACTGAGTCATGGAGTGCTTGGGAAACATCTTGGAAATCCATTTTGGCATGTCTGCTTTATTCCATATCCTCCAAAGCACATATCTTCTTTTTCTCAAAAGCTACCTATTTTATTGAGATTTAAGGAAAAAGGAAAAGCTAGATTAGGTGTAGTTGAATTATTTTTTTCCCACATCATCCTCCCTCCTTTTCTCCAAATAAAAGAATGTATGCATTTTCTTTCCATCCCTCTTTAGCTTTCCTACTTGACTTAGCCAATTCATGGGCATCTTGGTGGATTTGGAAACTGCTTTATGCACCTATGGGGGATTTGACTAGATTTAGTAAGCTTGCTTTTTGACCTTTTCGAATGGCATCCCTATGCATTTGAATATCTCATGTAATTATATATTACAGCATCCTATTACTTCATAAGGTTGGCTATTGTACACTTACTCAATACAAATTAGTGTTATGCTCCAATTTCAGTCTCCTTTGGGTGTAAATTTTGGATGTTTGATTAGCAATTTTGTGAGTGTAATTGTTCTATATCTTGGGTTCAATTTCCACACCTTTCTCTCAAAAACAAAAGGAACGTTATAATAATTTCTAAGGGATTACAATGGATCTTTTCCTGTGTAAGGAGTGGTCTTGAAAACATGAAGATCAATATTGATTCGAGGCTTTCATTGTTGAGAAGGCCTGTGTGAAGAGGTGTCTGTACTAGAGATTTCTTACTGTGGGTAAATTTTTTATGGAGTTAGATTTTTTGTTGGCTGGCACAGTGCTTGAGTGAAAACAGTGCATCAACATTGTTTCTGAGAGAAAACAAAGCATCGATGGTGCCTTATGTAGAATAAATCTATGCACTAGGAACATGGATCATCAGAAGGAAAAGAGCGCCAGTCATGCTTTTGCAGAAGACAAGTACTATCCATAAAAAACGCCGAGAAGGAAAAGGGAAAAAGCACCGGACCAGGGAGTTCTCCCAGACCAGCGTGGAAGAATATCACTATTCATCTGCAAATCTTGCTAAAGGAGATTGGTGGAGAACGATGCCAATTGTGCTTAAGGTAATTCTTCTTTCATATATGGACAACTTCATGAATATTGTTGGCAAACCTCGCTATGATGCAAAAAATCTAACTGAGCTTGAACTGATTGTAATCAATAATGAAATTAAATTTATTCTTATAATGATGAATGGTGAAGAAGGTTCATTATCTGCAGAATGTAATGGTGATATCAATGCTACAAATATTGTTGAAACAATGGAATTTATGATTGCAGCTATAAGTATCCATGACGATTCTGAAAATGAAGAGTTTTATGAATTTTATGAAGAATTGGAAGCAATATTGAATGCCGCGGAAGAAGTTAAAGAGATTAAAATTGATATGTTAGTTAAAGATGACATCCATGGTGATGTTGTAAGTGACATCAACATTGATATTTCCATGAGATTTATCAATGTTGAGTTTTATTCACAAGGTAGGAGAAGCTATGAGAAAATGTTGTAGCAATCCACTGAACAAGGTATAGACGAAGGGAAATCTAGAACAGTAGTACTGCAACTGAGTTCCATAAGGCGTGAAGAATTCAAGATCTGGAGAAGGAAATGAAAGAATACAAATAAGTACTATCCGACAGCAACAAAGTTCAAGATAGAAGTATGATTGAGGAGTACAAGGCTTAGAGCCCTAAATTGTTAAAGTATTTTGATAATATGTAAGCCTTGGTGAGACTAAGACCAGTGGGCATGGTATGTCTTGTCATTATAGAAAGTATATTTCTATAATGTATAAATAGGATTTATATTGTGAATATTCTAGATTAGATGAGTTGTTTAAGATCCAAGTTGGTAGGATCTAGATCTAGGTTTGTTTGAGATAGCATAAAATATTTATTGTAATAACCTTTTCTTAATTAATTGATTTGGTTTACACCATTCCTGTGTTTGTGTGTGCGAGCCTTCGTGCTCTACACTTCCTCTCCTCTTCTTTTTTTCTAGTTATTGGTTCTTGAAAGTACACAAAGTAGTTTCTTCTTCATTCTAAATGCAAGAGTTTACTTGCGATGTGACCACACAATTGTTAGGATGAATCTTGACTTGTTTTAACTATTGGTTTTGTTGATCCTCTTAGTATTTCAGTGCTTTTATGGTTGAATATTGATCCAAGCAAAACTTCCAAATGCATTCATCTACATAAAGGTTAGGAGTGAACAAGTTTCAGTAGTTGTAGGATGGCTCTCTAAAGGTTGTACTATCATATGTGGTGGCAAAATGGAAAATAATAAAGGGCATCTTCTTACTTTCCAAGTAGTTGTTTGGTGTACTCAAGTTCAATATCAAGTTCAATTGTATCATAGGTTCTCCATTCCATGATGTGATGCATTATAATCCAGAATATGCAACTTGAAGTAATGGAGGTGGAGGTAGAGATAGAGCAAGTTGTGAGGTTGTTAGGTTAAAGGTGGAAACTAGTGGTGGATGTTGAAATGGAATGTTTCCTAACATTGTCATGTATGTTTTCCCTTATATTGAACAATATATATTGAATTTTGTTGGTTATACTTTGTTTTTCATTGGGTTTCCAACATATGCTTCTTAATTTCTAAAATGGTTCTCCTTTTTCAAGATACGCTTCAATCACATGCATCGTTGTTCTTCTCACATAACATTTTTGGTGGGGATTGCAGAGATGGCATACTTTTATAATATGACTAGATAAAGTCATAAGAATTGCATTGTGATACGATTCAACACGTAGTTGTTGATTGTGTTCCCAGGGACTACACCACTACTTTTTTGTTTACCCACAGAGGAGACTTTTGTTCTGTGTCTTGTCCAAATCTATTGGAAGGAAATGAAAGTATTGAACAAAATTTTATTCTCAACCATTGGTACCATATGGGTGAAGAAATCACGAAGATCGAAAAGCGGTCATTTTCAAACAATGTTCCAATGGATGATGGGTTGAAGGCTTATAGTGGAAATGAAATCTTATTGGATAGTGCATATATTGTAGTTGTAGTTATTACCATCCTTTCTAGTGTGGAAATAAACAATATTTATATTTGATCACAATCAGTCTTTAACAAAACCTGTACTTGTTCATCTTTATCCATATGAACAAGAGGAAAAGGTTTGCATTACTTATTTATACCATTGCTAGTCAAAACCAGAGTAGATATTTTCTAGATAAAAAATTATCTTGGGTTTTTTTAGTTCAAACAGGCTGGACATAGCTTGAAGCATCAAAGTACCACGAGAAACATAATACCCATCAGAAGCCAATGCAATAAAGTTTATAGAGAAATAGAGTTTTATAAAATATTTACACAACCAATGACTATGTAAATCATATGGACCCATTTTAACTAACAAAAACTAACTTGTTAATAAGGAAAATAACGGATATCCTCAGAAATAGTTCTGTCATATGATGCATATTATGCATCTTATAGTTCTTTTAAGGAAAGAAAAAAGTAATAGCATGGTGTAAGTTTCTTTGGATCTTCTCGTCGGTGTGGTGGTCATGCCAATATCCTTCCAAGTAGAGGATATTTGTGGATTATAGAGTTGGAAAATCTCTAAGATTAAAAATATATATATATCTTATGCCCACGACAAAATCTCTAAGAAAACATAAATTCTGTTATAGTAATCCAAGAAATTCCAGGAAAAACCCTCTACGAAAATCCCTATAACCATATTAGTATGATGTTCATTATTGAAATCCCATATGCTCAATCCTTTCTACCTAAGGGCATAAATAAATCCTTTTGAACTTTCAAATTAACCTATACTATAGAGAACAACTGTGGTGAAAATCGAAACCGGTGGGGGGTAAAGTTGCTTATTGGCCTATTGTGACAAGGATCGAAGGGTAGGGGATCCTTGGGATAGAAGCTCACCTCGATATGCTTCGAGACATCTCAGCCCCTGCTAAGTCACAATATATTGGTATATCTGGCTTACAGGATGTTGGATATACTCTTGGGAGATTGTTGTTCCCATGGTTTAAAAAAATCAAGGAATCAAACCTTGGTTGAGAATTCTAATATTCCTCTATAATAGGCATGATTTCGAATTTTTAACGGGTTTATTTTCCATATATCAAATAAATAATAAAAAAATTGGGCATAACCATACAAAAGGTATAATATTAAGAAATTTCTGTGCATGTGAATCCAATGCACATGCATAGGCATAGAAAGAAGAGGGGAATAATACTCAAACAGAACCAAGAGAAAAAGAACTAGGGAATGATATTCAAATTAGAAAGGAGAGGGGAATAATAATAAAAAAGAACCCAAAACCCAGAGAAGAGAAGGGAATGATATTCACAAAACATTGAATTAATCACAATGTATTCAAATTACTTTAAACTTTAGTTACATAATCATTATTCTCTTACAGTAGAACTTTGGTGTTTATAAGTGTCATTAAGAACGATACTTACAATCTGTAGCAAATGTGTTGTTATTTGATTTGAATATTGAAATGCATGTAACTCATCCAAACCTTTCTTAGGACCAATTTTTTTTAACACTATATTTAAAAAAAAGAAAAATTATTAACAAAATGATAATATTAATAAAAATAATTAGTTTTGTAAATAATTAAAAATGTATGATAATAAATTTTAAATCTCAAATTATAATTAAAGTTTAAATGTTCAATTCATAATAATAATTATGGTACTCAATTTTATCAAGTAATTTTTTTTTGTTAAAGTAAAATGTCCAACTCAATTCCTTGTATTCCTTGTAGGTCTATGAAAGTTAGGTGTTCTAACTTTTTGTTTCAATTGATAACTTTATTAATGGTTGCAAAAACACATACATTAATTTTCTCTTGAATTTTTGAAAATAATTATAAATATCTTGGTAAATTTATATGGCTTTAACAATACAATTAAAATTAAATTGTGGTGAAATTCATTGTATATGTTATACAATTTATATGCATAGTGTTCAATTAAAATTGAATTGTGGTGCAATTCATTGCATAGGTTATACAATTTATATCCATAATGTTTTAATACGATGATGAAATGAGATTACATAGTTATAAACATATTTTCAATGCATTCTTTATGGCATATGTAACTTAATTTTATACACTCATATGAACCTAACACCAAACATATAATTAGGAGAGGAAAATAAGACACCAATAAATAGGGTGACCAAAGAAGAAGGAAATTAGACTCAACGTACATAGAACTAGTGATTCTTACTCAAACTACTTTATGGTTAGTTATACAACCACTTCTCTTTGACAACAAACTAGAATGTAGAAGCACTTTGGCTTTCACTTATGTTGTTGTGAGTAATGCTTGTACTGCCTATGAAATGTGTTATATATGATTGGAATTTTGGAATGCCAACAACTCTAGAAAAAAGTCTCTTTGATGTTATGTAGCATAGACACAATGTCAATCATAGTAGGCTGTCCTTCAAGATACTCTTCTATACAAAAAAAAACCCACACTTACAAGGTGACTGAGACAATTGAGTTCCTTATCTTCTCCAGTGACGATACTAGTCTTCCTCAATAGACCCTTATCCACCACATCCCCAAATCGGCTTGGAAAATTTTCTACCCACCCATTTTTGCAAGTTCAATCCTTTGAAAAACATGTTGTGGGTGTTTTTTTTCATGCGATCATCTCTAATAGCACCAATCCATAGCTATAAACATCACCTTTTATTGCGGTGCATCCTCCCAATCCATATTCTGCATTCAAACATACTCATTAAAAGGGTTCTCATTCACAATTTATAATAATAATAAAAAATATCATGACATACCCTAACATGATATCTTTCTCAAATAATACCTAGAGGAATGTATCCTATATATCCCTTGAGTGCTTGTGTGGACGTGAGAGATAAATCCTCGAAATTTGCAATATATATCATAGCAATGACAAAGTCTATTAAATATGATGTCATATCTTCACCCAAAAGCACATTGCTTGGTTTCAGATCAGAATGGCACAACAAGAAAATCCATCTTTTAGCACCACAAGTCAGCACCACTTATATTTTGTGGTGCTAATGTGGTGGTATTAACACCACTTACATTTTGTGGTGTTAAGGTGGTGGTATTAACACCACTTATATTTTGTGTTGTTAATATGGTGTTATAATTGTAAATATTATTGGAAATTGAGTTTTTACTCATTTATGTTAAGAGAAATTCCATGTTGGAAAATAGCATAAAGTGGTGCTACCCAATTAATTGTCGCATGGACATGCACAAGTAGGATTTAGTTATGAGGATTTGCACCATAAACATAAGAAATTCACAAATAATTATTATGTAAATAACTTAATTCAATATTAATTTTTTGTTTTATGATTTGAAATAAATGACCAATATTTAGTTAATGAGTTTTTGCACCACATTCACAACAAGTTCAATTCATTATTTTAGAATATTTAAGCAAATAAATTCACATGATTCAATTATGTGGCTTTGCACCACAAGCATCACAACTAATTATTTTGTAAGTAGCTCAATTCAATTATCCATTATTAATAATATTTAAAAAAATAAATACAAATGACAAACAAACAAATAAATAAATAAACAACCTTTTTTAAATTTATTACTATCATAAAGTAGTAATAACAAATATTTCAATTGGAAATGATTATTAAATTGAGAATTTATTTTTATATAATTAATTTTCATGATAGAAAATTGTATCATTATTAGGTTTTTAGGAGAAGGCTTGTGTAATGTCCCCAAAAATTGAAAAAAAAATTTATAGGCTAGTAAAAACTACCTAGATGGAACATTATTTACTTACGGAACTCTATCATACACTTTATGTATCTTTGTTAGTCGTAAGCTATTCTTACGTTTTGTCATTTGTATTTTAGTCATTACTTTTAATGTATTCTACTTATGAGGTTGTACTATTATTTACTACTTAGTATTATGTTTATACTTTTTTCGCTTATGTGTCATCCCTGGATTTATGTGCTTCGTCCTTTCTGCATTGTCGCATTTGTTAATTATGGAGTCCTAACTTAACTTTGTTTGTGGAAACAATGGAAACAAAGTGGGTGAAGTGGCAGGATTTGTTCTCCCATGA
Organism: Pseudotsuga menziesii; assembly: GCA_001517045.1. Lineage (NCBI taxonomy): Eukaryota > Viridiplantae > Streptophyta > Pinopsida > Pinales > Pinaceae > Pseudotsuga > Pseudotsuga menziesii. The sequence continues at coordinate 210,752 of LPNX010698882.1, forward strand.
TGGTTTGAGAGGTGAAGTATTACTTGGTTACGCAGGCTTACTTATTTCAACGAACTAAGGCACCTCCTTTATTTACTTACGCAGTTCATTACTTTGCGGTGGGATATGGAGTAAAGTGTGTTGATTGTCTTGATCCTAGAGGACTTACTGCTAGTTGTTATGCTTCTTATGGACTTGGTTTTATAACTTTGTAAGTGTCGTTATCGTCAATGTAGCTACTACGGCTAAATTTCCTATACACTAATTATTCTTTGTTATGTTTTAAATTCGTTAGTCTATATGTCATTAATACATTTTACGTTCTATGCATATTATTACTATACCTATTAACATCTCTTATGTTCTTTTATTGATAGGTTATTATATTAGTTTAAGAGTAGACCTTTGGATTTTTATAGATAGAGATGTTATCATGGCATACTTTGTATGCCATCGTTCTTAAGCATAAATACCTTGTTACTAAGGGATTAAAACCCATAAGCTCTAAACCTATGGTCTACACATTATCTAAATACTTTAAGCATGTGTTCTTTGACTTTGGAATAGCACGTCCTATGGAATATGTATTATTGTAATTCTATCATAATGCAAACTTTGTAATATGATAACATGTGATAGAGTTTGGGTGGTGACATAACATAGGGTATGAACAATAGCAGGGTTTAAACTTTATGTGAGAGGTGGTCACATTATAAAGCAGCGAAACAAAACTATGGAGAGTGGGTTTTTATGTGGATTTAATGGTTTTCAGGTGGTACATTCAATGCATTTGGTGAAATGTGACATCCTTCCCTTAGGCTTGGCTCACGACGGTTGTGTGTTGTTTGTCATTTGGGGTTTTGCGCTTTGGTTCTGCGCAGGGGGAACACCATGGAGGCGACCTTCAGACTGTGAGGTATGTCCATGTTGGTTTTAACATGCCTGCACATTGGTTTTGTTTAACGTTTGTTCATGGCCATACTTATCATCCCTCGTTTGGCTTGTGTTTTGTAGGTGCCGAAAGGGAATGAGGAGCAACGTGGTTTTGCTTCTGTGGGCTTCAAACATTTGCACTTGTGGCCATGGTAAGCCTGTGAGCAAGATTTTACTTGCTACCTTTCGACCCTCTTGGGTAGACTGCACATAGATTTTTGTTTGGATTTGGGTTTTATGCTATGGATTTCGATGTGGGATTTTAAATTTCACCTTCGGGCATACAATTACAGACTCAGGTTTTGAACAATGTTGAAATAGATTTGGTCATGGTTGAAGTCACACCCCCTATCGTTCTATGTATAAATGTGGGTTTGTAAAAGTTACTTGGGCTGTTAGCAGTGAAAATAGGAATGTTTGGGCTTCTAGAATACTTGGTTTTGGTTTATGCAAATCGTGTTTTCATTGGGGAATTTTAGCCATGTGTTGCACCATTGCTTGCAATGGTGCGTTAGCCCATTGGCATGCATTTGTAAACTTGTTTATAAATTTTAATATGATGACTGTGTAGTTTACTTGGCAAGCATTTGAATATGGATGTATATTGTTTTGATTAATTGATTACCATCGTTTAACTTATGATGTGCATAGCAGGATTTCACTGTGTTTATTCTATGGTTATGGTTGATTTATGTGGACATTTTCCATCTTGAAGGTTATGTGTATTATGACGTTACTTAGTTTGTAATGTAAAGATATAGACATCGTGGGTATAGGCCATGTCGTTAATGGAACGCGCCTTCCCATTGTGCTGCGATAGTATAGTGTAGGGTTAATTTGGTAGAGCCTATGTATTAGATTTAAAATTTGGCCAAGGATGTGACTTATGTGAGCGTTGTGCATTAGTGGGTTTCATAGAGGCCAGGGTTTACAGACCCTCGATGGTGTTTGTTATTTAATATGTTTTGGTTGTATTTTAATAACCATAGCCTGCATACGAGTTGATGTATAGCGTGGCCTGTCTAAAAGGGTTATAGGATCTGGATGTCGTTTTGTATATACATTACTTATGGTTTGTTATTATGGCTTTTCCTTGGTCTGGAAATCCATGGGATCGATGTCGCGACCTTTGTTGGCAAGCAGGGATTTTAATGTAACGAGTTGTAATGAAATGTATTTTAATAAATAACAACAAAATGGGCTTACATGCCCACAGGATTCAATTCCTGTTACTGTTTGCAATATATGGATTTATGATATGATTTTGATGTTGTTTTACTATGATATGATTTAATGTATATGGAGTATTATTTTAATTTGGCTATGGTAATGTTTGTTGAGTTCTGTAATTTTGTTTATGGTTATAGATGGAAAAGTTAGAACGCTAGATTCTGTTATATGAATTATGATCAAAGAATTGTAAAGGACTACATGGATGGTCACGATGCCTCCTCTGATTATTTATAATGTTGTTCCATTTATGTGGAGTATTTTTAATGTAAATTTTTAATATGGATACAGACCTTGAAAGGTATTTGATGAGTTATTTAATTTTGGAATTAAATGTATAGATGGTTTTCATAAAGGTTTATACATGATGGTCTTATGTATATGTATATATAATTATCTTATAAAAGAGTTATGGTTGTAAGTAATACCCGAAGGTATCTATTTGGTATATTTAATCCTCTTAATCTTACTCTTATGATTAAATATACTATAATCTGAAACATGTCTCTATTGACAAATGTAATATGTCATTAGAGTTATAAATAATAGGTAAGCAACAAATAGCAGGTCCGTATTTACCTAGTTTTACAGTAATAAACTTATGAATATTGAATGAGTATAGTAACAAACTTTAGAGATGGAAACCTAGCTATATATAGCCTGTGATAATATTTACCACCCTAGGGAGTATTGAAGAGAATACAAACCCTAGCAGAATCTAGGCATAACATCAATTACATAGGGTTAGTAAATTCATTGGAAACATTCATCTAACATATTCATTATATAATATATAAGATAGCATATACAGTGTAGGGTTAGATTTTAAGAAATGTAACCTTAGGAGAAATGGATAGAACTAATCAATTCTAGGGTTAATAATATATTTAAAATATTTTACATAAAGCACCCAACATTTACAATAGAAATGAACTTTGACATACTAAGAACTCCTACCTGTAATTTATCTTCCTGAAGCTCCTTTAATGGCTGAAACTACACACATTTTAAATAACCAACATGATCAATTTAAGACAGATCTCACCTCTGATTTTGATGACCAAATCACTTGGGAACTACCACGTTCCTCCCAACCATGACCCAAAACCATTCCTGGTTCTAATCTGGATCCCTCCGAGTTGGAATCCAACATGCAAGTATCTTTGAGCTCCTAAGGTAGGGCTTCCTAACTGGTATTCAGTTCTGGATCAGTCCACTTCTCCTTGTAGGAGAAAGTTCTCCAGGAAAACACTTGATAACCAAAAACAAGCTAAGTAATAATTCTCTAAGATAATAATCAGAACCCCAAGCCTTTGCTTGGCTTGAGTCTTTCTAGACAGACTTTTCAGTCAAAGGGGAAGTTAAATCAAGAAATACTTGATTTCTTGATTTAACCATTTTTGTTTTAATTACTCGGGTAATTTTTCCAATACTTACTTAGGAACTTTTAACTAGTTCCTAGTTAATCTTTCATAGCTATTTCACTATTTATTAAACCTTTAATAATAAATAATAATTGATGGAGCTTCTCTTCTTTCTTTATTCAATTATATAATTAATCATAATTAATTGTTTATACATACAATGTATAAAATACTTGTTAGCATTTGTCTTTGGGCATCATGTATTATGATCCCTAGACTTAACGACACTTCTTCATGAAGGTCAAGTAGATAGATGGCTTATGTCTACTAGGCTAGGAAACTCTAAACATACTTTCATGTTGGATTTCCCTTGTATAACGTGGTAGTTCTTCACTACTTGATGAGAATACAGAAATTCAAAATTTCATTTAATCACTTAAAAATAAGTATGATGAGATCAATATTATTCTCGAGTCATTTTCACTCAGAGGTGATTTTAATCTTTTCAGTAACCCCTAGCGCTCACCAGAGTCCATACTCAACGCTTATAACATGGAGTTACAAACATAGTGCAATTCCAGATCTCTTGCTCAACACTAAATGCTAGGATGTGCTTGTATGATACACCTAGGGATACAATGGCCAAGGATCTGATGCTCCAGAGCTTATACTCAACATCAACATGGAATGAGCCAGCGCTTACGCCCAACATTTTCAATTATATTTTCATGTGTTCCATAGCTTTATTCTCAACACAAATGTAAGTACTCATGTGCTACAGAGCTTCTCGCTTAACACAAAACATCTCATCGATCATGTGCTTCAAGATCCATGCCCAACACAACACATTTCATCAATCATGTGCTTTAGGGTCCATGCCCAACACAACCAACATATATATATACATATATATCACCAACAATTGGCTTACGCCCAATATACAAAGAAAATCATCGTGTTCATATGCAGTGGGGTCTTTGACCCAATATAAAAAATAAAACATCAATATAATCATCATGATCAATAGGCTCATGCCTATATATGGTAGGTCCAAAATTTGGGATATTACATCCCTCCCCGCTTACTACAACACCGTCCTTGGTGTTCTAGGGACTCTGATTGATATCATGAGGCAAGGCGGGGTAATCCTTTCTCATGGTGGCCTCATTCTCCCAAGTAGCCTCATCTACCTCAAAGTGATTCCACTGCACATTCAATTGGACTACAGTGTGCTTCTGAAGCTGCACTTCTCTCTTGTCCAATATATGCAAAGACTCAGGGGAAAATTCCCCCTCAGGTTCCACCTGTAATAATGACCAATCAATGACATGCTTAATGTCATAAAGATATTTCTTCAATAAAGATGCATGGAAAACATTATGAACTCTTACGTGCGTAGGTAATGCTAGTTCATAAGGCACTGGTCCTTTCTTGGCTATAATTTCAAAAGGTCCACAAAATCTGGGTGCTCACTTACCACACCTACCCAAGCTCAACGAGCTCCATTTTGCTTTCACTTTCAAGTAGACATGCTCACCTACTTGATAGTCTTTATCTTTTATTTTCTTATCTGCATAGCTTTTCTTATGGTCTTGTGCCTCTTTAAGGTTTCCCTAGACCTTGGTAATTAACTGTTACAAGTCCAATATAGGTCAGGCCCTAACATGAGCCAATCCACTAGACTGTCCCAAGTAACTAGGGTCCTACACTTCCATCCATAGAGTACCTCGAATGGACTCATCTTGGTGGAAGCCTGATACCCGTTGTTATATGCAAACTCTGCAAGGTGCAGATAATCCTCCAACTTGGTGGGGTTTTTCATGACATACATTCAAAGCATGTCTTCAACAATTTTGTTTACTCTTTCAGTCTTCCCATCTATGTGCAGGTGATAAGAAGTGCTAAATTTCAACTACGTCTCTAATCCAGAGAATAAAGATCTCCAAAATTTTCCTATAAACTTAACATATCGATATGAGATAATTGCTTTGGGTATCCCATGCAATCTAAATATCTCTTTTAGGAAGATATCGGCAATGTTCACGGCCTTGTAGGTCAATTTAATGGGGATGAAGTGTGCTTCCTTTGACAACTTGTCAATGACTATGAAGATGGAATCATTTTGCTTCTTGCTTTTCGGTAAGCCAGTAATAAAATACATACTAATAACCTCCCACTTCCATTCTAGAATGGGAAATGGATGTAGCAATCCTCAAGGATCCTAGTGCTTAGCTTTAACTAGCTGGTATTCCTGATATTTCGCAATAAACTTTGCAATGTCCCCCTTTAACTTAGGCCAAAAAAAGTGTCTCTTGATGGCATATATCATCTTCTAATATCTCGGGTGCCCCGAGTAGGGTTCCCTATGAAATTCTGTGAGGATGCTGGACCAAATGTCCCCTCCATCTAGAACATACAATCTATCCTTGGACCATAGTATTCCAGAGTCATCCACCTTGTATTCCTTCTGTTGTTGAAACAACTAGTCTTGTTAGACCTTCTCGAGGATTTCCACATAGAACAGGTCAACCTTGTTGGCTGTTCTAATATTCTCATGCAAATCTACATCAGTTTGACTCAGGGTCACGTCATATATCATATGAGTTCGTCGACTCAAAGCATAGGCAACTTTGTTCACTTTGCCCTTAATATATTTTAGTTCAAAGTGATACTCACTCAGGAAATCCAACCTTATGGCTTTCCTCGCATTCAGATCAGGTTGATCAAATAAATATTTTAGACTCATATTGTCAATATTTAGAAGGAACTTCCTCCCCATGAGGTAGTGCCTCCACATCTTCAGACCGTGGATAATGGCCGCTAGCTCAAGATCATGCGTGGGATAATTCTGCACATGCTTTTTTAATTTTCATGATTCATAACAGATCACATGATCGTTTTGAAAGAGGAATCGTCCAAGTCCTTCCTTTCTTGCATCCTGCATATGATGAAATTCCCATCGGGATCCATAATCCGCAAGACCGGTGCAGTCATCAAAAGCTGCTTAAGCTCTTGAAAAATTTCTTCACACTTGTCAGTCCATAAGCACTTGTTCGGTTTCTTCTACAAATATACCATGGGACAAGCAATTTTTGAGAATTTATCAATGAACTTTCGATAATACTCGTCTAAACCCAAAAATTACCTAATGTCAGTGACACTAGTCAGGGTAGGCCAATCCTTTATAGCTTGAATCTTTTCTAAGTCCACAGCTATTCCTACCTCGGATATGATGTAACCTAGGTACTGTATTTGTGGTTTGTAAAAATTACATTTACTAAACTTAGCGTAGAGATGGTGTTCTCTCAACACTTGAAGTACTATATGAAGGTGTTCTTCTTGTTCCTCTTTGTTCTTGGAATAAACCAGAATGTCATCAATAAAGACTAGCACAAACTTATTCAGATATTTACTAAATCTGATGTTCATCATACACATATAGTTTGCGGGTGCATTGGTCAACCAAAACGACATCACTACAAATTCATAGTGCATGTACCTCATACGAAAGGCAGTCTTGGGAATATATTTGTCTCGGATATGTACCTGATGGTACCCGGATTGTAGGTGAATCTTTGAAAATATTTTGGCTCCTCCCACCTGGTCGAACAAATCATCGATCTTATGGAGTGGGTAACAGTTCTTTATAGTCATTTTGTTCAATTGACGGTAATCAATGCACATCTGCATCGTACCATCCTTATTATTTACAAACAAAATCAGTGCTCCCCAAGGGGACACACTGGATCAGATATACCCTTTCTCTATTAACTCCTGCAACTACAGTTTTAGTTCCACCAATTCTGGTGCACTCATGCGGTAAGGGGCTTTAGAGGCCAGAACTGATCTTAGGGTCAGTTCGATGGAAACGTCTAGGTCTCATTTTGGAGGTAATACTGGGATTTCCTCGAGAAACACATCGTTTAATTCTTCAATAACAAAGAAGTAATCTATGCGTCATTCTCTATCTGACTCTACTTCTCATATGTTTACCGCAAACAACTTGTAGCCCTTCCTAACACACTTTTTCGCTTATAAGGCAGATATTTGTCTTACAAAGACTTTCTTTGGGATGCCTTAAACCTTCACTTTGTTTCCTTGGCTATCAGTACAGACGATAGACTTGTGTAGACAATCGAGCATGACATGGTTCTATTCCAACCAGTCAATGTCGATAAGAATATTGTACGATCCTAAAGGTAGGATGTTTAGGTTTACCTTAGTAAGGAAACTGTTTAGGTTTACTTCACATTCTTTAACAATTTCTGAAACCTTTCATTTCGTACCAGTGGCTAACTGTACCAGCCAAGGTTTAACATGATTTACCTTTCCTAACTTGCATAAATCAACAATCTTAGGTGCAACATAGCTCTAGCAAGCACCGAGATCAATAAGTATTGAAACAGAGGTGTTCAATATCTTACCTTCAATATCAACCATTGTAGCTTGATGGTCCACCTGTCATCCATCTAATGCTACATAGATCATGGGGTTCTCACTATATCCTCAATGGTATGTTCTTCTTGCAGGTTATGCAAGATTCCATTGTTCTTGTTCTTACATTCTCAGACATAATGCGACCCATTGCACTTCCAACACTTGATCGCTAAAGGGGTAGGATTGGATCCACTTGCCACTTGCTTATTACCATTAGGAGCTGGTACATAATGCTTCATACTAGTTTTGTTGAAGTTCTTGTTCAATTGAAAGATGTTATTTTTCTTTCTATAAGGATACCGGTTTGACCCAGGATTGCGGTTATCAAAAAAGTTTCTAGACTTTTCTCTGTTTTGGTTCTGGTTTTCTTTCCATAACTTCCCATGCTCATAATAGATTCGGGCCTTGTATAGTGCAGTATCCAGTGTCTTTGGCATGTCAAATTCAATCATGTCCTGAAAACTGGAAGGAAAACATCCTAGGAACTGTTGGATCTTCACCTTCTCTTCTTTGATATATGGTACATAATGTAGCAGATATGGAAATCTGTTTATAAATGCGTCCATAGTCATGGACCCCATGCGCAGTTCATGGAACTCTTTTCAAAGAACCTTTTTGACATGTATTTTTCTTGGAAAATCTTTCGAAAGTTTTCCCAGCTTGTTTCTCGTAGCTCATCTTTCTTGGTGTGCTTTACATCTCGCCACCATCTTGTTTCCTTACCATTTAGGTTATAGATGGAAAGCCTAGCCTACATCACACGTGAATAGTTATGAACCTAGAAATACTTACTCATTCCCCACAACCATTCTTTATCCTTTTCTCCCATATTTACTTCACCTTCATAGGTCCGGGATTTTATTTTTCAAAACTCCCCATGCAGACTGTCATCATTTCTTTTCCTCTTTCTCCATGGAGAAAGTGAGTCATCACTAGCAGGATTGTGATGATCCCCTTTAGTTATTCCAGGTGTACCTTGTTTTTTTGCTTCTCTTGGGCTATTGGTCCACTCATGGTACGGTTCTCTTTTGAATCTATTGGTGGATTGGGTAGGTTTACCTTGTGGGCTCCCTCCTGTCATGTTACGCAATAATGCTTCATTTATAGCTTGTTGTTCCTTTCTTTCATTTAGACTATCTTCTCTGAAACTTTTCAGTTTAGCTTAAATATTGTGCAAATTTTTCAGCACATCAGATTTTAGCTCAACCACCAAGTTTACTTCCAGAGTCAGGGTGGTCATTTCTTCCTATCAGCTGTTTTCTTCCTCGGTATTCATAAATTGAACAATGCTATATAAATTTTCCTGAAACACAAAATATTTTAATAGCAGCAAAAATTTTTGTTAATAACAAAAATTTCTTACCATACTTTATTTTCTCTGCATGAATGCCTGGTTCACTCATAAGTCTCTCAGTATTGACACTAGGCTCTGATACCACATGTAATGTCCCCAAAAATCGAAAATAAAATAAAAATCTATAGGCTAGTAAAAACTACCTAGATGGAACATTATTCACTTACGGAACTCTATCATACACTTTATGTATCTTTGTTTAGTCGTAAACTATTCTTACGTTTAGTCGTTTATATTTCAGTCATTTCTTTTAATTTATTATACTTATGAGGTTGTACTATTGTTTACTACTTAGTATTATGTTTATACTTTTGTCGCTTATGTGTCATCCTTTGATTTATGTGCTCCGTCCTTCCTGCATTGTCGCACTTGTTAGTTATGGATTCCTAAATTAACTTTGTTTGTGTAAACAAAGTGGGCGAAGTGGCGGGACTTGTTCTCCCATGAGGGTTTGAGAGGCAAAGTATTAATTGGTTATGCAGGCTTACTTAGTTCAATCGAACTAAGGAACCTCTTTTATTTACTTTACATAGTTCATTACTTTGCGATGACATCTGGTGTAAAGTGTGCTGACCATCTTGATCCGAGAGGACCTGCTGCTAGTTGTTATGTTGCTTATTGACTTGGTTTTATAACTTGGTAAGTGTCATTATCGCCAATGTAGTGTTGATGTATTTGTAACTTTGGAATGTATTGTTCTATGTATCTTATATATTGTAACCCGATGTTTGTTCCGGGATGTTTCTATTATGTATTTGAGTCATGTTTTCATGCCCCCATGTTCCGATCGGGAGGATTAATAATGTAAACAAGTCTTGTCAAGTCATTGTGAAAGTCCCCACAGTTTCGGGGCACTAGGGTTATTATACACTCATTAAGGTGTAGGCTCTAGTAAGTAATTGTTAAGTTGGGCCGACATGATTGAGTGCACTTCAAGTGAATAGAAGAATATAAATAGAGAGTGAGACTCTCTATTTATCACACACATCATTCACTAGCTCAAGTGTGGCGCACTAGTGAAGAAGGAAATATTGGGACTAGACAGAAGAAGAAGACTACTGCTGTTTGGGAGATCTCTTACTGTTTTGGTGTTGATTCTATCTCTAAGGAAGTTGTGGGGTTTTCTCCTTTATGCTTTCCCCGAGGAAAAACTCTTTGTGTATCTTGTCTCTTGTGATCTGCTTATGTTTTATTGTTTTGCTTGTTATTCTCTCAGTGAAAAGATCCTAAGATCATAATGCTAGCTTATTTGATGAAAAACTAACATGAGATCAGAGCTAACCTGAGAATAAGACATTGTGCAGCTATAGAAGCTAGGGATTATTAATTTTTGGGTCTCTCTCCACAATCTATCAGCAAAAGTATGCTAGGACGACTCTCCATTGAAGGGTGCATCTTTCTGTCAAAGCGGAATTCGATTCTGAGCATTTTCAGTTTTCGATGTGCAAATTAGGGATTTCTACAGAAGAGGAATTTTTGAGTGAGACCAACATAGGATTGTTCTCCTCATCAAAACTGAAGTTTAGAGACCTGGATCAATAAATTTGGTTGGGTGAAACTCTTGGAAAGTCAAACCCTAGTTTGACCTTGAGCTAGAAAAAACCCTAAATACTAAAACCTATAAGTTTTGGTATAGTCACTATATTCCTAGTTTGTCGAATTCTCAGAAGTTGAAAATTGCAAGGGCTGAAGATAAAATCCTGATGAACACTTTGTCCAAAACACAGCCTCAGATTCACTATATTCTGGGAGATATGATCCCTCCAAGTTAGGGTTCTAGCCTCTTCCAGAATTCATCCTTAAACAGGACACCTGGGGAGAATTGAAATATCTTGGGCTACCAAGGACCAAATTTAATTCCTGAAGATGTTCCAGAAAGGGAATGGACTTTAATTTTTGTGGTCCGAATATCAGACTCAGAAGAGGAACCAGTGACACGTTGAATTTCATACAACTTCGTTGTTCTGAACATTCCTGTAACAGGTCACCTTGGGAAAAGGATCATAAATCCAAAATGGTGAAACTAATTCTGATGAAACATATGGTTCTGGATTATGGACATGCGGGGTTACCTCAGTGAAAAATTTTAGACACATAGGAGCTTCAATTTCGGAGATATCACAGAAACAGTAACAGACATTTCTACAGAATAAATTGGAAAATTAGTGCTTCCTATTCCGGGAGCTTCCCTCCACTGTTTTCAGAAAAGGAGTACATTAGACAGCTCCATTTGAAGATATCACTGTTTATCCAATTAGATCTGAAATATTCCAAGTTTTGAAAATTAGGGTTTCTATGGAAAACCCTAAATCATCCAGCTCCGGAACCAAGACGGACACCTCAAATCGGTAAGATCTAATCCTTTGCTATTTTCATTTGAGGTTCTCATTTCAAAGTGATCTATCACAACAGCTTGATGATAATATTGGTGAAGTTGACAACTTCCAAGAATATAATTATTTGATGTCTTTGAAGAAAATGGATTGGACACCTACATGAGTATAGAGGTTCCAGTTTCAGAGGGAGACGAGAAGAACTTGGTCAAGGCCAAAGAAGACATCATGCTCGTGCTGCAGAGGATGATGAACCATCCAGAAAGAGATCCAGATATGAAAGTGAATATTCTTCAAGCGACGATGAATATGTTCTGATATCAGCTCTCACAGGTAACATTACTCATGGAAGTGATGATTGGCTTATAGACAGTGGGGCTTCCAAACATATGACGGGATTCAAGGAATCCTTTGTAAGACTATCAGAACATGAATCACCTCACAAGGTGAAACTAGGAGATGACTACCAATATCCAATAAAAGGTAGTGGGGAATATTCATACAAGCTAGACTCTGGTAAGTCTCTAACAATGAAAGAAGCATTGTTTGTGCCAGGATTGAAGAAGAACCTTCTATCCATTTCAGCATTGGATGCAAAAGGAATGCAGGTGGCATTCATAGATGGTCAAGTCATCATATGGACAAAAGGAAAGACTATCGATGATGCAGTAGTGATTGGAGAACAAGAAGGAGGCTTGTACAAATTGAAGGGCCATCCAGAACAAGCCTTGATCCATGACACAGTAGAGCCAAATGAGCTTTGGCATAGAAGGCTTGCACATGTGCATTACAGAGCACTACCTATTGCAAGCAAAGCTATTGAAGGTCTTCCAGAATTTCAAGCTATTTGAAGGGAAGAACAAAAATCAGAACATGACCTAAAGAAACTAGTTGAATAATGTGAAGATATAGAATGCAGAGACCATGCAAATCAAGAACAAATTGAAGCGGTAAAAGAAAAAGTGAAGAATGCAGAAGTGGTGATGGCCACCTTAAATAGCCTCCCAGGATCATGGGATTCATTCATGCAAGGAATGTATGCCAGAAGGAAGTAATTACTTTGAGTAGACTCTGAAAAGAAGAAGAAGCTCGATTCATAAAAAGAGAAGGGAATATGGAAGAAACTGAATATCAAGCTCTCATCATCCAAAGAAGATCCCTCAAGCAATGAGGAATATGAAGAAATCAACTCTTGAAGGAACTCTTATCCACCTTAGCATTTGGATAAGAAACGATATGATTATGAATGAAGAAGAAGATGAAGTTGAAGGCTCAAGAAGGAGTCTACCCTCGAAACAAATAAATATAAGTATTAAATTGTCATTTCATGATATTTTTTTGTTATGCATTTGTTTATATTCAGTTGATGTATTATGCATGATAGGATGTTTGCATTGACGACAGTATACTACTAATATGCATGTGATAGGTAAGTATCTCATGGTGCTATACAAATTCTCCATTGCTACTTATCTAGAATGAAACCTCTTTGCTGACATATTGGATTAGTGAACAATCTCAATGTTGTCCTGGTAGAGATGGAAGGCATCTAGAAAGTTTCAGTGAGATATGGATGAATGTTGTATTGGCTAAAGTAGTTGCATGATCATATATTTATGCATAAGAATTTGCCAGTATGAATATTCCTTATGAAATGTTTCTAACCATACAAATGCATTTGACTTGTAGGAAAGATCGCATACATAATAGCATACAAGCAAAGAAGAATGAAGACTTGTTCCAAAGAACAAGTGACAACAATTCAAAGACAAAGAATAATATGATGAGTGTAGAGACATCATTGATGCAGAACCTTCCAGCCACTAAGAAGAAAGGGAAGACCAGTTCAAGAAGAATGATGTCAGGGCACAATATCGAGACCTGAAGAGAAGTTCATAGTTCCATCATGCAATAGATGGAAACATCGTGGGATACAAAGCAAGATTCGTAGCACGAGGCTTCTCACGAAAATAAGGCATAGAATACAAAGAAACATTTACAGCTAATAGAAGCGAAGTCACATGACATGCATAATCACGTGTACAAATGAAAGAAGGCTTTGTATGAATTCAGAAGACACCCATGGGATAACACATACTTGATGAGATTGATGAATATCTTAACCTTTTCTACAAGGTTGATAGAGGATGACAAGCTCACAGATGGGTGCAAGATGAACTTTTGAAGAAGTTCAAGATAGAGGATCTTAATGTCCAATGATCCTAGATGGATACTACTTGTCACTTCAGTACATAATGTTTCAGTGCACAGAGTACAGAAGACAGAGGGAGTACGATGCTTCACTTCAGAGGGAGTGACTATAGAATATCCTGAGGATCGACATCGTACGACAGGATGGACAGATTACTGATGACTCTAGGCTTTACTGAGAGTAAAGTGGATTCCAACCTTTGCTTCAAGGTTGAAGGTGGAAGACCAGTGATGTTCCTGTTATGTGTCGATGCACTATTGTTCTAGGTATGGAGGTGTGGCAGAGTGCAAATGGAATCTTCCTTGGATAAGGGAAGTATGCAGTAGAGATCCTGAAGAGTTTTGGGATGATGGACTGCAAGGCTATGGCCACACCTATGGCATCGAACCTGAAGCCTTTGAGTGATGCTTCATCAGATTCGGTTGATGCTACGATGTATCATCAGATGATTGGGTCATTGATGTACGTGACGAACACGAGACCAGATATTTGCTTTGCTGTGAACACCCTGAGCTAGTACTTGACTGTCACATACCCCAATTTTGTAAAATTATGTAAATTGTTTTAATTATATTCCTGAGACATTATATTAAATTTAATGCTAAGTAGGAATTGATGACTCAGCAGAGTCAACAGAATTGGAATGTAATTCAGAATATTTTTATTATTAATAAATAAATTGTGGAGACAACAGCATGGGAGAGCTGTTAAAAAGATGTTACTGGTCAAACTGGTGGATGGAACTAGGTGGAAGGAAAAATACAAGTGGCAACATCCTCAAACACTTCCTAAGTTACAGGTGGCAACTTCCCTACATTTGGGGTCATGATCCCCCAAGAAAGTGGGATCAGAGCAGGTGGCTCATTAAATGATAGTTAACCCAAAAAAGACCTAGGCAATATTTTAAAAGTACTCAATGAAGAGAGTTGAGGCTGCTCAGATATTTTCCAGAGAGAATTCATTCAGATGAATGTTATTAAGGGATTTCATTGAGGAAAGAGGGAAAAGAGTAAGGAAGTGTTCTGAGTGGATTGTTGTAGTAAATTGATTTTGTTATAGCTTTTAGCTGGAGAACTTACTGATCAGTTCTGGATTCATACTAAGTTTGAGGACTGGTATTTGTCATTGCTGCACCTAGTTCCAGCTAGGGAGACCAGAGCAAGCTCGGGGGTCCTGAGAAGTCGTTGTCTGAGCGCTCTCCAGGAGTTGGTAGGGAGGAACGGCCTCCCATTGTTGTTGATGTCCAAAGCTTAAAGTAGGTTCTCTCATTTATCTATTTCTGATTTAATATGTGTGAATGGATGAATGTTATGCTTGTATTATTTGACAGAAGAATTAGCTGGTTAGTGATGTAATTGTTCTAGTTGGTCAGTAGTTGAACCTGTTGATGAAAAGTAATGACCTACTGTGTTTTTCCACATCTGGGCTACCAGACCGTACTCCAGCACATAGGTAGAAATTATAAATGATGTATGATGAGATTATAACTTAGACATTTGTTTCTTTACATTTCATCAGAAGGAAATGTTGTTTTTAGTGATAGATGTTCATGCTTACAGAATAAACTAGTTTTTGTACAGTAATCGTTTTAGTAGTCTTATTATCAAAGCAGATAGATTAAGGTTACTTTAGTTCATTCTACTGTATTGAAAACATTACTATTTCTTCCTTCTAGTCTAAAAATAATTTAACTGGTTATGTCCAAGTAACAGTACTGAATGTAGAAGTAAATAAATGTAATTTTAAACTCTATAATCAAGCAAACTATTCAGAACTGATGTATTTTATTAATGTTATCTTTTCCTTTACTTTTCCTTTTCTAGTTAAACCATTTTTCTAACATTATTTAGAATG
Source organism: Pseudotsuga menziesii (assembly GCA_001517045.1). Lineage (NCBI taxonomy): Eukaryota > Viridiplantae > Streptophyta > Pinopsida > Pinales > Pinaceae > Pseudotsuga > Pseudotsuga menziesii. The sequence continues at coordinate 226,448 of LPNX010698882.1, forward strand.
GTAACCCTATCTTGTGTGGGTTATAAATGTATGCTACTATATATATAGTTATATAAGATAGATCATAAGAAGTATCATTCGATTTATTTTTATTTTCATAAGTAATATTCTAGCTTAACAGACAGATTTAATATTTTCAAAACTCTTTAAGTAACTGTATATCAGTACAGGAAGCAAACAGCATAATGCTATCCTCTTTATGCTATAAAATAAACAAAGGTTATACATATGGAAAATCCAATACTCCACTAAAGATAGGATTATTATTTTGTATTAGTAAGTATTATTGTTATAATAATATTATACTTTGATATTATCTAATATAAAGATATTATACTTTTAAGCTTAAGAAATGACAATATTATTTTAAATTACAAACCTGAGTTAAAAATACCCCGTTCTACAGGATAACTAGACTTTTCCAAGAAACTTTGTTAAAATAAATTAAAAACAAAATATAAGAACCTATATGGCTTAAGGGTATAAACCCTATATATATATCCCTTAACAAGATTTCATAACAAGTAAACCAAAGTATAACCCAGGTACATAACCTTGACAGCAACTTTATAAAAGAATTTATCTTTAGTAAAATAACTCAGTTGCATATTTAAAAATAAAGGTAAATAACAGAACAATAGATTGCTCATACATCAAGCTTAATCAATAGGCTAATAATCATTTATTTACTCACAGATACAAATAGAATTAGTATTAATATAAATAATATCAAATTAAGAAATTGTAATGATTCTCAAACTGTAAAAATTAGGGTTCAACCCTATAAATACCAGTTTATGCAAATAAAATAATAATTATAAAATAAGACAATAATTTCCTTACGGCCGCATTGTAAATCAACACTAGAAGGCTGTCATAAGCTTGTATTTTATATATTGCATACACAGAGCGTAAATTAAAAATAAATGCAGTAGTACAAACAAAAGCTACAGAAGAAGAAGACAGTATATTATATTATATTGTAGACTGTGGGCGAGAACACCCAGCGTTTTCCAAAACGATACAATAAGACAAGAAATTGAAGTCGAGGTCTTAGCCTCTTTGCAAACAGGATTGCAGCCCAGCTTTCTCTTTACAGCACTTAAATCATAAAAGACAGCTAACATTTACAACCTCGGCCTAAGCCGTAACGCCCTCACATCGCGTGAAGGGTTTCATCTATTAATTATGTTAACGAGCAATCTTAAGACCAGAATGAAGCAGTAAAAGTTTCAGGATTTTTAAGCCAACTCTCGAAGGTTCCAACTAAAAACCATAAGGAGGACCAGCCATGGTGTAACCAAGCTTACGAGGTTTGCAGCCTGCTACCCCAGTCTTCTTACCAAAGTCCGCGCACTTGGAGTTTGTAAAACCTACATTCACAAAGAATAAACCCTACTTTAGAATACTGTAACCTACATTAAAAACTTAAAGCTAAGGAAAAACAGTAAGCAAAGTTTTAAGTTCTTATTCTTACCTATTCTTTCAAAGAAGCACGACCGCTGGTAACTGTCTCCCAACTAACAGCGCAGAGAGGTAACACTACTGCCAGGAGATAAAAGGAAGAACAAATCTCAACCTTGCACAGAGTTCAAAGACAGTAGGTCCAACCATCGAAACCTCGAGGGAGGCGTTAGCACTGGCGAGGGTTCGGTTCAGTATGGCAAAGAAGAGTTTAATGGAGGTGTTGAGGCCTGGAAATTCACAGGCGGAAACAATAAGGGATTCTCCCCAATCAACGTTCCCAACTAGCCCATTGACTGTTTGGTATAGGGAATCCGTCCGGTTTTACGGTCCGGCTACCGTAGGTCAAAGTGACAAAACAAAGGGTTTACCGGTTGCGGCCCGATCCACCGGAATTTGTATTTTTGACTTAAAGTATGCAATGCACATGCCTATCTTAACCATGCAGGGTGATAAAGATGCAAGGAACTACACAATGTGTTGCGCATGTTCTTACCTCTCGTCTTAGGTTCACAGACATCTAAACCACGTATGAAACCATGAAGTAAAACAACTAACTATCTAAACACCTAACTATCTATCCCCGGGGAGCCAGAAGAATGATTATTTGTGAGTAATGTATTATTTCCATGTATGATAAACAAAATTACAGATAGCTGATATTTATGCTTACAACACATTAACAACAAAATATTCTAACAATCAGATAGCCAATTGTTATATGAACAACATACATTACTTTGGGTGAAATTTCCACAAATTAAATCAGAAATCATTCAACAAGACATAGGTCATAAAGTTAGAACGATCTCACGATTCACGGACACAAGCTGAAAAATAAAGTAGTTCATCTTTCTGTCGTCCATTGTATAATATTTGGAAACTTCACAGCTCTTTCTCCAATAGGCAAACTAAAATCTTTTATTGCAAAAGGAAGTAGTTCTTCTTACAATATATCCTCCAGTCTTACTGGGAAAAAGCCCCTTTCTCATCTACCATTCCAACTTTTATATAAAAATAAAAATTGGTTGGGCTGCCCAAAGTGACCTTTGGGCTTCCCAACCCTTTTGTCTTCCCAACGTTTCATTTTTTTCCAAAATCCTTTTACAATTTATTAAATTACAACAAAGTTGACCGGTCCTGCTATGAGGAGGGTCCCGCTTGGTTCTCCAATAATTTTTTCCACGCTGCTGCTTCAGCAGGGAGACCTTCAAATGAGCTAGGCTCTAAAAACTGAATATTAAGCTCGAACTTGTCAGCCTGATTTCTAATGGCCTCTACCCTGGCTGTGTTCAACTGCACCTGTTCTTCTAAGAGCTGCACACTAACGGCTTCATGGCCTATTTCATCCTTTAGAATTTGGTCATCAATGGCTTTGATGCATTGTACTTTGACTTCTTCATCTTGTTGTATTTTCTGCAACATTTCTACAAATGCATCATGATCAGGAAACTCATATAGTCTCTGCTCGGCTTCTACCTGACATCGGTTGTAGGTAACTAGGGCTCTCCTGAAGAATTCTATGCAGGCTCCTCTCGTCTTCTTGACTGTTTTCTGGAAATCCTCTGCAGTATTGATAGCGAATTCTATCAGATCGTGATCCCGTTTAAGGGCTTGTTTACCCTTGGATGGTAGTTCTGCTGGGACTTCTTCATCATTCTCCACCCTTGCTATCCTTGCAGTCAGTGCTTCGAGGATGTCTTGAGACCTATCAACAAAATAAGAAGCAGTGTGCAAGATTTCTTCCAGTCGGCTATCAATCTAGAGGACCTGGCATCTTTCTCCTTCCAGAGCAGTTTGTAGGTGTAGCACTCTAGCCTTCTGAGCTAGGATGTGTTCTTTAATTGGTTGTAGATCGACCTGATGTTCCTTTGCTGTTTCCATTTCAGCAGTCAGAGAAGCCAGCTGCTCTTTCAGTTCTTTAAGGTATGAAGTATTGGATTCATAGATGACATTCTGTTGTGCTTCCAGGTCGTCTATCTTTGCCCTCATCTATTCCTTCTCGTTCTTCAAGTCTTGAATTTCCTGCTGTGCACTTTCCAGAGCCTCATGTGCTGTTTCCTTGGCCTGTGCTTCCACCTGGATGGTGTAGATTTCACTCTTTGTGGTCTCCATTTCTCTCAGCACATGTTCATATTTTCTCTTAAGTCTATTGCCTTCTTCTCTTTCTTTTCTCAGGGTGTCCTTAAGCTGAGAGGAGGTCTTATTGAATGACTCTATTTCAATCATCGTCCTATCTATGTTATCCTCTGAAGCATGTATTGCTGCAGTCCCGGCCCTTATAGTAAACCTTGGATTTATGTCTGTCCCTACCATCATAGCTTTATCTGTGATCATCTTGCTGGTCATTCCTTCTGCTTCTACCTTTCTTTCTGTTCTCCTCATTATTATTTTAGTAGCCCTGTCATAATATACGGTACTAAAATCAGGGACTTCTTCCCCTTTTTTCTAAACAAAGGGCACTAGCTGGAGCGTAGGAGTTGCAGGAGTGATGGTAGTAGGTACTTGAAGGATCTGCACTTCAGGGTTTTCCTCACCCTGACTTTTCCCTGATGGTGTTTCAGAGGCTTGCTGCTGAATCAACTTTATCTTCTCAGTGTCCTGCTCTCGAAGCTCTTCATCTAGCTTCCTTTGTGCTTCTTCGGCTGCTTGTCTAGCAGCTTCTTCTGTTTCTCTGGCTGCTTCTTTTGCTTGTTCAGCTGCTTCTTGGGTAGCTTTCATTTTCTCTTATTCTCCCTTCTGCAGCCACTCTGCAGCCTCATTTTCAAGCCTCTGAGCCTCCTCTCTTATCCTTTTGGTGACCTCTTCATCCTTAGCTCGTTCAGCTTTATCCTGGTCACTCCCTTTTCCACCCTTGGTGGGATGCTTTGGTTTGAATCTTCTACTAAGTGCCGTCATATTTGGTGCACTCCTGAAAACAGATTCATCTTGATCAAAATGGTGGGTATACTCATAAAACACCTTGTGCTTCTTGCAGTGCCTAGCCATTCTGTCATGAGTGTCATTTCGTCTGAAAGTCATCTCGCCAAAGTGGAACTTCCCTAGTTCCTCTATAAATTTTGTAGCTTGCTTCACATTGGCGAAACTACAGTTGCCTAGCTTAAATGGTAGAGGTGGATAGGCAGTCTTCTTTTTCTGGAACAAGAAGTGACCAACTCCATCAATAAACACTTGTATGACTGCCTCTTTGTGGACTATATAATCCGTTGCATACTTGGGCAGTAGATAAGGTGTTTTTGATCCACCAAACATTCTAAGATACATCCCATTTTCTGTCAAGAAATAATCACCATACTCCTCTATTACCTGCATAGCCTCTTCAGACATGCAGTTACATTCCTTTCGGAAGATAAGCGTGTGCAGAGGCATAATAAAATGTTCACAGATCTCTCGATAATAACTATGGTACTGATGAGCCCCCAGTAGTTTGTAGGCTGCATATATGGGCATTCTTTCCCTATCCCAAACACATTTGAGCCCGGGGAAAGGCTGGTGGCATAGTATGCAGTCTATCAGAATGGAACTCATGTAGAACTCAGATTTTTTCCGGGCTTCTCCTCCTCCCAGGGATGCAGCTACACAAGAAGAGAGACTACTTGATACTAGGCTGGCCCAGTTGAAGATTGTTCCTTCTGTGGCCACATGAAACATAAGAGGTATCCACTCCAATTTGAAGAGTCTGCCATTGGCTCTTCCAAAGATCCAGTTTAGCATCAGGGCTATAAACCTATAAGGAGCTCTTAAGCTCGCTGTGTCATAGTCCTCAGTTGCTCTGTGTCTATAAAGCTTTCCTGGTAAGAGCATTCTTCTCAGGGTTTCCACTAAATCCATCCTGAGGTTATCTAACCAATTGTTTGACAGGAAGACTTGGGGCTCTAGCAGGTGGTAAGCCAATGCCACATATCAAGGGCTAAATGCAGTATAGCCCTGGCCTTCAACATTTCCCATCAGCATTGTGTTGTTATTTGTGTGTGGTAGAATCCATCTCATCACATCAGAGCAAGGGAACAGCTCTGGTCTGGTAGCCACCTTCATGATGGCGGATTTTTCAATGTTGGTGTAAATAGGTTCTTCCTAAAGACCCGTGTCTGGGACTTCCCTACGGGAAATCAGTCTGTATATCTCACCCCATTTGTACTCAGGCTCAATACCAGAGATCCATTGGGTATCCTCATATATATACTCCTTCTGTGGGACGACCTCTATTGCTGTTTGTTCTTCGACCGCAGGGGCCTTCCTTTTCTGCCTCTTGGACATTGTAAATTCTTCCTGCAATGTAAAAACATTATGACATTTAAGCAGTTTGAATTTGTGAACATTGTGCAGCAATATATCCTTTCTCAAGTGTATCATAATTGTGACCAGTCCATAAAATCAAATCATAAGTCTCTCATACTGAACAATCAAACTATCATGTAGTACTATGCAATGTGCCATTATCTTATGCATAGTATGGTAATGTTCAATGCAACAAATACATATATTATTCAACCTTATAATGCCTTGAGACTATGGGTGCACTATCTTATGATCCGATCTATATGAGCAAGCCTATCAATCATACTTATGCCAGGATTAAACCTACACTATTATGTGACCTGCCACTTCCTCATGATAGCGATACATTGAAGAAAAAACATTGTAAATTATATGCAGGTGCAGTATTTAGTTATCATTCTATTTCCTAGTAAACACAGAGAAGAATTAAAAGCATCAAGCTCATGCCAATCAACACTTTAGCCATAAATCCCAGCAGACACATCACAAAGGGGACGCATGCGACTGGCAGCGGAAAAAATACATTAAGCTGATAGTACATCTCGCCCTCCCCGGTGGGGCGTAACCATTTTTCTGCACAGGGTATCCTCATCAAAACACGACCCACGCTATCCTCAGTGTAACCAGCGACACATCCCTTCGACCCCACTAGGGTTTTAGGTGACCAAAAGCAAAAGGGGCTGCGAAGGATGGCGCAATCAACGCAGGCCGCGGTTAGAATCGTGAAGGCGACACTGTCGATTGTAAAAATCCCCTTCAAAAACCTATTCCTCCTGGCCAAATATAGGTCCGACCTTCTGCCTCGTCGAGGCTGCGAAAAAATGTGGAAGCGAAACGGCTAGGGTTTACAGGCTGGGAATGCACCACAAAAATCAATAGTCTACCAAACTCCCCAGGCAGTGCCCGAAACCTGACTACCCCCCGTCTATCATGGCCGCGCAGCGAGGTTTGGCGCAGACGGCGTAACGACCGTCTGCGCCTAAACCCTTCAACCCTTGTGCGCGCGAGGCAGCGACTAAAAGGTGGAAAAGCAAACGGCTTAAAAGGTCAAAATGCTCCCCCTTACCCATGGTCAAGATAAAACCCACTCATACAGGCTTAAATCCTAGCTGGATGAGGGAAAACACCGGGGACCCCAAAATATGGGAGAAAACCAATAACAGTTCAAACGTGATGGGAAAAGACGGAATAAACCTACCTGGCAATCTGGCGAACGGCTGAGTCGATGATGGTTGGAATAATTCTTCCACCTGGAAGATGGTACAATGACAGCTAGATCCTCTCTCCCTTCGAAGCACGACAGCTCAACGCTAAGCTCACCACGACAGTGCTCGATAATAAAAAAAAAACAATACAAAAAACCCATACCGCCGCACCGTATATATTAACAAACGCCGCACGTGCGAGAGCCTTTAAATCGATCGGGAAATGAAAGATGCGTCGGGCGACTAGAGCTTCAGTCCCTATGCAACGGCGGACCACCCCCGGCACCAACTTACCCGCAACGCGCGAACAGGAACAACAATCGGGTGCCGGCGCGGATACCTTGATCGGATGACCAAGAATCCGGACCCCTCCGCAACGGCGGGTCCTCAGAGCAAGATGTCGTCCGCAACAGAGGAGTAGGCGATGGCCAAATGCTCCGATATAAAAGCTGAGAGACACACAAAACACACATTGGAGCGCTACAGAAAGTCAAACCTACCAAGGTCCACGACGTCAGAGGTCCGGATGAAAGATACGTCCGCAACGACGGAAAACAAGATGGTGAAAGGCTTCGATATGAAATCGGAGGATAAGAGACAGTCAAAACCTATCATGATCCGCAACGTCGGACGAGGGAGAGTTCAAACCCTTCCGATGAAGAGCCAAAAACCACCCGAAACGTCAAAGAAATGAAACTCACGCACAACGGTCGGAGCGAAAAGGAAAGTCCAAACCCGGAAAAGGTCCGCAACGTCGGAGGGTGGGATCAAAGATCCGCCCACAACGGTGAAGAGTGCATTGAATTAACTCCCGATTCAACAAGGCTTTGAAATATTTGCAAAACGACGAGGAACTCAATTAAAGATGGGATTCTTTAATTGAAATGAGGAGAAATCAATCGATTGAAAGCAACCAAAAATGCTGGAAGACGCTTCAAAATCCATAGGCCAAACATCAATAGGCTGAAATCAAGAAAAGAACCGACTAATTCAAAGTAAAGGAGGGTCCAAAATTTTTTAGAATTTTGGGAAAATGTTGTAGCTGCAACAGGAGGAACAAAGGATTGAACCTCAATATGCACGTATGGAGCAAGCCATGAACAGGAAATGACATGGAGGATACTTTACAGAGGAGAGGCCACGCAGAGGTGCACAGCACCATCGCAGAGAGACCAACGTCGAGGAAGGTGGAGAAAATGAAAGGTAGGGTTAACAAACAACGCTTTTATCCACGCAGGGTATGGCTGTGGTATTGCCACAATAGCGGTTAAATTATCAATGCAGAGGGGGTTTGTTTACATAGTTCAACCAACAACTCGATGGAGGAATGATTTTCCCAATCATTCGTTTGATCAAGGTTTATCCAAAGTCTTCATCCTCATGCTGCATGCAAAGATTATTATTCATCATTCTCCTTTCCATTTTATTAATCATTGGAAATCATATTAAAATCTTTTAACGAATCCATAAGGTATACATAGCTCGGTGGTTGGAAAGTATTTCAATGGGAATCTTAACCTTGTTAGCATAGTATATATGCATTGGAGGGTTGTAGTATATATGGAGATAACCTTGGCTCAAGTTTAAACATAAACTCTTCCCTTTATATTATAAAGTGCCTTAAGTTCTTTAATAAGTAAAAAGAATAATAGCATAAAAACCATAGATTGTTATTAATGCAAACTATATAATTATTGGGTCATATTATTGTTTTGCCTTTAGCCTTGAAATCATTCTTTGTTTAAAAGTAATAACTTATCACTAGTGTAAAAATCACCCTTAGAACGTTTAGTATTATGTTTAAGCTCAAGCGAAAAGGGGCTATGATAAGTATTATAGAAATGTTTAATGATTTCTAGCTTTTATAAGCTAAATTACTTTATTGCTAGCATAGTTTAGAAGTTCATAAAGGAAGGTATGATGGTAGAAAGCTAGGTATAATTTCCTTTATACTTGTAATATTTTAAATGATTTATTTACAAAGATTAAAATAGCATCTGTAGTACAAGCTACTAAAGACAAGGAAGAAGTATTTACCATGTGGAGACAATGTGTTTATTAAAGTGATATCCTCAATAATAAGTGAGGACTTGGCAAGGATAGGCTAAACCCTTGCAGTAATACAGGAAGCCCCTTATCAGTTTACACTTGACTTGGAATGCTTGCTTACATCGGGATTCTTATTATAGCTTTCATAACTCTGTTTCTCTACTCTGATTTTTTTAAAGAATTATAATATACTTTTGTATAAATTGCAACTGTAACAGAATAGAGAAGATGACAGATCAATAGGAACATAATTTATTTTGCTAGAAAGAAACTAGTTTGAATATACCTTAACAAAAGTTGAAATGGACTATCTCTTGCCTTCTTTCGAGCTTTTTCTCTTACGACGAAATTATATTAAATACTTTAGAATTACAAAATGTAGCGCCATAACCTCTTACCTGTATATCTGTAGGAAAAGTGGAAACCGTTGCGTTAGCTCGAAAGCTAAGTAAGCCTAGTTTTGCATGTCAGTTTCACCTTATGGTCACAAGAGGAACAAAAGTCAGTAAGCTGAAAGATCTGTTCTATAACTAAACATACCAACTAATGAAATCAATAGCAAGTTGTTAACACATAACTAATTAATATTAGTTAAACTGCTTTATGTTAATGTTTTTGTAAATTTAAAAATTTTAATTTTTTTGAAATTTTTGGGGTTTTGACATTGACAGATCCGAGAAATGTTCACTTGACTGCTGCAAAGCATATTCTGAGGTACCTGAAGGGTACAGTTGATTTTGGGCTCAAGTACGACGCGAATCAAAATATTAACCTGGAGGGTTATGTTGATTCAAATTGGCCAGGCAGTGCCATCGACAGGAAGAGCACTTCAGGATGTTGCTTCAGTATGGGATCAGGTGTGATCTCTTGGTTTAGCAGGAAGCAATCCTATGTGGCACTGAGTACAGCTAAAGTAGAGTATGTCGCAGCTTGTTCAGCTAGTTGTGAGGCAGTATGGCTGCGGAAGCTACTGTTTGATATATTTGATCTCCAGTTAGATGCTACTTGTATACATTGTGACAACCAGAGTTGCGTGAAGTTGTCAGAGAATCTAGTGTTCCATGACAAGTCAAAGAATATCGAGATCAAGTATCACTATATCAGGGATATGGTGCAGAGAGGAGCAATGAAGCTCCAATATATTGCGACGGAGGAACAGATAGCTGATGTATTGACGAATCCATTTGCTAGGCTGAAGTTCGAGTACTTCAGGGAGAGACTTGGTGTTCTCCAGATCAAGGTTCCCTCCAAGAGAAAGTGATGAGACCCATAGCCATTCTGACATGGTGAGAGGATTGGTTCCTTCCATGGTAAGATGTAAGGGCTGAGCCATTCTGTCATGGTGATAGGGTTGCTCCCTTCCATGTCAGATATGAGTGTTGGCCATTCTGTCGAGTAGGACAGATGTAAGGGAAATTGCCATTCTAGGAATGGAGGCACCTGGTCAGTTACCAGGAACACTGAGTGTAGGACTGAGTAGCCATTCTGATGTGATAGAGGGATGTGTTCCCACTTGATCAGATGTAAGGGCTAAACCATTCTGTTCATGGCTAAAGGATTTACTTCCTTCCATGTCATATGTGAGTTTTGGCCATTCCGACGAAGAGGTCGGATGTAAGGGCAACTGCCATTCTCTAGGATAATGGAGGCGCCTGGTCAGTTACCAGGTAGCTCAGTCGAGGAGGACTGGGGGCCATTCTGATATGACTGTAGGATTGGTTCCTACAAGATCAGATGTGAGTGCAAGCCCTTCCATCACTATGATAGGATGTGTTCTTATCTGGATGGATGTAAGTGCAGAGCCAGTCTTTGCATCATGTGTTGATCAGACGTAAGTGCTAAGCCAATCTTTGCATCATGTGTTGATCAGATGTAAGTGCTGAGCCAGTCTTTGCATCATGTGTTGATCAGACATAAGTGTTGTGCCATTCTTCGCATTATGTGTTGATCAAATGTAAGTGCAGTGCCATTCTTCATATCATGTGTTGATCATATGTAAGTGCATTATCTATCTTCGCATCATGTGTTGATCAAATAGAGATGATTGAGCCAGTATTCACATCATGTGTTGATCAGACGTAAGTGTTGGGCCTTTCTGATGAGTAGGTCAGATGTGAGTGCTGGGAATGCCTTTCTGACAAGTAGGTCAGATGTAAGTGTTGGGTGTGCTTTTCTGACGAGTAGGTCAGATATAAGTGCAGTATCTATCCTTGCATCATGTGTTGATCAGATAGAAATGATGATCCATTCTTCGCATCATGTGTTGATCAGATGTAAGTGCTAGAAAATACCTACATGGAGGCTAGGCCTACAACCAGCATGAAAAAGGGCTGGCTCTTTAGAACTTCCTATGACGAGAAGAATCATGAGATAGCACCAGTGATGATCCAGATCGAGTGATGATCAAGATCCAGTAATGATGATCCAGCAGTGATGATCCAGATCCAGTCCAGTAATGATGATCCAGATCGAGAGATGATCTAGATCCAGCGATGATGTTCTATGATGATCCAGATCAAGAGATGATCCAGATCCGATAATGAATATGAACTGAAGATGAATATGACTTGAAGATGAAGATGACTTGAATACAAATATGATCTAGTGGATACAGAGAAGAAGACCAGTGCTAAAAATTGTGTCGAAAGAATACCTTCCTAGTTAAGAGGGAGTGTTGATGTATTTGTAACTTTGGAATGTATTCTTCTATGTATCTTATATATTGTAACCTGATGTTTGTTCCGGGATGTTTCTATTATGTATTTGAGTCATGTTGTCATTCCCCGATGTTCCGATCAGGAGGATTAATAATGTAAACAAGTCTTGTCAAGTCATTGTGAAAGTCCCCATAGTTTCGGGGCACTAGGGTTATTATACACTCATTAAGGTGTAGGATCTAGTAAGTAATTGTTAAGTTGGGCTGACATGATTGAGTGCAGTTCAAGTGAACGAAAGAATATAAATAGAGAGTGAGACTCTCTATTTATCACACACATCATTCACTCACTCAAGTGTGGCGCACTAGTGAAGAAGGAAATACTAGGACTAGACAGATAAAGAAGACTACTGCTGTTTGGGAGATCTCTTACTGTTTTGGTGCTGATTCTATCTCTAAGGAAGTTGTGGGGTTTTCTCCTTTATGGTTTCCCTAAGGAAAAACTCTTTGTGTCTCTTGTCTCTTGTGATCTACTTATGTTTTATTGTTGTGCTTTTTATTCTCTCAGTGAAAAGATCCTAAGATCATAATGCTAGCTTATTTGATGAAAAACTAACATGTAGCTACTATGGATAAATTTCCTATACACTAATTATTCTTCATTATGTTTTAAATTGGTTATTCTATATGTCATTAATACATTTTACGTTCTATGTATGTTCCTATTATACCTATTAACATCTCTTATGTTCTTTTATTGATAGGTTATTATATTGGTTTAAGAGCAGACCTTTGGATTTTTATAGTCAGAGATGTTATCATGGAATACTTTGTATGCCATGGTTCTTAAGCATAAATACTTTATTACTAAGGGATTAAAGCCCTAAGCTCTAAACCTCTAGTCTACACATTATCTAAATACTTTAAGCATGTATTCTTTGAATTTGGACTACCGCATCCTATGGACTATGTATTATTGCAATTCTATCATAATGCAAACTTTGTAATATGTTAGCATGTGATAGAGTTTGTCTGGAGACATAGCATAGGGTATAAACCATACAATAGCAGGGTTTAAGCTTTATGTGAGAGCTCGTCACATTGTAAAGCAGCGAAACAAAACTATGGAGAGTGGGTTTTTATGTGGATTTAATGGTTTCCAAATGGTGCATTCAATGTGTTTGGTGAAATGTGACATCCTTCCCTTAGGCTTAGCTCACGATGGTTGTGTGTTGTTTGTCATTTGGGGTTTTGCGCTTTGGCTCTGTGCAGGGGGGAAACCATGGAGGTGACCTTCATACTATGAGGTATGTCCACATTGGTTTTAACACACTGGCACATTGGTTTGGTTTAACGCTTGTTCATGGCCATACTTATCATCCCTATTTTGGCTTTTTTTTTGCAGGTGCGGAAAAGGAATGAGGAGCAGCATGGATTTGCTTCTGTGGGCTCCAAACATTTGCACTTGTGGCCATGGTAAGCTTGTGAGCAAGATTTCACATGCTACCTTTCAGCCCTCTTAGGCAGACTGCGCATAGATTTTTGTTTTGCTTTGGGTTCTATGCTATGGGTTTCAATGTGGGGTTTTAAATTTCACCTTCGGGCATATGATTACAGACTTAGGTTTTGAACAATGTTGAAATGGCTTCGGCCATGGGTGAAGTCACACCCCCTCTGGTTCTGTGTATAAATTTGGGTTTGTAAAAGTTACTTGGGCTGTTAGCAATGAAAAGAGGAATGTTTGGGCTTCTAGCATGCTTGGTTTTGGTTTATGCAAACCATGTTTTCGTTGGGGCATTTTAGCCAAGGGTTACACCATTGCTAGCAATGGTGCGTTAGCCTATTGGCATGCCTTTGTAAACTTGTTTATAAAGTTTAATATGATTACTGTGTAGTTTACTTAGAAATCATTTGAATAAGGGTGCATAGTGTTTTGATTAATTGATTACCATGGTTTAACTTATGATGTGTATAGCATGATTTTGCTGTGTTTATTATGTGCTTATGGTTGATTTATGTGGGCATTCACCAACTTGAAGGTTCTGTGTATTACGCCGTTACTTATTTTGTAATGTAAAGATATAGATAGTGTGGCTATAGGCCATGCCATGAATGGCATGCGACTTCCCACCGTGCTGTGATAGTATAGTGTAGGGTTAGTTTGGTAGAGACTATGTATTAGATTTAAAATTTGGCTGAGGACTTGACTTATGTGAGTGTTGTTCATTAGTGGGTTTCGCAGTGGCCAGGGTTTATAGACCCTCGATGGTGTTTGTTGTTTAATATGTATTGGTTGTATTTTAATAACCACAGCTCGCATACGATTTGATGTATAGCATGGCTTGTGTAAAAGGGTTATAGGATTTGGTTGTCGTTTTGTATATACATTACTTATGGTTTGTTATTAAGGCTTTGCCTTGGTATTAACATCCATGGGATCATTGTCGCTACCTTTGTTGGCAAGCAGGGTTTTTAATGTAACGAGTTGTAATGAAATGTATTTTAATAAATAACAACAAACAGGGCTTACATGCCCACAGGATTCGATTCCTATTACTGTTTGCAATATATGGATTTATGATATGATTTTGATGTTGTTTTACTATGATATGATTTACTATATATGCTCTATTATTTTAATTTGGATATGGTATTGTTTATTGATTTATGCAATTTTGTTTATGGTTATGTATAGATGGAAAAGTTAGAACCATGGATTCTGTTATATGAATTATGATCAAAGAATTGTAAAGGACCACATGTATGGTCATGATGCCTCCTCTGATTACTTATAATGTTGTTTCATTTATGTAGAATATTTTTAATGTAAATTTTTAATATGGATACAGACCTTGAAAGGTCTTAGATGAGTTATTTAATTTTAGAATTAAATGTATTGATAGTTTTCATAAAGGTTTATACCTTGTGGTATTATTTATATGTATATATAACTATCTTATAAAATAGTTTTTGTTGTAAGTAATACCCAAAGGTATTTATTTAGTATATTTAATCCTCTTAATCTTACTCTTATGATTAAATCTACTATAATCTGAAACATGTATCTACTAACAAATGTGATATTTTAGTAGAGTTATAAATAATAAGTGAGCAACAAATAGTAGGTCTGGATTTACCTAGTTTTACAGTAATAAATTTATGAATATTGAATGAGTATAGAAACAAACTTTAGAGATGGAAACCTAGCTATATACAGCCTATTATAATATTTACCACCCTAGGGAGTATTGAAGAGAATACAAACCCTAGCAGAATCTAGGCAGAACATCAATTACATAGGGTTAGTAAATGCATTGAAAACATTCATCTAACATATTCATTATATAATCTGGAAGATAACATAGATAGTCTAGGGTTAGATTTTAAGAAATGTAATGATAGGAGATATGGACAGAACCAATCAATTCCAGGGTTAATAATATATATATATAATATTTTACATAAAGCAACCAAAATTTACCCTAGAAATGAACTTTGACATACTAAGAACTCATACTTGTAATTTATCTTCCTAAAGCTCATTTAATGGTTGAACCTGCACACTTTTTAAATAACCAGCATTATCAATTTAAGACAGATATGACCTCTGATTTTGATGACCAAATCACTTGGGAACTACCACGTTCCTCCCAACCATGAACCAGAACCATTCCTGGTTTTAATCTGGATCCCCACGAGATGGACTCCAACATGCAAGTAGGTTAGAGCTCCTAAAGTACGGTTTCCTAACTGGTATCATAGATATCCTAAGGTCAAGTAGATAGATGGATTAGGTCTACTAGGATAGGAAACTCTAAACATCCTTGCATGTTGGATTCCTCTCGTATAACATGGTAGTTCTTCGGTACTTGATGTGAATACAAAAATTTGAAATTTCATTTAATAACTTAAAAATAAGTATGATGAGATCAATATTATTCTTGATTTGTTTTCACTCGAAGGTGATTTTAATATTTTCAGTAACTTGTAGCACTTACCAGAGCCCATACTCAACGCTTATAACAGGGAGTTACAAACATAGTGCAATTCCAGAGCTCTCGCTCAACACTAAATGCTAGGATGTACTTGTACAATACACCTAGGGATACAATGGCCAAGGATCCGATGCTTGAGAGTTTATGCTCAGCATCAACATAGAATGCTCCACAGCTTATTCCCAACATTTTTAATTATATTTTCATGTGTTCCATAGCTTTATGCTCAACACAAATGTATGTACTCATGTGCTCCAGAGCCTCTCAGTCAACACAAAACATCTCATCGATCGTGTGCTTCAGGTCCACACCCAACACAAAAAATTTCATAAACCGTGTACTTCAGGATCCATGCCCAACACAACCAACATATATATATACATATATATCATCAACAATTGACTTACGCCCAATATACAAATCAAATCATCATGTTCATATGCAATGGGGTCTTTGACCCAATATAAAAAATAAAAAATCAATATAATAATCATGATCAATAGGCTCATGCCTATAAATGGTAGGTCCAAAATTTGGGATATTACAACATGGATCTCAATTCATGCCCATGGTTAATAGAG
The DNA here is from genome assembly GCA_001517045.1 of Pseudotsuga menziesii. Lineage (NCBI taxonomy): Eukaryota > Viridiplantae > Streptophyta > Pinopsida > Pinales > Pinaceae > Pseudotsuga > Pseudotsuga menziesii. Next base: position 242,676 of record LPNX010698882.1, read on the forward strand.
AAAATGTCTACCTAGGGCCCTAAAAAACGCTTTTAGAAACCTAGATCCAAGAAGGCACCACAAGGGTCACCACACATCTTCATTATAATGATATTAGCCTCTATGCATCGATTCACATTATTATAAGGTTTTAATCACTAGATATAGATACAATTTCCTTCAATATGGTTGAGAGAAGAATCCTAGGTGTTAGGCTAAAGAAATCATAAGCATAAGAAAATGTCATTATGGAAAGGAGCATATAGTGTTCCTAAGCTCGTATTTGTCACATGATCATTTACAAATAGGATTTAATTGTGATTATTTGCACCATAAACACAACAACTTCAAAAATAATTATTTTGTAAAACATTTAATTCAAAATTTTTCATTTAAATAAATGCTCATGATTAATTTATGAGGTTTTTCACCAAAACTCAAAAAGTTCACAAAGAATTATTTTGTAAATAGATCTAGATTTTATTATTCAATAGTTTTTACTTTTTATTGATCTTATTGAATTACTAGATAGATATTAGTATCATTATTAGGCTTTGACCATAATGAATGGGTCTCAAATCCTTGAACATGTTTTATGGAGGAAAACTATTCCTTATGCTCTAAAATAAGCTTTCAGAAATCTAGGACCAAGAAATATGGTTAACGCACTTGTCTTCTTTAAAGTATTATTAGGTTTATGTGTGGGAATTGATGTTATTATGAGGTTTTGATAACTAATTGTAGGTATATTTCCCCTTACCCTAGTTAAGAGAATAAACCTAGGCGTTATCCCAGAAAAGAAGCTTTTAGGGATATAGGGATATAATAATTATTTGTTCACGAAATAAATATTTCTATTCGATAATATATATTTCCTTATAATAGGGATAATGGGGTAAATTGGAGGAAATAAAATAGGTATTATTCTTTAAGGAATAGACATGATTAAGGGAGGAAACCCATGACTTGAACCTAAGAGGAAACATCTAGGAATATAATATTAACAAGTGTACCTTGAACCACCACATAAGACCTCCTAAGGGTATCCTTGGCCTAGTATTTGGAGTATTAATGTAAGTATGAGGTTTTAAGCACTAAATATGGTCATTTAGGCCCTTAACATGTTTGAGGGAGGAAACCCAAGCCTTGGTATCTAATAAAATATTGTGTACATTCAAGGATAAATACAATAGCTCAAGCCACTACAAATGACACATTGGGAATATGATTTACCTCTGAGTGAGAAAATCAACAACCTTGTGAGGTTTTTTCTAGCAACATGGGTCATAGTATTTTGTATAATCTAAAAGGATGAATCTTGGGCCTTAAAACCTAAGGTGAGATTTAAAACAAACCCATGAACTCCCGACACTATCCTTGGCATCTAAGTGTTCATATAAGTGACACTAGATATGAGGACTTATTACATAGTCATGGGAGGAATAACTCGAATTAGGCCCTAAAGGAAGGCTATAGGAATATCAGGCTAAGAGAGATGACTAAAACTATTACATTGGAGATTATGCTCTATATAGGATATCACCATTCTTAAAATAACATATGGGTGGAAATATGTGGTTTTCTGAACTAGGGATGCATCTTAGAAAATGGTTGGGGAAGAAATTGAAAGAAGTATACCCTAAAATAATATTATTGAGTTAATGAAAAATGATCTAGTTCATTAACCATAACATACACCTTAGAAATTTGATATTTGGCATAATATTCTGATATGACATAATCACTTGAGTCTTTGCATAATGGGATGGATCTCAAGGCTTTGAATCGAGTCATAAGAGGAAATCAAGAGCCTTATGTAGGTCTCCAAATTCATTGGTAGTGACATTATAGGGAATACAACCATGATTGTATCCCTAAAGAAACCATTAAGGCATCCATATCCAATGAGGCACTATGTACCTAGGTCTTATGGCCTTATATCCTTGGACATGATTGATGGAGGAGACCTAAAACTTAACCCATAAAGGAAATGTTTATTCATTCAAGTCTAAGAAGGTTTCCTCCACCAATAACACATGGCCTCTTGACAGTATCACTAACCTATGATTGAGGATGTTTGTGCCATCATGTGGTTTTGATTAAGATGTACATGCCTGAGGGCCTTGGAAGTGATGTTCTATGGAAGAATACAATGCCTTTATTCTTAAAGAAATCGTCAAATCATCCAAATCCATGAATTATAATGCAGTAAGACACCATGCATGACTTCGCAAGGGAATCCATTGTACCATGTATCTAAGTCATGTTCCCTTAGGTCCTTCAACATGGTTAATGGAAGATACGCAAACCTTCACCAATAAATGAATCTTGTATCCATCCAAGGGTAAGACGTTTTCCTCCACCAAATACACACAACTCCTAATTGTATAATTGGCCTATGATCGAGGATGTTGTTACCATTAGTTGGTTTTAAGTAGTATGCACTTGTCTCAATGCCTTGGAAATTATGTTCCAAGGAATAATACCATGCTTTTGGCCCTAAATAAATCAGTGAGGCATCTAGAGCCATGGAAACTACCTAAAAGAACCATTTATTACTTCAAAGTGGTATCTATGGATCTATGTATTTAGGTCTTCTGGCCTTACGGCCTTGGACATGGTTAGTGGAGGGTGGAGGATACCTAAATCTTGATCTCTAAATTATTATTCTATCCATATGGAGATAATAATATTTACTCCACTAACAATACATGGAATCTTGAGGGTATCATTTTCATATGATTGATTATGTCATTTCTATTAGGCAATTCTGACTAGTTTTTACATGTTTTATGGACTTGGGAATGATGTTTCATGGAAAATCATCATGCCTTTGGCCCTAAAGAAATTATTGAGGAGTTAAGAGTGTCAAAAAATGCCTAAAACACCATGCATGGCCTTGCATGGATATCCATTCCACTATGTATCCATGTCAAGGCGCCTTGGAGAATTGGACATGGTCAAGGGAAGAGACTTGAACATCCATCCCTAAAGGATATTCTATCCATCCAAGGATAAGAAGATCAGCTCAACCAACCACATGTGACCTCTTGAGGGTATCATTACCCTATGATTGAATATCTTAACACCATTATGTGGTTTTGAGAATTATGTAAGTGTCTTAGGGCCTTGGGAATGATGCTCTAAAGAATAAGGTTGTGCCTTTGGCCCTAAATAAACCATTGAGGAATCTAGAGCTACGACCAATGCCTCAAAGCACCATGCATAATTAAGTATTTTGAGTGCAATTAGAATGTTTTGAGTAATATCTATGCATGATAAGGCCTTTGGAATGATATTATAGGGAAGAATACTGTGTGTTTTTCCCTAAATTAATTATTGGGTCATTTAGATACTTGAACAATGCATAGAGGCATCATGCATGACTTCATAGTGATATCCATGGAATTATGCATCTAGTTTTTTTACCTTGGGGCCTTGGACATTGCCATCAAAGGAAACACGATTTTCATCCCTAAAGTAATTTTATAGCCATATAAGGAAAAGGAGGTGGTATCCACCAACCACACATGGCTTATTGAGTGTATCATTAACCTATCATTGAGGATGTCAATGACATTAAGTTGTTTTGAGGAATATGTAGGTGTATTAGGGCCTTTAGAATGGTGTTCCAATGAAGAAGACTGTGCCTCTTGCCATAAAGAAATCATTGAGGCATCCAAAGCCATGAACAATACCTCAAAGAACCATGCATGGCATTCTAATGGTATCTATGGAACTATGTATATAGGTCTTGTAGCCTTGGGACATTGGGCATGATTGTTGGAGGAGACCTAAGCCTAGGGATTTGGAGGAATATTCTAAACACTTAAAGCTAAGTAGGTTCCCTCCACCAACAACACGTGAACTATTGAGAGTATCACTGGCATATGATTAAGTATGTTGGTGTCATTAGGTGGATTTGAGAATTATGATGATGTCCTAAACCTTTAGAATTATGAATACCATGCCTTTGGCTCTAAAGAAACAATTGAGGCTTCTAGAGCCATGCATAATTCCTAAAATAATTATATGTGAAATTCCATGGGTATCCATGGTGTTATGTATCTAGGTCTTGTGATCTTAGGGCCTTGGACATGGTAATTGAGGAGACCTACAACTCAAGCACTAAAGGAATATTCTAACCATGTAGGGCTAAGAAGGTTTCCTCCACCAACAATAGGTTCATTTTTTTGTTCATACTTGACCTATGATTGATGATGTTTGTGCCATTATGTGGTTTTTAGAAACATATATTTGTCTTAGGGAACTGGGAATAGTTTCCATGGAAGAATACCATGCCTTTGGCGCTTAAGAAACCATTCAGGAATCCATGACCATGAACATCGCCTTAAAGCAGCATTGGAATTTAAGTATGGATATCCATGCAATCATGGGATTTTAAAAACTAATAATGGGACTCAAGGCCTGTGAAATCATTAATAAAATAAAACATAATGCCATAAAGGAAGCTTCTAGTCATCTACATCCAAGAAAAATTCCTTTAACTACCACACATGACCTCTCATTGGATTCAGTTGCATTTGAGTGGTGATATGTATTCCAATAGAATTTTTTGAGCTTTAGGAATTGATCTCGAGTACCTTAACATGGTTGGGGTAGGAAAATTGGGCCTTAATGAATAAGCGAATATCCTAGGATTCTAAGGAAAATACTAGACATCTCAAACTACTACACATGGGGTTTTCATGTGTATATGTAGGACATTAGATGGTTCTCAATAGTAATTATAATTCTTGGGGCCTTAGAGATGATGAAGCAATGAAACCAATGTATTATATCATAAACGAAGTTTTGAGGCATCTAATTCCCAAATGATACATTGAAGCACCACACTTGACCTCCAACAAGCACTCGCTTTATCTCTCATCTTATTTCTCCCTCCTATATCTTCCTCTCTCTCTTCCCCTAAGCCATCCATCTCCCTCTATATTCTTCTTTCCATATCCCTTTCTAGATCTCTCTCCCTCTCCCTATCCATATTTTTATCTCTTGCTTTCCTACCCCCTCACTCTCTCTCTCTTTCTTTCTATCTCTCTGCCCTTTTCCTAATCCCTCATATCTCTTTATATTTACTCATCTCCATATCTCTCCCTCATATCTCACTCCATCCCCATGCCCCCTCAGGTGTATCTCTCTATATATCCCTTTCTCTCGCTTTTCGCCTACCTTCCCTCCCTCTCTCTCCCTCTCTTTGTTGCTATTTCTATTTTTTTACCTTACCCCACTCTATTTTTCTACCTTTCATTAATTACCCCTCCTCTCTCTCTAACCCCCCTCTCCTTTTACCTTTCTCTCTCCCTCCCCCACTCTCTATGTTGCTCCCCCCTTTAACTAACTACCTCTTATCCCCCCC